>OZ018327.1:2820794-3197679 GCA_963969495.1 Ceratothoa steindachneri | reverse complement strand
TGTGTATAGTTTCAAAATTCTACTTTTTGCCGTATAAATTTTAACAGGAAACTCCTTCTATATTTGATCCTTTATGCTATAGATTTTATATTACTCTTTTTAAAACAACAATAAAAATATTTGGAATGGCTGGAATTGGAAGAGAAATATAATCGCTTCCGCACTCTTTTTTCAAAGTTGAAACACTTGAATTCTTAACCTTTTCAACATCGCTGCTTTAGGTCCAAGACAAAAAAATGAACCTTAAACCAGAAAAAACAAACTCATGAGAACGAGAACAAACATGACCACCAAAATTGAACCCAATTCCAAATTAAATGCCTTACTATTTATAGGAGCAAATAAACTTCTTAAAATAAAGAACAAATGACATAGTTCTATTTAGAGAAGTGCAGCAATATATAACAAATACAAATTTACACTATAGTAATTTAGAAAAGGCGATTGTGATGAAGTCATCAAACTTAAAATCAAATCACTGTTCTATAGCACTTTTCTATAATTCAGTAAGAATTAGATGAGATTCAGCAATTTGAAAGTAAGTGAAAATGTTGAACACAAAATGATTTTATGGAAAGGAGAGACAATGAAAAAGTGAAGAACAAATGTAGTGAAAATTACGATCGAAAATAAACATATAGTAGAACAGAAGAAACTAGCACCGAAAATAATTTACATCAGGGAAAGTACTAAATTAAAGGGATTGCAAGTAAATAAAAGCAGACGTCTAAATATATTATCAACCAAATCGAAAATATCTTTTAAAGAATTTAAGATTCCATTGAATATCATAGACCAGATCCCAAACTCGCTATACATGTGAGGAAAGATTAATCTATAAGTAATTGAGAAGTTAGGCCTAAAAAATTGTATAGCAAATGAAAAAATGGTTTAAAATTGAATTTATAAAGGCAAGGTGAGATAGTTGTTTAGAAATACCTGTCTTGGTTTACGGCTGAGTATGGATGTACGTTTGATTCGTACATGAATTAATCCGTTCCACTTTTTTCTAAGAGTGTTCTAATTTGTTTCTTTAACCAAGGAGGCTTCGTATTATGATATATTTATTGCCAATGCTGCGTTCGAGGATCTAATAAACAACTGCGACAAAATATACTTTTATTCACATAAAAAAACGAAATATTAAATCTAATAAAAATTAACACTACAAATGAGTATTACAAGATGGTTGACGCAAAAATCACTACTAATACACGAGCTTTAAACTCAATTAATTCAAGTTCCTAAGTCATTTGAACTTGAAATAGTTTAGTTACGACTACCAGAAAGACACTGAATCAAATAGACCAATCTATCAGACCTAAAAGAGAATCGTATCAATTGAGTCACCTAACCTTTTATTTTGCCGTAGCACTACAAGGAATCGTTTTCACCCACCAGTAGGGCCACGCTATATCTTACAATAATAAAGTAAACTGTAATGTATGAGTTGATGGGACGCGGTGTGCAGGTGGCTTCTCATAGCTATACTAACCGCTTACCATCACTGGCTACATTGCAGTTTACTTCACTACAATTAACACCAAATTTGGCGATGATAAAATTTTAGTCGAGATCTAAAAATAATTTCACTAAATAGAACTTGTAATTCCTGATGGCAGAAAGTAAGAAAAAATCAAGAGAATCAAAATGTTAGCTTGAAGAAAGATAGAAACGCTTGTCTAGGTATGATATTTAGTCAAAAATTGCGATTTCTTAGTTTTATTTTCCTGTTCCTTCTTTTAGATGGGCCCGACTTAGTATACTGGAATCATTGTTAACATCAAAGTGAAGCAAGTTTGATCTGGTTTATTGGAATCCTGGATTACCCATTCGTCAGGATCTTCCTCTGGGGTTTTCTGATGTGGTTCAAATGGAATCATTGAGATACATTTGGCTTCAGTTTGGCTGCATATATGTAGCAAAGAGAACCAGCATATATTTGGTCCACAATGTTATTCATACAGTAATTCATTTGTTCATTGGTTCCACTTATGCAATAATCTTTTATTTGAATCATGACAAAAGGGGAGATGTGACAATTCCAATTATAGGTTTATATATTGTTGTTTTAACGCTATATTTATTTCATTATTTCGATTGTAAGTTTCTACTTTATAATAATATACATATAATATAATTTTATCTCACTGAATTCTTTATATGATATAAAATTTATATTCCTAAGTTTCGAGAAAGAGACGTAGACAATAACTTTGCAGGTTTCTCAAACTGTTTGATGTTTTTCAACTGTACGGTTTATTTCACCACAAAACTGAAAAGTTTATTTACACAAAAATAAGATCATAACTTAAAGTTTAGAAAATTTGCAATTTCTTTATTTCAATGATCGCTTAAGATCTATTCTCACATGTGGTCTTTATTCTGTATGTAACTTTAGAATCTTCTTGAATATTTGATGCTTATGATTTTTACCTATTAGTACAGAACGCTTTTTAGGAAATCTTTAGATCAGGTGAGACGAAGTTTAATGATTTTGGTTAATTAAATTTACACTAGTTTTTAATTGGATGGAAAATGGGAAAGTAATGGATAAAAATATGAGGTAATAAAAGGGTAATCAAGTACAGAGAGGAAAATGAATACACAAATAAATAAATACGATCATCAATGACATAAAATAAAAGCTCACTCTAACAAATTTTAAAAAAACGAGATTTCAACGAGAAAGTAAAGACTAAATGCAAAATAGGAAAAATCGTATTTAATGACACAAAAATTATAAAGGAAAAATCAGTTTTTATTCATATTTTTCCGTCCACTCCTAGACTACCGAATTTTCTATTTTCACTAATTTTCTATTCCTAAATCTAGGAAACCAAGATTTGTTCTTTGTTTCTTATTTTAATAGACTTCATATACTTGTAGCTGACCTTCTTTAGTTGTCAGTTCAACTTATGTACCCAGCCCTCGCCCATCTTCTCTTTTTAATGTTTCGATTATATGTACTATTTTAGTAAAAATTTAGTACTACAGAACGCTTTTTAGGAAATATTTAGATCAGGTGAGACGAAGTTTGATGATTTTGGTTAATTAAATTCACACTCGTTTCTAAGTAGATGGAAAATGAGAAAGTAATGTATATATGAGGTGCAGCGACTATTTTGTCGACTAAATTCATTATGACATAAAGTTTATTTATACAGATATATTTACCAAAGTTACAGGTTAAAGAGCGTCTAACCGTTGATGTAGCCTTCAGTTTTGATTATATGTAGTGGTTTATGAAAAGATAAACTAGAGCATAATTGTTCTCGAAAGTGAGCACTTTAAAGACCATGATATTGACAGGTAACTTGGTCATTAAGAGTTCGGTGCAGCTTTAAGGGATACAACATGTCAGCGGCTGTTTTAGGAATTCGACAGCTATTCCTGGCAGAAAACATTCTCGTCTGAAATGAGCCAAAGTATGCGAGGTGTTAGGAGATGATTCAGTTTGTTCACAATCTTCGCAAACCTTTTCCACTACCTTTCTTTCCTTCATCTTCCACGAAATATGAGTATATTGCCCATTCTCATTATGTATAAGTAGTAGTGAATGTCCCTATGCACTACCTACCTGATGAGAGACACTACACTCCCTTGTCCCTGACAATCGACCTCATTATCTTGCTGCGGTCGGTTTTAATTAAACACTGGATCTTCTAGACAAATTTGGAGGTTAAGTTGGTATCAGATCGCTCAGAATAAACCTTTACTCACAGAATCACAGCATGATTTATCAAGCATTTTCGTGATCCTCTGAACCTCTCTCAAATTGAGACCCATGCAAAACTGATCCTACTGTGATAGGAAGAAGAGAGATCCGATGCCGGACAAAACGCATCCACAGAATTTAGAGTTGCCAACGGATACAAATTACCCCCTACACCATATATGTATATATATATATATATATATATATATATATATATATATATATATATATATATATGCAAATTTTGATGAAGTCCATAGTGTATTTCGCCTTAGTCAATTTCCTTTGGTAACTTTTTATTCCTCTAACTGTCTTTTATATTCCATCTTGTAGATGATAGATCACTTGTCCCGTATTAATCTCTCTTTTAAATGAATAAGTTTGGTAAAAAAAAACTAAATGTACATCTTGGCGAAAAACTGGTTGTATTGAAGGGCTTTTTGCATTTAAGATGGTAATTGATGATGTTCAAGCTACTTTTTCGTGTTTGTAGTATCGTAGAATTTAAAAAAGGTTTAGAAGATGGTGAAATTTGTAGTTAGAGCGCTTCCTAGCCGGAGATTTAAATGTGTATTTCAGTTATTGGGAAGTTTAGGTTAAAGCTTTCAAGACCCACAGCCTATCGTTAGGATTTAGAAAGTGCTTAAAAACCTCGCGTCTATGACACGCTGGATTGGACATAAGACAGCTTGGCACGGTCATTTGAAAGGGTGTGAATGACCTAAGAAAAGGTTTGTGATGAAGTTGAATACCGGAACGTGAAAGGGCAAGAAGAGGATAGTTCCGTTGATGCCTGTATATTTCATAATTTAGTTGGTCAGGGTGATTAATCGCAATGCAGCCATAGTGTTCTTTTATCGATTTTGTCAGGACAATTTATATGAGAGCATTTGACTAACATATTCTCCAACATTGCTCGGTGTTGTCTCATGTGTCATCCGGAGAAACGGGAGTTCAAGAATACCGCCCCACCTTTTGAGTACAAGCGAATTATCTCATCAGTATTCGAAATCGAAAACGTAGAATTCCTAAAACTACTTCTAGCTTTATACCACTCTTTTGGTTGTGGGTTGTTATTGCTCATTCGTTTGGGCGATACTTATTAAAGGTAAAGACGGCCGAACAGTTGAAAGTCATTATGGGAGAGGATTTTCCTATCCGTTTTAAGAAGGGTAGATAAGTTTGTGATGGACAATAGATTTGAATTCTCGAGCAATTTTTGGCTGTTTATCTACCAGAAAGTCGGTTCACGCCTAAGTATGTGATGTCATACTGACCACAAATTGAGAATACAAATGCAGGAAAGAATTAGATTGCAGTTAGTATGTTAAACTTGAATAGAGTTAATGTATAGTTAATGGGACTAATTTAGTCTTCTACAGTTTAATTCCAGGATTTAGAAAGGTAAGAGGAAAAGCACATCCTAATTTTCTATCCTGAGAAAATTGATAAGTAAGTACCTGCAAGGATGAATTACATTGATAGCCGATCAGGATATAAGTGGATTCTATAGTACATGGCTCCATTTAATGTTATAAAATGAAATCGGGATGGAGTGTCATAAGTGGTCAGAAACCCGGAAACCCAACAGAGTAGGTCATTTCATCCCTTGCATATGCGCGTGTTTTGATACACTTAAGAATATCATTTTTAGTGAATGGTAGGTGGTATCTAGAAGCGTTTAAATTTGAGTTTGAGAATTGCAGAATATGATAGGAGTAAAAGTGGGAACCAATATCAAAAGTAAATGGGTAGTGTCACTAGACGGAACCTACCTCTACTCCTCCTAAAATAAGAGTCTCTTCCTGTTCTATTACTTTTCCGAAAACTTCTGTTTCCTACCTGAGTACCTCGAGAGTTTACCTTCTACCGGACATACAGTTAATATAAGGCAAGAAAAGAGGTCAAGTGATCCTTAACTAATTGGATTTGTCATCGTAGATTTTGCATATAGTTAAAGGTCTAAATTAACTGATGGCTTATAATTGAAGAGACCAAAATGAATAAGATTCAAATCTTCTCAGGTGCAACGTATAGAATTAAGCTTTTATAGAAAACGTCTAAAACTAGGAGTGGTTATTTTTGCAGTGAACGATTGTCTATTATGTTTTATATTGGTTGATTGCCAACATTATATTCTGCGTAAGAAATCCTTATAGAAATTGATCACGGTCACTTAGAGTTAATTGCGATCAAGCAATATTCAACCTTTGTTAACATTACTTTTCAAATATCCTAATTTAGCTTGAAAAATCCAGGGCACAACTACTTGGGGCACGCAAATCGGTTCCCCATCTTTAACTGGTACATCGATTGTGCGTACTTCACTGACTGTGCAGAAGAGATAGCAGCGCCTATTAAATTCTGCTCCATCCTCATTCGCTAGTGCCTACGGGAATCTCCCAGCCCCGTGGCTCAACCCGTGGTTACCCGTTCGCAAGTGCTAAAGGACTCGAACATGCCCTCGCCCCTAGAACTGCGATTTCCTCTGACCCCTGTGGGCTAAGGCCCAGTCAAAAGAGCAAGAAGCCACATGAGGAGACAAGGTGATCTTCTACCAAGTTAAGGACGGCTTACTTTACCGATCTTGCTCAGAAAACGGTAAGCCCAAGACGCAAGTATTGTGTGTTCCGCGTTTCCTCATTGGTCACATTTTATCCACCTCTCATAACAGCCTGCCTATTTTCAGGCCATTTTAACCACACGAATAACACCCAGAAGATCTTCAAATATATTTATTGGCCAGGCGCCCATGAATAAATCCTTCGCTACTGAAGCTCTTGCGACATCTGCCAAAGGACTGCCATTGAAGGGCGATTTCAGCCGGCACCAGTGCAGAGAGGACCTCTAACCTCAGAGCCGTTTTCCCGTGTCGCAATTTATCTCTTTCGTCCGATATCCCCTGCATCGAGTGAAGGTCACAGTCAAGTTTTATTTAAGTCGATTTTGCCATCAAGAATATAGACAGAATCTCCTGTGCGGAACAACTAATCTCCATCCTCTTCCGCGTTGGATTACTCAAGGAAATCTTGGCTGATCGTGGCTGCCTATTCAGTCGCAACTTGTGGTGTACGTCGGCAAGCTCCGAATGATAACCCCCTTTTTACCACCCCCTTTTCACCCAGCTGGTAACGGGATGTGTGAGAGGCTCAACGGCCCCCTCAAAGCCATCCTCAAGAAACTGCGTCGAACAACCCCGAGAATGGCACCGTTTCTTGCCGGTAGCCCCTTTTCGCCTACAGCGAAATTCCCTATCTCACCTTAGGTTTTGCCTCATTTTAGTTTCTGTATGGACCTAATGGTAGAGGCACCGTCAACATTCTAAAGGAGCTCCTGTCGAATTTGAAATTATACCAGGAGATTCAATCCTCCTACGCTTAACTCCTAGACCTGAGGCAGAGGTTAGAAAAGTTAGCAGAGATCGCGCATTAGAACGCCGAGAACAACAAACTTTTGAGCCAATGGAAGGGCCCATTCCTAGTGATCGAGAGACATGGCCCCGTCAACTACTTGATTAAGCCCTGTCTGGCACTAAGCTATTCCACGTGACCATGCTTAAAAAGTACCATCGACGCGCTTGTGCCAACTAAATTTTGGCGCCGGACGAAGAATCCGCCTTGGAGGTTAGCTACCCGCTTGACCACTTGCTTGGTCGGTTATTTCTGTGCGATATTAAACAACTTAGAATAAGCATTGAATTTTTAGTATTTTAAGCAACTAAACAGACACTCTATCAAGACCAATATATCCCTCTGTCAAAGTTTTGTTATGCCTGTAGAGCTGATCAAGAGAATCAATCACGTTATGTAAATTATTCTGCTGTTTATATCATGTAATAATTATTGTCACAATTTTAAAATCTAAATGCAGTACTTGAAATGCAGCACCTATTTGAACACAAAAGTTTGTCAATTGCGTTTTAAACCAAATCATCTCAATTTCTACACACCTATTGATATACTGACAACAGAGACAAAGAACATCCTTTGCTACGGACTTTCAGACTTCGGAATGGATCGATCTAAAGGTCCTTTATGGATGGAATTTCCAGTTCTCGATGGTATGTTTGAGAAATAGAGAAATGAATAATAATTATTAAATTGGGAAGACTTTAGCTACTGGTATTTGATTAGCTGAAAATAGATTGGGCTGGGATAGGAAATGACACCAATACTTTTACAAACTTTTTTCCTCCATTTTCTCTCGGAATGCCGATAAAAAAAAACAATTGCCTGGAGGGATAGCCTTTGATTCCTAAATTAAAATGATAGTGGGAACGAAAATACTAAAACGTGGCTCGTATTCTTTAGAACAATGATGAATTTAGTGAAAGTATATTATCAGTGAATTTGGCGTTGTGGTGATTCTGAAAGTAAACTTTCTTTGAAGCCATAAAATTTAAAAGAATAACGGTAAATGAGATGAAATGGATAGAAACTAAATAAATAAAGATAAAATAGACAACAAAAAGATAGAAATGATACACAAGTCATTTTATTAATAACCAAGAGTCAGTACTAATATAATATTTCTGACTTTTTCCTGCAATGAAATAATAAGAAAAACTCAGATTTCCTAAAAATCAAGAGTTGATAAAAGAGAAACAAAGCATTGATGCAAATTTGGTCTTAAAAGTTCATACAACGCCAACTTTTATATAAGAGTAAATTCACTCTAAATAATGCTTTCACAACACTACGTGTGTGAAGCTGGAATTAAGGGGCTGTATCATTCTTTAGATGCATCTGTTATATCTTCGAACAGTTCTTCAAAACAAAGGTTTCGGTGCGCTACCATCTGAGAAAATGTCTGAACCATGCAATACAATGTTTGGCATGCCTACTTGGGAATTAAACAAACCATGGATACCTCATTTTACTTATGAACACTGCAAGCAAACTTTGGAGGGTATTACCATTGTTTGCTGTAAAAAGTAATATAGTAAATGTCACAAGTATTTAAGCCATTATGTTTGTTCGTAAGCCAACTCGTAATAGAATATTTTGTTTTACTTTTATCGGAAGTATAGATGGGAAAGAAGATATAAGAAGATTGCCATTCTCAGGATTTTGAATGAGCTCCCTGACGACTCAAACAACTGTTAATTCTGCATGGGGAACCATTCAAGCCGTAGAGGTATCTGAAATGCACCTGCTATTTCCTATCTCGTTAATCCTTCCTTTATTACACAAGTACCAAAACATCTGCTGATTTTCCTGTATCTCCTCCTCCGGAAAGGAATAAAAGACCCTCAGAAGAAAGCAACAATTCAAAAGTTGAAAACATCAGTGAAGATAAAGACTACAGTGTGAGGAATATGTTTTTTGCGAAGAATACATATCTAAACCAAAGAGATTTTAATGGGTGAATATGAGAGCATACTCATAGGACCAAGGCGAGCGCTAAAATCAGATATAATGAATTTTGAACCTAAATAGCAAGGAATATACAATGAAAATCTGATGAGAGACCAAATTTGGGGGCTTGATCGGAAGAGTGATTTACATAACAAACGGAAAACGAAGAAATATGTTCACCTCTAACTTTTTAGTTTTTTTATATATTTCTTGTGGAAGTTTCAATAAAATTGTATAAATTTAACTATTTTTTCTTCTATTTTGCCTATTTTTAGTAAATATTTCATCATTCAAGCAACAAAGCAAAGTTTAAAAAAAAAATTGGCTATTTTCTATTGTTTGGCAATTAAAGAAGTTGGAAAATATCACTTATTGGCCAGGGAAAAAATTGTGTTACACATGTAATTATTGAGAGGATATTTACTTACCATATGTATCAATAATGTAAACATTCTCCTTAAGTGCTGACAATAAAAGTAAGCAGTAATATTCGTGAACAGTTAAAAATGATACCTTTCGCGTTTCTTGCAAATTACCTCTGTTTTGACTAGGATTTGATTAAAAAGAATTTTTCTTGTAAAAACACTTTTCCATTCTTGGTTGTCTTCCAAAACGATGCCCTCTGAGGAAATCAGAATCAATTTTTAGAAGTGTATCGTTTTAATTCTTAGCGGCTAGGTGCCTCAAATATTTTACGCAATAGCAACAAGGCCATATGAAGTGAAGGTTTGTAAAGAGTAAGCTATAAAGAAAGTGGTGAAATATGCAAACCTTGACTAAATGAAGATGAACTCCAGAAATCCTTTTCATGTTTGACGTAGAGTCGAACGTCGATGCTAGCCGACGATTGACTCTGCGGTGACGCAGGAATGGAGCACGCAGGGAATTGGATGGGGGGGGGGGGTGATATATCCCATATCCCATTACGCGGGTTAATTAATCAAAATCGAGTGCGGTTGGCATAAATATTCCCTCTTAAACGTTCTCGGTTTAGAGAAACTGATTGTAGAAAAATAACTTTACTATATACAAAGAAAATATTATTAGCAAAATTAAATAAATAAAAATAAATAAGATGAGACACGGGGTATTAATGAGGGGGGAGTTGCAAAGGACTGGACGGGACGAGAGTCCGATAGAAGATGTATAGTGGATTCTTCCACGAAAAGGGGAGAGGGCAACTAACGGGAACACTCACGTGAAGCCTAATTGACGGGAGGTTATGGAGACAACGAGGAAGGGGGGCAATGCAAAGTTTCACTTGCAAAATTCCTTCTTCTTTAAGCTCGCTGAAAAATAAACGAGGGAGTACTCCAGATGAGAACAAAGTCAATACTCGAGTGATAGATGCCTTTCTCTGTCTATCGTCGGATAGGCAAGAACTCTGTCCTTAGGTACAAGCGAGACCGGGGAGAGTTGTGACGCGTCGCTTTCCTAGCTGGAAGCCGTTGGAAGGCGAAACATGGCGTACGAGACTGTACGGGGCTGCTAATCAAGACGAGGCTGTATCGTACTAATTTCTCAAAGTTGTTCGCGAAGGATTTATACTGCTTCGGCGAAAAGCTTGCGCGAAAATCCTAGACGCCGTAGTTCTGCCAACGATTAGGTCATGCTACGGGTGAGAAGGGAAACCCAACACGGATCTCACGGCCGTGCGACATTCTTGAGGCGGCTCGTTGGGTTTGACTGGCCCAACCATTCTTGAAAGGAACGTCGGGGTCATCCGACCGCGCGAAATTCTCGGTACTTCCTAGAGCTGTCAGGGCGTTCAGATGCATCTTTTCTAAGGCGCCATGGGTAGAAGTTAGGTTCTAGGGAGAGCAGGGGGTGCTTTCTCTCTTTGACATCTCCTTCCCTCCCAAGATGGAGCTTCCGAAGGAAGTGACATTAGACTAATATAGGGTAATTACACGGCTAAATTTCTAATAGGGAGACAAAAACAAAAGGGATGGTACCGGGTACTATGCACAAAAATAGGTCAAATTAAGGACTCCGGAAATGCTGGGTATTCCTATTATCGAACAACATCAAGAAAGTAAAATAACAATAGTAATAATATGATAAGACAGACAGGCATAGTAATCAATAGACGGGGTCAACATAGTTTCGATAACCAGGGGCTTACATATAAGGATATTAAAAAAGTCCCACAATATAAAAAAGGGTACATATGAACAGGGGAACTTATTAAAAATATATACACAATAAAAAAGAAATAATGGCAAATATTATTATAGGTCATTACACAAAACTATAAGAATTATTCGGAAAATCTAGAAAAGGAATCCATTTAACATTACACCTAATTAATGGAAAATTACTTGAGAGACAAATCCACGGGATTTCCTAACGTTCCGTAGGTGAGAGAGGGGTTTCTGGTCAGTCTCAAACATGTGCAAATTTGATTGATGTGGGGTTTTTTTTTGGGGGGGGGGGTAAGCCCATCTGGAGACTGCCTTCTTTGGCACAAGTTGCCGTACTCACCACCACAGCCTAGTACTAGGGGGGAGGTCCGCCTCCCCCCGGCGCAGGGAAATGCGACCTACAGAGAAAACCACAACAAGAAAAACCCGACCTATTTAAATAAACGGGAGAAGGCCGGTCTCCCCAAAAGTCTATAAGTCCACCTGTCAATGTGCACGAATCGTCCCGAGTACAAGGGACAGGCGGTAGTGGCCTCGCCCTTCCCAGTACAGGAACAGGTAACGTGCGCGAAGATCACCCAGACTGGGACATTCGACAAGAATGTGCCGAACAGTCTGGGAGACAACGCAAGCTTTACAGTAGAGTGCTGGCGAGCGCTCCATCAAATGACAGTGCGTCCCGCAAGTGTGTCCAATTCGGAGACGACAGAAAGCAACCTGATGCCTTCGCGGCATTGGGGTAGGTCCATCGGAACAGTCGCAGCGCAATGACAAGCAACTTTCTTTTCCTTCGACCGTCTCGCATCTTTGCCAAGCAGCCCGAAGAGCTGCCGAAGAGCTGCTCTTAAAAATAACATCAACGATAAGAGAGAGTGTAGTAATAACGATTTCTGGATGAAATGTATTGGATAAAAAATTACTTGGTAAAAGAAATATACATTGTTTAATCCTAAACGCAGATTCCTAAACATTAGATGCAACCTTACTACTGAAGTATGGCAAATATATTTCCAAACTTGTCGCTAACGAACTGGAGGAATTTTATTTCTTTTATTCTCTTGATCATCACATATTTATTTATGCGTCAGCCCTTCATATTTTCGAATTAGCTTTCTCTTAACAGGCTGTATTATTCATGTATTTATCGATGTTTATTGTCAGTTTGCCAAACCTCAAGTTCCTTTGAGCGTCCCATATGTCAATTGTCCGTTTGCGTTTATGGCGGTCAACACCGCCTAAATTGCTCTTTAAAATCAAGAATCGTGTGCATCTCCTATGTTTATATGCCTTACTTTAGCCCCCCCTTAAACTTTGTAATTATATAATTTGCATAGCAGTAAAGTATATTTTTGTAGTCCGTTTCTATTACCCTAGAACCCACAAAGATGGCTAATCGTTGGCCAACCTAAACTGCACTCTAAAACTTAATTGTACTCTGACCTATATTTATAATTTTCCCTACGCTCAGAGTGGAATAATTCGTTCATAGGCCTCTCTTTCTCAGGCTGAGGAATTTGGAAAAGGTAGTGATCTAACTTAAATCTACAACATATAGTAATATATATTATATTAAACTGTTGTCAGGTTTATGGAGTTAATCTTGATTAATCAATTATTTAACCTCGGTTAAATCGTTAAACTGTTGCTAATCTTTGTTCCGGTTCTGAAGATCATAAAGTGAGGAATTACTATTGCAAAACTACTTGCACAATTGTATTTTTCCCGTTTCCATTTATTTGTTGTTGTCTGAATTTATTTTGCGTGACCATGCATCACCATTAATTTATTCCCCCACGAAATTGAATTTTTGTCTTTCAAGGAGACATTTCCTCTGCCGTAAGTTAAAGTTACAGTAGAAATTGCATTATTCTATGTATTGTTGTCAAGAAGGTGTGCTGTAGCTTTCGTTTCAATCGCAGTGAGGGATTTAGGTAAAATCTCGTACTTAAAAGATCTTTTCCCCGAGTGATCATACGGTTAGAATCCGCACCAAACTAAGAGAAATGCATTATTTTTGCGAGTGTTTTCTCCTTTGTTGTTCTTGATTTCCTTGAGTCAAGCAAAACCCGCTTGCACTTTCCTCCGTGCGTTGCTAGTAATCCCGCCACATTCATTTTCGTGCGTTAATTTATTTCTTGCTGTCGCTTCCTTCACGTAAACCCGGTAACATGTCTTCGTTCGAAATTTTCAATGTCCAAAACGAGTCTCTCGGACCCAACGGAATAGACCTAATAGCCTACATCTAGGAGGAAGAGAGAAGAGGAAGAGCCGAAGAAAGGATTCGCTCCGACGAATTGAAGATCAGCAGGGTCAGGAACGAGGCGTTCTCCTTAACTTTTGCAAGCTCCAGACTAGACGCACCGCAGACAGCGACCATAAAATTCACATGATTCAAAGAAGGAGAAGCCTTCGATTCTTATCTCACACAGTTCGAGAAGATCTTCGAGGTGAATTATTGGGACATCAAGACGGACGGCGTAGCACAATTATTGCCCCTGCTGAGTTCCCTACTCAGGGATATTTTCATCTCCCTTACATCAGAGGCAAGGATTGATTACCCACGGTTAGAAGTTTACCTGCTGGCAGCCTATAATATGACACCGGACTGGGGATCATATTGACGCATCCATAGTGCTTCATAAATACAAGGCTCTGGTCGATTTCACCCTCAAGAGCCAATTTCTTGCGACGCTCCATTTGGAAATCAGAACCTTCGTGAAATCCGGAAGTGCCATATTCTCAAGGAATGCATCGAGGAGGCAGACGTCTACGTGGCTCGCCACAACTGTTATCCGCAATAAGAGAAGAATTCAGAATCTCTATCTCCCAAGTCCAAAGCAGGAAAGAACAAATTTGTTCCTAACACTGGAACAGGTTCGTCAAGGTGACTGGGCCTGCCAAACCCAAACCCCTCTTCTCATCAGACCACCCTGATATCAGAGTCGTTCCTCAGGAGGCCCATCGTTTGTTATTCGTCTGGAGTTGAGGGTAATGTAACGACCAATTTCCTTCAGAACTCGCAGTTTAGAAGAAATTCTTCTCACCAGGTGCAGAAAATAATTGCCACGTCTGGGCCCGCGAAATAAAGCTCCCAGATCTTAAACTGGCCGAGTCTCGCTCGTCACCAGGTGAATATTTTGTTTGCTAAAAGTGCCTCTGAGGCACTCCAAATCGAAACTGGAGCAGTGAATGGTTGTCGCATCTCCACCCTCATCCGTGATACAGGGTACGCGTGTGTTGTTGTTTCAGATGAACTACTTCCTCATGTGGCTTCGGATGACGATAAATTTAGCGTAGTGCATGATTAATTGGGGCACGCAAATAAATTCCCCATTGTAAAATTTTTATATTGAGTGCGCATATTTTACTGGTTGGGCTGAAGTTGTTGTAGCCCTCATCAAGTTTTTTGAGATTCTAATTGGTCAATCCCCCTCGGGTATCTTCCGCCCCCGTAGCTTAACCCGTTAATACACGTTGCCACCCGAAGAAGGAACATCAAGACCCTACACCTTCACGACCCGCTTGTGCCCCCTAATTCCGGAGGGCGATGAGCAGGGACTGTACTAAAAGTCAGAGGGAATGCGAGTCTCTTTGCCCCCTGTGGACAAAGGCCCAGAACAAAACGCACGAGATCATCAGAGGGAATAAGGTGATTTCCTACCTCATCAAGCACGAATTCTTCTATCGTGTGTGCAGATAGGAAAACGACACTGAGCACTAAGTCTCGCACACTGTGTGTACCTCGCTCTCACGCCCCTCCAATTATTCAAACTGTCCGTTCACGATAGCCTGTTTTCTGGCCACTTAATCCACACGAAGAACGCCCAAAGGACCTTCAAATATTTTATTGTCCTAGAACGACTGACGAAATTCTGCGATATTTTCTTTCGTGTGACATTTACGTGAAGACGATAATTAAATGGCGAGTTAAACCTGCACCTTTACAGAATGAACCGCTCATCTATGAACCATTCTCGCAACTAGCTATCGATTTAATTGGGCCGATACACTCTCCATCGAGCGAAGGCCCTAGCTATGTTTTAACTCTGGTCAATTTGGCTGCAAATTTCCCGAGGCTGTGCCCTTCAAGAAAATTGACAGTATCTCCTGCCCCGAAGCTCTTATTTCTATGTTTACCGGCGTGGACCTACCCAAGTAAATTCTATCAGATCATGGTCACCAACTCACTTCCCTATTGATGGAGAACATCGGTAAATTATTGATGATTAAGCCCTTGTTTACACCCCTTTTCATCAGGCTGGGGATGGAATGTACGAGAGGTAAAATGGTAGTCTCAAGGCCATTCTCAAAAAGTTGTGAGCTGATCAACCCACTGAATGGCACCGTTTCCTTCCGGTAGCTATCTTTGCCTACCGTGAAATCTCCGATCTTACGTTGGGATTCGCCCATTTGAGCTTATATATGGAAGGAAAGATAGAGGCCCCCTGAGTATCCTAAAGTGGGCCGTCTGACTGCATGCAAACGAGAAGAATTCCAACCTTAGCCCTTGTTAATAAGGATAAATTGGGGACGTCTTTGCTTACCAAACCACCTCGTTTTTTTAGGTATTGGATTTAGATGACCAAATGAAAATTAATTAATTTCTACTTATCTTACCATCCCGATTTTAAAATTTAATGAGACAATTGAATTTATTCTTTGCTAACTTATATTTTTGCGTGATATTATTTCATCTCCTAAAATATATGGCTATTTATTATAGAAAACCTCTGACGAGTATTGTTATTCCCTTTAATCTATTGAGTACTTAACTATAGAAAAGGAAATATTTACAACACAGATAAAAAGGAAGGAAAAGATTAAAGTTTTCTTACTTGTATATTAAAAATTTCTAAATTCTTAATGAAGTTAGAAGAGATAATAGATATCTCTTCGTCTTTCGCGGGTTACATATTGGAAAAGGCATCTAAATTTTAAGTCCGAAGGTTATCAAAACTGATCAAACGAAGCATGGAAAGGAAATAACTTTCTATTTTATATGTAAAAAGGCGAAATTCCTAATGGAAATATGCTAAGTATTATAAACAATTTAATTATTCTATTTTTTCTCATATCTCTCATATTCACGAACATATTTCTCAGAAGCAAATCATTAACAACGTTTGCTTCTCTCTTAACTCCCGCTCTTTTTATCCAATAGGAATTTATTTTACCCATTTCTCTTCACTATTATTTAGTGTCGCCACCTAAATTAGTACAATATATAAAATTCGCTGGATAATAATGGCAATTTACATATCATTTATCTACACATAAAGTTGAATTTAAAGTTTTAATCTAAAAAAATAACTGAATCCATATTATAACACGCTCTATAAGAATGAAATCAATCCCTAAAAAGACAAAATTTAAAAATTAGTTTCTTTGGATTTTAGTAAATTGATTGGATGCCAAATGGATATACAAAACGGACCATCTTTGCTAACAAACACATTTTCTTATTTTTTTCACAAGACAAAAAAGCAATGTTTTTCTAAAGGACAAAATCTCTTTGAAAAAGCTTTAACGCAATGGTAATAGAGGGGGCTGGGGAGTTGTTTAATGACTGTAATTATATTTACCATTGCAATATGCTGTCACATGGTAATGATTTTTTTATTAATTCAGCACTTTTTATCTTTCTAAATTGAATTAAATCTTTTAGAAAAGTCATTAGTTTCAGTTGTGTTGTTTTGCTGCCTCTTTGCTGCTTATTTTATTTTCGTAATCATTATGACCACATTTGGTGGTACACTTACGAATGTAAAAATATATCTTAAAAATATATTCTTTTCGCGCTATGCTGATTCATTAAGATATCTTTTAACAAATGATGTAAGTAACGACCGAAAAAATAGAAGAAAAATATAATTATTTAGTAAATCATATATATATATATATATATATATATATATATATATATATATATATATATATATATATATATATATATATATATATATATAAATAAGATGGGTGTTTTCGAAGTAAAACACCTTAAAATCTTAAAACTTACTTGAATCTGACTTATTTTAATTCTTATGGCCATAAATATGAAATTATTTCATAATAATTATGTTTTCCTTATTTTATTAATTTCCGTAAAAAAATTAGTTTTCATTCTCAATTTATTATTTTTTATCCAAGTAGTATTTCCTATGCTGAAAGCTTTATTAATTTATTTAGAAAAAACTCGTTGCAACTCATTACAATCAATTTTATTAAATCTCTTAACATTCTATATCACAAACATTCTATATCAAACCCAATTTAGCCTTTGTGGCAAATGGTTTTATTGATATTTTTATGTATAATTTAAAATATTAAATGAAAATGCGTGCATTAAAAAAGCATAGATCAATTCTGTTATTTTTTATTGAAGTTAGGCGAAAAATTACCAACCGCTCCCAGTAAAACTCTAAACTTGTTCGATTCAGGGTAAATTCTGAAATAATATGAAAAGAGCTTTCGGATATTATTAAACATAATCTATGTAAGTCAGAAGGTAAAAAAGATTTGAAAGAAATATGCCAGGTGTAGAAGAATTAGAATGAAGAACGAAAGAGAGAAAGAGAGAGAGACAGGCTTATCTGTTAAACTGCAAAAGAAAAACATTAGTGTGTAATTGGCAGGTTTTCACTGTTCATCGAGATTTGATGCATTAAATTTTATAAAAATTTAATCACGCCTAAACCATTTGTTCGTATAATCCATAAATACCTACTTTGATTAATGTAAAAAAATGAACACCTATAATTTGGATACGATCATACTAATGTATTCGTGCCTTGAACACGCGAATTCAGGAAACTACAAAATGAGTAATGAGATTGAATTTATTATGTCATCCCAATATAAATTCGACACTTTTCCATATTTATCATTAATATATGAAGAGATAACATTCGAGGGCAGGTTTATTTTCTATTAACCAATCTCAAGGCTTAAGTATTTGTATGTCTTAGGTTAACCCAAGGCTTACATTTCGAAGGAGATTTGTCATCATTTGCTCTGCGAGATTAGAAAAGGCAAAAATCGTAATTTATAGGAGAAACTTTATGTAGAGTGTAAATTTACCGGACAATTAGGAAGATCTGTGGAATTTTATCAAGATAATTAAAAAATAACAGTGAAATAAAATCCGATAGTAAATGTTAAAATTAAGTAGCTGAATAACTTCATTCAACTAATTCCACAATGCATTGTCATTTAAAGGAGACAAATGGGCAATGGAGTCCTCACGACCTGTCAAAGATACACTAAAACATTCGTTTTTTCTCCTTTCTCGACTAAAATGTGAACAATTATTAATAGAAACGTTAGAGCAGACGAAATATGGGTCATGGGCCAAACTATTAAACGTTCAAGAAAAGGGATTAATACTAGGGAAACCTCCAAATCAGGGGTCTCGTTTAGACTATCACCAAAGATGTTTACATAGAAATAACGACATTTAAGACCATTTATTAGATCCAAATTCCAAGGTAATTTAATCGGGTTATGATGATTTTAATTATTTCCGATTTTTGCCTCGCTTTATTAACCTGAAACACGACTCTCTTGAATAAGGTGTCCGCTCTTGTATTTGCTCTTGCAAAGCGAATCGCGCTCCGTATGATTGTATGAGACCCACCACAATCCCATTTATAGTCAGCAACTAGGTGAGCATCGACACATCTTAATTTCTGCATATTTGATAGGGGGTTCCTCATATAAAATATACCGCATGCAAAAACAATCACGGCAATAAAGTGTATTTCATATTTATATTTAAATCTACGAAATTTAAAAAAGCAAAAAAGCTTTTCATTCCCTACACTTTCATAATTCGGCACCTTGAAATGGATATCTAAGTATATGTGCACAAACTCTAGGAAGGTCGTTGCGCTTCATACTTTGCATGATACTGCCAAACTTACAATAGTCAACCGAAACATTTAAAAGATCCCTAAAGAGTCCTTTGTCGCAGGTGTGATACATCGGTTTCATCGTCATCTATAAGAGTGTTTACAAATTCTGCGGGGCTCAATATATTAATGATGAGAACAGTCCTTTACAAGTTGCAATGAACCTTCAATCAAGAATATTTTGATTTAGCATATCTAAATTTTTCTAAGGTGAAGCTGCCACAATGCTAATTTGGTCTTAACTCTATGGCTTTCTGCTGCTAAGCTGCTCCCATTCTAGGTAAGCCAAAATACTTCCTTTAAATAAATTCTTCTTAATTATATTAAAAATATTTTACCAGATGTGAATCTTTTTTGAAAGAAAATGTGTGGTGCAGCGCATAGAAGGATGTAATATATATGCTAGAGTATAATAATTTATGTTTGATTTCATTGTCTTTAACATTAATAAATATTTCATTTATCAATTTAAATGTAAAATATTCATTACTTTTTGTTAGAGAATAAAAATTTGCTTGACTAAACTTTGATATTATCGAGGTGCGTTACATTTTTCACTAAAATAAAAATATCACATGGGGTAT
Organism: Ceratothoa steindachneri; assembly: GCA_963969495.1. Lineage (NCBI taxonomy): Eukaryota > Metazoa > Arthropoda > Malacostraca > Isopoda > Cymothoidae > Ceratothoa > Ceratothoa steindachneri. Next base: position 3,177,969 of record OZ018327.1, on the reverse strand, counting down.
GACTCAGTTGTAAAATGGTTGTAATAGTTGTAAAGTGCGCCTTAAAGGCAAGATTTTTTAGCTAACTCTAATAATGAATTGAATTAGAAAACAAACAAGCCCTCCTTTAATTAGAAATCTAGGCGACATAAGCAAGCATTTGATTTTAAACCAATGGGGAGTCACCTAAAGTCGTCTACTCCAGAAGATTTTAAAACATCAGTAACCTTTGCCGAGGAAAACGAAAGAGTTTGTAAATTGTGTTCAGTTCCTGGAAATTCTATGGTTTGTTGCTCTAAGTATAAGACTTTAGATTCTTGAAAGGCTAAATGTAAAGAATTAAAATTTTGTTATATTTTTACTAGCAATAAAAACTTAAGTGTTACTTGTCCAGGGAAAAAGAATCAACTTAGTTTTCCATGTTTTTACTGTAAATATTATAGTTACATATCAGCACTTTGTTACAAAATCCCCCCAAATAAATCTCTACCATAAAGTTTAAAGATATATGTATATCTGTAGAATCACAGATAGTATTATCCTAGTTACTGAGTGATACTGGTCATTCATAGCTGGTGAAAATATATTAGAACAGGTAATAGTCACAGATGAATTTAATAATCGATTCAGAACCTTTAATATCAAACACATTAGGATACCGATTTACTTAGCTTGGAGTGGTTCCACTTGGGAACTTTCAATCCGTACTATTAAGATTTGTTTAGATAAAAGTATAAAAAGAGCGAGAATTTCCTTGTTTGAGCTTTTGAGTGTGAATGCAGATATTCGATCTGCTGTTAATTCAAGTCAAATGATATACAAGTCACCTGATAATGACTTAGAAATCATTACCTCTAATCATTTTTTTTAATTTATTGCAAATCCTTTCGTATTGTTAAGACAATCTAATGATAATTGTATATTGAATGATGATCCTCCGACCAGAGAGTGACTGCTTGCATCTTTTGAACTTCTCAATCAATTTATTTTCTCATTTCAAAGATTTATGGTATGAAAATTACTTGTTAACCCTTAGAAATCTTCATGAAAATAATTGCAGAGGTAGTTTTAATTAAATTACCTAATAAACCACGCCCATACTATTCTTTGGGTAGAATAGTAGAACTAGTTGTCGAGTGTGACAATAAGGTTAGAAGGGTTAGAGTCAAAAAGGAGATGGACAAATTATTCATCATTCTATAAAGCGTTTGTATCCTCTGGAAATGTCACTGACACATGCTCACAATGACTCGTCAGGTGTCAGTGATTAATCTTGAGAGGTAATTGTTTCCGAAGATGATGTAGTAGTTGATCATGACACGACTAAGGATGATTGGCCTTCCGGTTATTCTGCCATAGATTCTTTCAATGTTCCATATCAAAATCTAGCTAATAATTGTTCGGTTGACAGAACAATTAATATTAAGGATAATAATACAATAAATTTAATATTACTCCACCAGTTAATTCACTCGGTACTTATTTCAGACAGCTAGCGGCTAAAGCATGGGTTGACAAGATGCATGAATGGTGCAAACCTTGAGCGAGTAGTTAGCATGTAATATTCTCTAAATTTATCACTGTTTTCAACTTTACGTTCTTTTCAGATTTTTCTTTGTGCAATAGTTCATTGCAATTCTGTTAAGAGGGAAAATATAATAATTTAAGTTTGATTCCATTATCATTTTCATTAACCTACATATATATTTCAATCATTAATTTAAATATAAAATATTCATTTATTTTTGCGGAGAATAATAATGTGCTTGGCTAAACCTTGATATTAGCCAAGAGGAATAAACTATTCCCGACGGCAACGATTTTCTCTGAAATAAAAAGTATCCCTACTCCAAAGACACTATTAGTCCTTTCCTCAAGGTTGGCCATCGATTAATTATCATTCTCTTTGTTCATTTTATCTTTTAACTCATTAAAAGTTCTTATAAGAGCAAATATTAAAACAGCACCCGAGATACGATCAATGAGCAAAAATTGCGAGAATTTTGCATTGGCATCAAAATATCGTATGTGAATTTTGCCCATTTCTTTCCTAATTATGTCTGCTTTTCTTCCATTAAGCTCTACTCCTATTTTGAGGACTAACATTTGGAAGAGTCATAAAGTGACGGAGATTTTTCATATAACTACGTAATTCGAGGTGGGAGTTTTATTTTTGGCTAAGATGTGCAAACAATGCGATAATTATGGCAGTCGACTAAGACAGGGTTCGCCAGGACGGAAATGAACTCAACAAGAAATCAAAAGTAGGACAAAAACAGGCAGATAGATCTATGTAGAATTTAGATGTTATTCATAAATTGAATATGAGGAGTATTTTTACAAGTTAGAAATCCATTGGCTGTGTTCTATTGCTTCTCCATGGGCCTTTTATTTTAAAAGAGAGTTCATTGTTGAATTTTGATTTTAAAAGAAGTTAGTCCACTTATATTTTGATCAACTCTCGTATTAGTAAAGGAAACAAGTCGGTAATCTGATTGAAAGAATTTCATCGGATTCATTTGATTACCAAAATATAACACATTATTAGCCAAATAACGGCATTCATTTAATTCAGTTACCTGTGGCGCGCAACTAATCTTGCTAGAACCCGTCATCCTCCATCAAGGCAAAAACATATGAAGCAATTTAAAAGTAAACAAAAGAATATCGTGGAATATTTTAAGGCCAATAAAAAAAAGAATCGATTTGATTTGATTAATGATTCAAAATATTTGCTCAAAATACATGTAGGATGTACAAAAAGGATACAGCACAGTTAGAAGTAAAATATCATTTAAATCTTAATTTTTTGCTGAGAAAATTATCAGTTTCCACTTCTCTTAATAATTACTGCTCCTCTTTTCTCTCTCGTAATTTACTCTAACATTTTGCATCTTGTTGCTAAATCCCCCTTTTCAAGTAAGAATATATATACTCTACATATTATATCTAAGAGCATAGTAAAATATAGACTAGAAATTTGCTAGAATTAAAATTGTAGCATCTAAAATTAAGAAAAGGAGATTTTAATAGAGTTTATAAAAATATGACAGAAAATAAGGGATGTAGCATCATATGGGGGAAAGAGTTCATCGATGGATTGCCGTAGAAATCAAATCTGGAGCAGAGGAAAATGACCTTCTGGTTCTATGGTTGAGCCTTTAAATTTATAGGGATTTCTAAAATAAGTACTGCGATGAAGTCTCTAACATAGAGGAACAAAGGACTCAAATAAACAACTCGTCTGAGAAGGTTGTCAGTATTTTCAAAAGTTCTTAAATTACTTCGTATTTTACGAGGTGATAAAATGGAGCATCTAATTTGATAGAAAAGGAAATTACACAAGCATCGGAAAAGGGAAAATACGGCACAACCCAAGAATACATTAAAATGAATTAAAGAGAAGTTTTAATCATCAATTTTTTTATCTGTAATAGGAAAGGATTTTGAACATACAAAACACGACCAACGTACTATAATTTAATTATCCATCATTCATTAGTTCACAAAAATATTAGATAATCTCCCTTGCTTTTCTCTAGATCTTTCTTTGTATATCATTCTGTGGTTAATATACGAATCTCTCTTCCTCAATTGATTCTAAATCTGGCACGGCTGCGTGCCGCTCCCCAGCTAGGCCAAGCAAGTGGTTGTATGAAATCTGACAGTTGGTTAGGTTTCACAAATTATCGGACTACACTGTAAAATCTAAGCAAATAATCACTTATCTTGGAATATATTTTTTGTAAAAGGAATTTTCCTCATACTACAGTTCTTAAAGAGCCAATGGAGTTTATATTTTTTAACTCTTTCTAAATTTTCTGTGCCATTTAAAACTTCCTCATTGATGTTGCATCCAAGAACTTTCTGACTCTTCGAGATTTTCTTTCAGAGGCTTGAGGTTAAATTAATGTTGATTGCAGTAATTTCCTAAAATCTTTGTTACATACACCAATTATTCCAGTAATATAAGAAATCAATATTCTAATATTCCTAGCTTTTTTTATTTGTAACTGATCAAAAACCATACACCGATCTGCTTAAAATTCAGACTCTAACTGAAAATACATTAGGGGAGTTGAGCACTCACTAATTATTCCCTTTTTAAGCTTATCTTAAACACTTAAATATAATTTACTATTGTAGCGCGCACCACATTTCCAAGCTACAACTTTTGTATATAATATAAATGTCCTAAAATGAAACTCATAGCAAGTAGAGACATTTGGCGTTTATCTTTTCTCCATTTGTCATCCAACCCACAAAAGAGCAATTTATTAAACGTTTAAATACATTATGCGAAATGTACCTACTAAATTTTACAGATCAGTATCATTAATAACACGTATGGAGATACATTTTACCCCCAAATGATATTATGGGCGTGCAAGAATTTCCCTTAATGCTCGTGTTTTTAATGTGTGGATGTCTCGTGAAAATTTACTTTTTTATGAAAAAACTTGTCATTATAACTCTTAGAAATCAATTTATATACCTGCATTTAATTCTTAACTTTCGTCTCATATGAACCTCCTTTATTTTTGACACTTCCGAGAAATTTTGACTCCTTCATAATTAGGACATAATTTTTAAAGGTTTACCTGATTTGGGGAAATATTGTTCAAACTTTATAAAAATTCTCATAATTTCAAATGCGAAATTTAGACATCTAAAATGCCAAATCCTGTTAACTAATGATCCTTTATGGAGTTAAAGCTCCTACGTGACAATTAATAATCTCTCAGCAAATTATAAATATGAGAGATTTTACAATATATTGTCGGATTAAATCATGTTTTGTCGCAACTCTAAGATATGGTTTTTTCTTCATAGGATTAGTCACCTCAACGCCCTGCTAGGAAGCTTTAGTCACTTTTTTCTCTTAAATGGAAAACACGCTAGGTTTCTATGCCCTGTTGGTTTAAAGTTTCTTGCCCTGCAAAGGGTCCTGATCTAGTTATTAACCTGCAAATTTATCTTTCACCCTAGTAATTTTAGTATTAGCTTATCTTTTTTTACGAGCTATGATGTTTCCTAACAAGTTCATATCGCTTAAAATCACTAGTCTTCTAACAAATTTATAATAAAATCTTTTAATATAAATTCTATAGATTCTTATGGAAATTATATAATTCGAAGGAGAATGAAAAACAACGTAATGATTTTAGATTTCGTTAGAATCGGCAGAATATTTACAATGTTATTACAAAAATACAAAAAGTAAAATAGGGACCGACCGAACGACCGAAATAGTGAGATGTAGATTCATCCGTCACTAGACTCGCACGAAACTTAAATGGTACTGGAATGGCCCCCAAATGTACCTTTGGCCAACAATGCAAGGGTAATATGGCAATGATCAGTTTGTTTTCCACAATAAGCGATCACTATTTTATATGGCACAGTTGTTATTAAAGTGGTTCGCTCAGTAACGTATGAAATTATTTGGTCCCTGTCCTGGAAAATCTCTCGATCTCAATCCGAACGAGTGGATAATCACAAACTTCGCAAGGCTCTGAAGCCTGCTAAGGCAGGAGTGGGAGGAAAACTATCATAAATTACTATAAAGGTTAATCTCCCGCCTGTCACAACGAGGTACTTAATTTATTGGTATGAATGTAAATCAATACATACAACCTAACCTTTGGAAAACAATTTCACTGTTGATAGATTAAATTTTTGAAAGTCTTCTATGGTGCTATAAAATTGTATATATGGAATTTGGGAGTAGTCTGAAACAATTATACTTGGTAAAAATAAGATTTGTTTCAGCCAAAATATTTGTGCATATCTGTACATAAATTATACTAATCTTGTGATAAATACTTCAAACAGCGGAAAGAATATCCATCCCCCAATTTTAAGGAGTCAGAAACCCAAAAGAATAAAAGGAGGGGAAATAAAGCATGAAGACAGTTCACTCGGTCTAGAGTCCAAAATAAGCCAATATTTTAATTCTTTCGCAAACACGACTGTAAAATGAAAAATTCTGAATCACAGATAGCATACATATATTACATCCCATAAGTCTAGGTTAGGCTAAATGCAGCCAAGTAAACTTTTATGATAGTAAATTTTAAGTTTCTTGTTCTCATAAAATCAGTTTGGTTCGACACTGAGATATGAGAGGCGAGTCGCTTAGCTCCTGGACCACATATATTATAAGCTTGGCCGTTTCTTATAAGTCTTCGATAGAACTCGAAACCGAAGCCGTGTATGCAATTTTACCACTTTGGTACCGAAGTCTTAAGGGCAGAAATGACATATTTGTTGCCTAAGTTCGTGTCAAATTAGCACCGAAATGCGGTCGAACTGCGACTGTTGAATTTTATTAGAGGAAGTAGGAATGACGCTACTTGAAAAGAAGGAAGGGAGGACAGACTCTCCACTCGATTTCATTTCATGTTCGACCGTCAGGGGAACTTTGTGAATTAAGGAAAATAAGTTAGGGATGTGGGCGTTATGGGGTGGTGGGGTAGTGGAAAGGGGGTATGGGAAGATTTTGCCGCCAATGAGGCAAAGACAGGTCCTTGAGTAGATCGGTGAAGTTGAGACAAATGCGAGTGAGGGTGGGTTCATTTACGTTGCTAGTGTTAGTAAATACTTAAGATTTTTAAAAAAGCGATAAATGATGGCATGATAAAAATATTAAGTTATATGGGCATAAATAAAGATGATATGGTAAAAAAGAGAAAAATTGTATCGCAAGAAAATGGGAATGGTACGCAACTCTCCACGTGTCAACCCTTAGGAGCATTGAAGCTGCAGTGGCAACAAATGTTCAGGAAGAGAGTGGTGGATTATTGCTAATATTCACCTCGAGTTCGACCTCATTTCGAGAAGGAGATTTAAGATCGAAAGGAGGATGAATTTAGGAGGTACGAGGGGTGGTCAATAATTTTTGCAATTCTGATATAAGGAAACGAGATATGTGGAAAGTGTTTTATTTTTTTTCCAATATAACTACCCTCGACTTCAATACACTTGCGCCCCTTGTCCCTAAGGCATCGAATTCCTGACAACCAAAAATCTGCTGATTGCTGTTTAATCCACTCCTGGACGACGAGCTGGTCATCTTTATCGTCCCCAAACCGGCGTCCACGAAGTGTAGCCTTGGGCTGGCGGAATAAAAAGTAGTCGCTAGGGTCCAGATCTAGAATGTAGATGGAATGGTTGAGGTTCTCGAATCCGCACTCGCGCAGGGCAGCTTTTGCAACTCTGGTCTTGTGGACTTTGACGACGTTGAAGTCGATCAAGGGGCGGGAAGTTTCTGGGGACCCAAATTGTCGTGGATGATGTTGATAACACATCCATGTGAAATTCCAAGTTCTCACTAGATTTCTTAGACCTTCACCCGTCTATTTTCGAGGATCATCCTCTCCAGACGGGCCATATTGTTCTCGTTGGTCACGTCTGACGGGCGTCCTCGACGGGGGTCATCTTCAAGGGACTCACGACCATGGCAAAACTGCCTATTCCAGCGAGCAATGGTTACATAGGAAGGGTCGGTGTCAGTGTACACTGCAACCATGCGTTCATGGATCTCTTTTGCATTCTTGTCTTCCTTGGTCAAAAATTTGATCACTGCGCGGTTCTCAACCTTCTCCATTGTTGAAAAATTTGTGACTTACGATCTGCGATCAGCTACTCCTTCTTAAATAGACGAGGCAGGAGCGTGCGTCTGCAGGTCCTGACTTTTCATAACTTGTCCTAACACCCCCACAAATAGCCATCCCCCTTCCTCTGTTTTGCACTACCGATTCGCAAAACTTATTGAACGCCCCTCGTAAATCGAAAAGAGGATGAATTTGGGAGGTGAATCGAAAAGAGGATATGTTTGGGAGGTGAATCGAGAAGAGGATGCATTTGGGAGGTGAATCGAGAAGAAGACGAATTTTGGAGGTAAATCGAGAAGATGAATTTGGGAGGTGAATCAAGATGAAGATGAATTTGGGAGGTGAATCACACTTGATTTTGTTAAATGATAAATCAATACGAACACATTGATGTCAATAACATTTGTGTGAAGCTAAAATTAATGATTTTGTAAAGTTTTCAAAAACGTCCGGCTTCTCTGCTCCACCCTGTATAAGGATTGAAGGTGTAAAATTGGCGAAGGTATAAATGGTGTAAAGGTATGCAATGGTTGAAGTTATAAAGGGAAGGAGGTATAAAAGTTTTGAAGGAATAAAATGGTTGAAGGTATACAAGGAGTTAGCGTAAGAAAATTAAAACCATACAGAAGCCCAAGGGTGGTTTAGTTCAAAATGTTCATACATTTTCCCATTATCTTGGACAAGTATGTGTATTCTCTACCGTATATTCCCTTAGTGTAAGCGAGGTTTGGAACAGACAAGAAGAAATACTTGAACCTAGACAAACAAAACGTTAGGCGCTCTGGGATTCGCCGGAAGTCCTTATATTATGCAGATGGCGGTATTTAGCACAGTGAATAAGTGGGCAGCTGAGTTTGATATCAGAGCCTACACATATCTTGATGACACTCTTATCGTCAGATCCACAAGAGCAGAGAAAAGGAGCGTCGAGTTTATACTTAAATCCGCCCTTAACATTAATATGCGTAAAAGTGTTCTCGTGCCCACCCAACTTATCACTTACTTAGGCTTGCAAATTGAATTGACAAGGAAATGGATGGCTCTCAACCCAGACATGTGTAACAAGTTACGCATGGTAATTCTCACCACCAAACCAATGTCCCTCATGAGAAAGGGTTGACTTCACATGACGCGATTAGTGAACTTTGTAGACCCGATAATTAGCCCCCGGTTCTTCTGGCTACAGAAGTGTCTCTTGCAAAGAAGCTAGCCTCAGTATCGCCCACTGGACGCGCTTGTTCCGTTCATAGCCACCAGATCGTTCCCAATCCTAAGAAAAATAGCATCCCTACGGCTAACCTTCTGCGACGCCTCGCCCTCGGGACTGGGTATCTATTCAGCAGGCGATATCCTAGCAATACCCTTTCCGATAGAAGCCATCGGAAACATCTTCCTTTCGGAATCCGTCTCACTTTAGTTTTCCCTTCTTGTCTTCAACAACGCAAGACTCTTCACAGATAACTTGACCGCTATGTCAAACATGCTTAAGGGATAAATGGCAGCACAGATATTACAAGATTGCTTCCTCGCTACGTCAGAGGAACTCAAAGATCGTTCAAGGTGGCCGCGTTAAACATACGTCAGGTCGAAAAACAATCAGACGAATGCCGCTTCTAGAGCCTTCGCTCAATTCCATTCAGCCGGGCTAAGAGCCTTCCTCCATGAACTATATAAAGAGCTCCTCGAGTTCAGAGCCGACATGAATTCGCCGCTTGGATTGCTTATACACATCGCACGTTGGGCTTGATAAAGCAGATTCTCAACTGAAGAAGAGTTTGCCTCATTCTCATTTTTTTGGAATAGAGACCGCAGTTTGCCTTTGAAGAAATCATTTACCTAGAATAGTTGTCGAGTGCAAGAAGAAGACTTCATTTCCTTTCATTTTATCTATTGTCTCCAGCATCCTTTCCCTACCATACCAAAATCCTCCCATTGTGGAGGTACCTAAAAGAGAGAAATAATATACATGTTTACCAAGGCGCATCATCCGAAATGATCGCCTACCCCCCCCCTCCCCTCACCCCTCTTTTAAGAGGGGAGAAACACCCACCATAAAAATAGACGAATACAAGAATACAAAAGCCTACCGCTTAGGGTAGAACAGGGAAAGCAGAAGTCGAAGAGAGGAGATCTTATTAGAACTCTGTACATCGACCTAAAAGTAGCAGTGACAAGGTTTATCGATGTTCCAAACGGTGATGTGGCTCTCTGCTACAAACTAGAAGATGTAGAACGTTTGGTTTCCCCTAAAGGAACAATGGCCCTCAACAAGATAGGACTAACACCAAAGTTACCACCACAACTACTGGCAAGCCGATCAACTATCTGCAGACAAATCGACCAAGACGTAGGATCCCACACGCAAGAAGAATTGACCCCGGAAATTGAAAAGGAAAATTAAACCCTCAAAATTACTCATCTTATCAAATTTAGAAACACACACACACGTGTTTAAGATCGTGTGTGCCTCAACGGAAATGGCAAACAAAGCACTCCCAAATGGGATTCTGACATTTGGGATGAGAATTCATCCAGACAACATGGAGTTGGAACAATTCATTAATGTCCAAACATGTTTTCAGTGCTATGCACTAGAGAAACACGTAACGATGAACTGCCCTCAAAAAGAACTGAAGATATGCTCCAAGCGCAGTCAAGTCGGCCATATCTTCAGAGAATGCAAAGAAAAAATGAAGAAATGCATCAACTGCCAGGGTCCTCACAGGACTATGGCTATAAACTGCGCCAAACGTAAAAGCATCATACAAAGAAAAGAACAAGAAAAACGAGAGGAAGCTCAGAAGAAAAACAACCAGACCTATGCAAGTATTGCCAAACCACGATTAAAGAAGAAAAAAATACACAAGAACCCAAAATTAATACCAACGTGAACGAGGACACCGGTTTAGACATATTTGCCTGTATAATGTTCGCCCACATAAACAATATTGCGGAACCTTCGCGAATACCCTAAACCTCCTTTTGGAGAAAAATGAGATTCACAAGATGTGGTTCCCCCCAAACCTACCATCGGCACTCATATGAGGAGTCACAGCCAGGAAGACATTAAACCTAAAGGACATGATGTGTGTTGGAGCAGCGACAAAGAAAAAAGGACAAGGATAAGCTAAAGAGACCAAAAAGGACACCGAATCAGAAAATATAAATACCGACCAAAAATTAAGGAAAGAGAAAGAAACTAAAGCACAGAAGAGGACGAAGAAGAATACCAAACAGACGGAAACCGAAATGGTTCTGACAACCGACTCCGGAGCAGACAATTTCGCTATCGAAGATTGATGCCGGTACGAAGCCCGCGACTTCAATCTAAAGGTCTTCATGCATGAAGCATACCCCCTCCTAAGACAACTGAAACCAATAGACCTGAAAAAGGGGATAGAACGAATGACATGCGAATGGACTTTCGTTTCTGACCACGAAGAAAAAATCCTTGAAAAACTCTTAGAAGAAAATAAAATCAGAGTCTAACCGATGACGTCAAAATACTAAGAAAAGAATTATTTCAAAGAATAACGAACGGAAAATAGACAAAAGGCAAACAAGGAATCGTCAAAGCAAACTAAAACTAGAAAACTCAAGAAACCATAACCAAGTTATTCCTCAGCAATAAGATCAACCTAGAGCAGAAGGAATTGACCATTAAAACATAACTGGACACAAACAAATAAAATATTGAGAAATCAACAAGAAAACCCAATATGGAATTCCCAGCAAAGAAAAAAAAAGATAAAAGGATGAATGTCCCAAGTAGTCACAAGAGACTAATACAATTAAAATACAGAAAAAGAAATTATAAGAAACAAACAGATATACGGAAAAGATTTATATTAAGAGAAAAATTATTCATCATCAAAATTAGAATCAATGCACCTGCAAAGGTCCCACTCAAGCTAAGAAGAAAAGTGAAGACAAGGAACCCATGAAGCCAAAGAGATCAGCCAGTGACCTGGAAATTAATCATCTTCATACTTATCATCTCCTCTATAAACCAATTTCCTTCCCCCCGCCCCCAAAAGAAACTTCTCATGCCATCATTCTCTCTTTTCCCATAGTTCTCTCATCTCAACAGAGACGACATGGTTGTTTTGGCCTCGTTCCTGAGAACACGCATCTGGTCGGAAATTTTAAGTTTTCATTTACCAATATAAAGAACCATTGTTTCCAATAGAAAGGGTTCCTAAATGTTAAATGAGGGAAACCATGGCTTTGATCCAGATTAGAAGAGGAGTTGGCGGGGAAGGTATTTTTCCCTCAAATTGGGATGAGAAAAGCGAGAATTGCATTGGTTTGGAGATAGTTTTGGCCAATTTCAATAGGGGTAAATTTAGAAGAAGACATTTGCGTTTATTTGGAGATAAAGAAATTTTCTCCCGCCAATTTCTAGAAAGGTGGAATAATATTATGCACAGGCATGAATCAAGGAATATACGAGAAATACTTGATGCACGTGGCGCAGCCAGCCACCACTGGCAAACCCATTCCGGCGACTTCTGGCAACTTTAATCTGTTAATTTTCATTCACTCAACTCACAACTCTAATGACTCAACGCCAAGTGCCAAACTTCTCATCAACCTCCAAGAAACTCCCCATTGACGCGAACTTCGAGCCACTTGTCACTGTAATTGTGACCAACCACTTCAACAAAACGAGTTGCGCTTTAGATAGCTCTCCAGAATCGAGAGAGAAATAGTCTTTTAGTACACTATATTAAAGTATTTTCATGTCTTTCCCCCCAAGTGTCTATTCCGTTAATTCCGACTATTTTTTCCTATTAAAATTAATCGCTTTCGATTTGAGAAAGAGGGTAAATTTCCATTTGGAGCTAATTTCTGGCTGTTCATATTTCACTTCGCGCCAGAGCTGGTCTATTAATCTTAGCTCTATTACTATCTTTCTACGTCTATAATTAAAATGGTAATATATGGAAATATCTTTTTTAAAGAGGATGAAAGGATAAAATTTTGAAAATGTTTCTACATATTTCCAAATTAGAATTTGTTTGCACTTCCTCTGTGCAACAAATCATTCCCACATTTTTTGTGGTGTTTTTCTTGAAAGTTGTTCGAACACGATAAAATGTCTTTATTATTTAACACGTTTAAGTTGCAAGGAAAGTCGCTTGGGCTCAGCGGCAAGGACCTCTTAGCTTATATCCAACAGGAAGAAAGGACCGAAAGAGAAGAGAGAAAACAAAGAGAAAGAGAATAGAAGGAAAGGGAAAAGGAAAGAGAAGAATAAGAATAAAGAAGAGGAATAGAAGAACGGGAAGATTGGGAAAGGATCCACCTTTATGAAGTTGAAATGAATAGGACCAGGAATGAGACGTTGTCTATCAGCTCGAGGTATCAAGCTACCCCTACCGCGTCTGTTAAGCTTCCGGTTTTCAAGGAAGGTGAGGATTTTAGAGCCTTCTTATTCCACTTGGAGATAATATTCCAAATCAACCATTGGGAGATCGAAGCAGATAAAGTGGCTCAATTTTTTTCCGTCCTAAATTCCCAACTCTGAGATATATTCATATCGCTTATTTTTGTGCAGAGTAGCCGGTAACATACCTTTTGTAATTGTGTCCCTATGAGAAATATAGCTGTGTGGTTACCCTATACTAGTCTGATGTCACTTCCTTCGAAAGCTCCATCTTGAGAGTGAAGGAGATGTCAGAGAGAGAAAGTTACCCACATCCCTAGAGCCCAACGTCTACCTGTAGCGCCTGAGAAGATACACTTGTACGCCCAGATAGTCCTAAGGAAGAGTCGAGAATCTCGTGCGATTGTGCGACCCATGTTTCGTTCCCTTTCTCGTCATCGTACCGTCTGGTCGGCGCCAAGGACCTTTGCGTAAGGCTGTGAGGCCGCCGAGACTATCTCCCACTCCCCTGGAGCAACAAGTCTAATGAGATCCGCGTCCCCCTTTTGTGGGCCCACGGCGACCTGCTTCCACCAAGGAACTATAAATACTTCGACAAACGCTTTGATAAATTTGTACCATAAAGCCCTGCCCTGGTTAACAGTCACGTACGGTCTCATACACCCTGTTTCGCCTCTCAATGGCTTCTAGCTTCGAACGCGACACGTCATCTCTACCCAGCTTTGGTAGTACCAGAATTCCCACCCGACAGACGATAGACATGGACAGGCATCTATCACTCGGTTATTGAATTCGTTATCGTTTAAAATACTCCCTCGCTCATTTCCTAGCGAGGTTAAAGAAGAAGGAATCTTGCAAGTTAAACGTTGAAGCGCCTCGCATACTCGTCTTATCCAAGCCTCCAGTCAATTAGGCGTCATTTGCACTGTCCCCCATTTACTGTAGCAATCACCCTACATCGTCTCTCGGACTCTTGTACCCCTCGAGAAAATTTGTATTCCTCTCACCCCCCCCCTCCCGCCGTCCGTTAAGTACCCCTGGTCTCATTTTATGTATTGTCATTTATTTCCTTGGTCTATTAATATTTTATTTGTATATAGTGAAGTTCTATTTTGCTACCATCAGTTTCTCTAACTCCAGAAGCTCTAAGAATTGATTATTTAGGCCAACCGCACTCGATTTTGTTTATTTAACCCTCGCACTGGGGCCTGTATCCTAATTTTCTGACTGGCCTCTTCACGGTCACCCTACGAAACTTACGATAATGTAAGATTAAATGTAATGCATATGATGTATAATCGCTGTATGAAAACTTTATTTATTGGTGAAATTCGGATTTTGCTTAGATATATATATATATACATATATATATATATATATATATATATATATATATATATATATATATATATATATATATATATATATATATATACACCTTTTTGTCGCTAGAATACTTGCTTATAAAATACGATATTATTTTATTATCTATAATCAAAATTTACTTGTTTATAACAACAAATTTTCGCTTTCACCCGTAAGAAACAAGGAAATTATCGTATCTATTCTTGTATTTTCTTATCATTTGGTCTCATATTTATGGCAATTCCCTGAGGTATATTCTATAAGTAATAATTTATTGAAAGTCGGATATCTCTTTCCTAATTAAGTCATCTGTTCTACAGGGACTCCGTAGATTTTGAGCACAGGAAATATCACAATGGTATCCTTCTTTACCAGAACATACCACCATTAACATTTTTCCTGGTTTATTCTAAAGGAGAAGGTATACTCAGTGAAAATCAAGAAGAGTCCGTCTCCAATCGACATTACCCATTCTATCATAGCGTCTTTAATGATCAAAAGGGCAAATATTTAGTGCTGGGGGAAAAATGGCTCCATATTTCTCAATGTTGTTTCAAATGTATGATTGATGGTTCTTTTACTAAGATCATACATACAGTATGTATGTATTTAGCTTCGAAGAATGGTAATTCTATTTATTACTCTAAAGAAAACGGATTATTACGAACTAAAAGGTGAACTCTCTTTCAGCGCTAAATGAATTAGACAGAGCAGAGAAATATATAAGAGAGTGAAGGAACAGACAGGTAAGTGTGAAAATGATGCGTGATGATTAGGAATAATTATTAAATATCTAAGATTTTATCTTTAAAAATTTACGCTTTTATCTGTATTTTATAAATATAATGGTGGTGAATATTCTTTGATACAAATAATAATAATGTTTAAGGTTATTTATTTATCCCCGAAAATTAAATGTTGTGAAAACATAAAATATAGGATACAATTAATCATGACTGAAATTTGAGCCGAACAAGAATCCAACGATAATTGTATATTGAGTTGAAGAACATATTCATCATTCCCTTTTCATCCATCTTTCTCTTCCAGACATCACTTTTCTCGATAACAGAGTCATAACACGAGGGGTGGTCAGTAAGTTTTGCGAATGGGTAGGGCAAAACAGAGGAAGGGGGATGACTGTTTGTGAGGGTGTTAGGATAAGTTATGACAAGTCAAGACCTGCAGCCGCACGCTCCTGCCTCGTCTATTTAAGAAGCAGTAGCTGATAGCAGATCGTCAGTCACAAATATTTCCACAATGGAGAAGGTTGAGCACCGCGCAGTGATCAAATATTTGACCTAGGAAGACAAGAATGCAAAAGAGATCCATAAACGCATGGTTGCAGTGTACACCAACACCACCCCTTCTATGCAACCATTGCTCGCTGGAATAGGGAGTTCCGCTATGATCGTGAGTCCCTTGAAGATCACTCTCATCCAGGACGCCCGTCAGACTTGACCAAGGAGGACAATGTGGCCCGTGTGGAGAGGATGATCCTCGAAAATCGACGGGTGAAGGTGGAAAAAATCGAGTGAGAACTTGGAATATCACATGAAAGTGCTATCAACATTATCCACGACAATTTGGCTATGACCAAGGTCTCTGCCCGTTGGGTCCCTAGAAACCTCACGAAACCTCACGCCCTATGATCGACTTCAACGTCGTCAAAGTTCGGAGAAGCTGCTCCTCCTGTACAACTAAGACCCGGCGGGATTCGAGTCACGCATATTGACAGGTGATGAAACGTGGGTCCATTACTGGGATCCCGAGACCAAGCTCGAAAGCATGGCCTGGAAGCCCTGGGGCTCTCCAACCCCCATCAAGTTCCGGACTTAACCCTCAGCCGGGAAGATCATGGCCACAATCTTCTGCCATTCTGAGGGAGTGTTGATGGTGAACTATGCGCCTCGTGGAAGGACCATCACAGGCCTAATGGTAGGGGCTAAAGATAGTAGATGAGATGCAGATTATAAGAGGTGGGTGTCTGGAGAGTGAGGAGGTTGGGATGGCGAGGAAGGAACAGCAGGAAGGGGGTTGGCCTGCTTTACGCGTGGTTGTGTGTGACAGGGAGGTTTCCTGGTGGAGTTCTTTTGTTTAATGCAGTGTGTTGTGGAGGGTGTGGTGGACGTGCGGGAGGTGGAGAAGGTGGCGCTTGTGGTATCAGTGGGAGTGGGGTGGAGGCAGGGAGAGAGGGAACGGTAGGAGATGGGTTGGTGGCAATAGGGGAGGGAGAGTTGAGGCTGCCGAAGAAGGAGTTCTTGGTTTTAGAGGAAGTTTAGGTAGAGAGGACGAAGGAGTGGTAGCTGTAGAGGGGGGAGAGGAAGCTGTAGGAAGAGCAGGGGGAGCAGTGGGCAAAGGGGCAGGTAAAGAGGGTACAGTGGCGAGAAGGGCAGGGACAGAAGGAAGCAGGGGCGTAGTGAAGGGAGGGGTCGGCGTGTGAGGGGGCGGTAGATCCAGGGGGGAAGGTATTCGTGTCCACCGGGGTGGTGAGGAGTGCGGGTCTTCTGTGTGTGTGTGTGAGCTGAAAGTTCATGGAACTTTACTGCATCCTCCGGTGAGCGAAAGACGAGATTGTGACCTGTGTGGGTCTTTATAATGTTTGTGATGGGGGTGTCATGTGTAGCAGCTAGGTTGAGAAGTGTGTATTCATTGTTGGTAGTGGGTCTATTTTATGTTATGTGTAGGAGTGTGAGTGTGGATGTATTATTGTGTACCATGATGAGGATCGCTTTTTAAAACTTTCTTCAGAGGGGATCCACGCCTGGCGGATAAAGACCCCGTGAAAATGACTCGGATGTGATGATGATTAGTGAGTGAGTATGGACCTGGTTGGGCTCCTCAGAGGGTATGAAAACATGGCGCACTTAATGATGACTGAAGCCAGAATAAACTGACTCTAGTCGTGGTGTCGCCCCCTTTATTGGATTTTGGGTATTTCTTAGTTACGTCCCACTTCTCACAGGTAGTATCTCCCTCTCTGGCCTTATACGGTGCCACTGGGTAGTGTATTAATCCTCCCTGTGCTGGTAACTGAGTCCCACCCAGGTTTGCTCCTTCCTTTAGGTTCCGCAGCGGGCTAAGCCTCAGACCTCCTTTGCCCATTGTTTGCAGCTATGTTCTTTCTAAGTAGAACAGCATAGTTGCAACGGATCTCTATGTGTAGAGTCATATTCAGGGAGATAAGTCACGGCGTGGCAGGGATGGGGATGGTTTAGAACATCATATCACTATGACGAGCCAGGGAAATGAAGGAATTTTTATTCAGGGGTGGGCTGGGGGACCGGGATGTTTTTTTTAATCTTGTGTATTCCTCTCGCGATGATACCGTCCACGGTATGATTTGTCGAAATCACAATGTTCTCAGTGAGAAGCGTCAAGGGAAATTTCGCCGGGCTTTGCCTCCTGTATCTAAAAGATAGCAGGGAAACGCAGAGATGCAAGGAAACACTATCTTTAGGTTGGGAATGGCACCTGTATTAGCAGCCGTGCTGCGGCTGGTAAAGTAGCATCAAGTTGGCCATCTTAGCAAACTGAAAGGTGCTGCGGCAAATAAAGTAGCACCAAGTTGGCCATGTTAGGAAATTTTAAAGGTGTTAAAGGTAAGGTAAAAGGAAGGGGTTTTATGGTTTCGTAAAATTACAGTTTGGAGAAAGTGAAAATTTTTAGATTAATATGAGCAATTATGAGACTAAAATAAATAAATTTGAAATTTAAAATCCATTTAGAAACTTTTTTACTTGAGACTGTTGTAATGAATTAATGAAGAAATCTTCCTTTTTATTTGAGACTGTTGCAGCAGCTTTGGATGTCGATGTGACGACAGATACAAGTTTCGTTTGAGAACCATCCTTCAAGGAACTCCCTTCCTTTCTTGTTGGTAGATCGTCTGAGAACCGTGGTTCCTTTCCAATTCATGTGGTTTCGTTGGTTTCTCTCGTGTGTGGCGATCGCCAAGAGAGGGTCATCCCTCTGTATGGCTCTCTGGTGTTACTGTATCCTTGTCTGTAGGAGTTTCATCGTTTGTCCTATGTACACTGCCGAGCACTCGTGACATTCAATCCCCTACACGACTCCGGCTTCTTCTTCTTTGCTTCGTTTGTTTTTCACTTTCGTTAGTTGTTGGCGGATGGTATCCCTTGGTTTGTGCGCAACTTCGATGTTGTATGGACGTAGGGCCCCACTACAAATGGTAGTGGGACCCTCTCGCGTTCTGTTATATCGTCGTCATTGTCTCGTGGTCTTAATGTTGACCTGACGAACCGGCGTAAGTCAGTACAACTTGAGAATGCAATGAGATGTCGAAAGTAAAGCGTGGTGCACATTTATGAATATAGTTAATGGTTTCTTTAGTAAAAAAAAAGATCAAAACAACAGCAGCTGGTAGCAAAACTTTTAGAAATTTATAAGAATTTAGGATGTAGAATATCACTAAAGGTGTACATTTTGCATTCACACTTGGAGTTTTTTTTTAAAGTTTAGGAGAAGTGAGTGAGGAGCATGGTGAGCGGTTTCATCAGAAGATTTCTGTAATGGAGAAAAGATACCAAGGAAGATGGGATATTGCTAGGATGGGGGACTATATATGGTCATTGGTGCGTAAAGATCAAAGAGCTCACAGTAAGAAAGCACGTTCTTCAGTGCACTTTTAGTAGGTTATCTCTTATAATCACATTTTCCCATTAGTTTAAAAAGGAAAACAAGGACGAAATATTATCAGCTATTATTCATGGAAAATGTGAATATGCTAAATAAAGTGAACTATCGCAGCTATTTATGGTTACATTTATATATAAAATTTCAATTATCTCCAAATAATATCGATGCTATGCAACTTTCAATTATATTTTTGGAATCAAGAGGTAAAACCACTCTAGAAACCCTAAAAACATTTAAAGAAACATAATTATTATTACCTCGTGTAATTATTGCTACAATAAAGCAAAATGTTTCTGAATAGTTCCGACTCTACCTATACTTCTTTGTTTAAGTACTCTATCTACTTTCATTGATCTATTTAAGAACGGTGTCTACTGACCTCATTAAATTAAAATTTTCACTTTGATCTACGAAATAAATCGAAAAGTTAAGAATTATATTAATAAGTGAAATGAGTAAGAAGTAAATGCATGAAAACGTTGAGGTGCGGTTGGTAGGGAAATAAGAGGTAAAAGTAGGCAAGAAATGTTCCAAATCCTCAGGAGGTATTGTGTAAATTAATAAAGAAATTAAAAACTGTCAGGTACAATAATATACCAGAAAGACTCTACTGGTCCAACCATCTTTACGAAGAGAGAAAAAGAGCAAATTGGCAACTCCCATCCATGAGGAGAATTCCTCTAATAACCAAGGAAAATAAAGTGGCAACTCCCTCTACCACAACCTCAATCGGAGGTACTTTCCACAGCTCTCATCTCAGCTTTCATTCTACAATACATAATAATTAAACTCCATTACACGCACCTTTCATAAACCTAAATTCCAACACCTGATTTTGGAACAGCACCCTACTCAACACTATACTGAGACTTGAAAAAGTTCTTCTGCAGTAAGTTTTTTTCATCTTTGAGAGTTTTATGAGGGGGAGAAAAAGTTCAGTTTAAAACTTAAACTTATACTTTCCAAACACGTGGCATTAAAACGAAATTTTCATTGCACGCAGGTGTGTCTAAGCCTATGTGAAAAGAAGAGATATCTGATCTCCTGCGCACGGGCACAACAAATCCGACATCGTCATGGTGCTCAACTTCACCCAGATTACAGTCCACTGAGCCAGAGACGGGATAAATGATTGACCTCGTTCAGGCAGACATTAAGTTGTCAAGAATTTGACTGTGAGAAAGCTTTTGCTAAGTATTCCGAAGCTTAAAATGAATACGCTTGCGAAGAACAAAATTTCGGTAGCCACGTCGTACAAGGTATTTAAGGAGAGCAGCAAGAGCTTCAGGTGCGTGGAAGGATATTACTTACCAACTGCATGCAAGAAAAACGTCGGGAGCGTTGTATTCTCCTTCTCAAAACCTTGGAGATTCATGACAATCGAATTCTCATTCTTTTTTCTCATGAATATAAATTTACAGTTAATATGGTTTCATAAAGTAGAGAGAACGCGTGGTAAGCTTCGCACAGAACTTGTCCGAAGTTCGCTTCATGTTCACCATGTAACACACGTCCTATCTGTTGATGCTTGGTTTCGTGGCATCAAATGACATGAAGATGACACCGGTGTAATTCTCAGCCGGTTACAGGATCAGCGGCTCCGAATACAGGAACATCTTAGCCACGACATTCCTGCTTTGAGTGAGAAGAATAAAAAAAGAAGGCGCACTAAGTATTTCAGCAGAACGGTGCCCACACCTACATGTCCAATACCGTGCAAGGAGGGCAAAGCCTGCCAGGACTGCCACATTAACATCGACGAGCTGAAGTTCAATGTCAACCGTGTGAGGGTGAGCTTGAAGTAGAAGTTTGACCGAAACATGTGCGTGCCATTCAGGTTACGCCCGGAGCGTTTGCTTCTATTCACGCCCACGCCACTTACCTGTGACCAAACTCTAAACAGTGAAAAGGAGTTATCGAGGATGGACAATGAAGGTATAATTCGAAAATTGCCATCTTCCTGGGCTTCTTCATTTCATCTAGTTTCTAAGAAAGATTGGTTTTATATGCCAGTGTGTGGCTTCAGTCCTTTAAACATTCACAAGTCTTATACACTATCTGATTCCACTTGTCTCTGATTTTACTGCTCAAATCTCAGATGCACCTCTAATTTCCAAACTAAATCTGCCATAAGCCTTCGTTCAAATTCAGGAAACCATCAAGTGTGGTAAAAACGTGTGTAACCTGGAGTTTGGTGGGTACGTATTTGTGGAGATACCACTTGGTTTGTAGTCCATAATAAGGTATGTTCGTATTTTAATGATGTCCTGGGAGATATTCCATTCGTTCTCGCTTTTCTAGACAACATACAAGTCTACTCTCCACACCACGAAACAAACCTAGTAATCTTAAAGCAGATATGCACTAACCGACCAACCTATGGTCTAAGGTTGGTACCACACAAATGCCATTAGGAGTAGACCGGCTGAAATATCTCTGAAACCTCTCAACCATCGTAAGACATCTAACTAATTCCTACCAGATTTGCAGCCATACAAAATTTCCCCGCACATGCCACGTATAAATATCTAGCGGAATTCCTAGTTATATTAAATTTTTACAGGAATTATGTAAAAAATTGTGTCCTACATTATAGACCCAGTAAATGACCTCTTGAAGAAGACAGACAATTTTGAGTAAATCCACGATTTAGCTGCGCACTTTTTAAACGCTACTTTGGGTAGGGAAAACACGAACCTTCAATTATCCAACCACTTCTATATCTTTAATATGGCTAACTTTATACGTTTTTATCAATAAATATTAGGCATTATTCTAACATTAACTAATTAAACCCAATATCTTTGGCACAAAGAAATTTGCTTTTATTTTATTGATAACTACATATTTTCAATGCGCTAAATTACAAAAAGGTAAGCACTCACGTTACCTCGAACTCTTTTGTTAATTTGGCGTGTGGGGTCCTAATATAATTTATGAGTGGGCTTTTATCCACAACATAAATATGCTAAAAGAAATGCGATAAATTATAAAAGAATACCGGTACATGTGCATAATGTTTGGTACATGTGATAATCTTTAGCAAATTATCTAAATTAACTAGGAACCATACATAATTACCAATCTCCTAGTAATAGTGAATTAATTTCATTAAATTCATCAATTTACTGGTCTTTAAAACTGGTTATCAAATTTCCAAACGTGTTTTAAATGAAAGTTAATTAAGCACTTAAAATTGATCCCTTTAGGAAGTAAGTTTGTGAAATGGCCACAAACCCAAGGATCATTCAAATAAGACTCCAAGATAAGATAAAATATCCTTTCCCTTCGATTTGTCTCAATTAATCTATTTATTGGTTCCACGTGAAACTTTTAACGACCCATATATGTTAGACTCTGATATGGTTATATTTAAACATTTTTATATTACTCGTTAAATATAAAGTTTTTATTTGACATTATAGAGTGATTTAAAATTTCTTATTTAAAATTTATTAGTTATGGTAATTATATTTGACTTTCATTAAAATTTTATGTGGTGTATTTATAATGATATCGGTGGTTGAAGGACTGAAAACTTTTTGCGTCCAGAGATCCACACTTGAATTTGCTCTTTCTAAAATCTTTGCTTGTGTCTTCTATTCGAGGTTGTGACGACCCTGTTAAACAGATTTTCTGAATTATCGTGTAAAGTTCTCAATTATTTTTTACATTTGTTTTCAACTAGACTTAAAAGATTTACATTTCTTAGTCTTTCCTCTTAATTTAAATGTATTACTCTGATTATCATCTTTATAGAGTCCTTCTGTTTATTTAGTTCTAAGAATGGGCAAAAGATGCAAGGTGCTAATCTAAGACAGGTCTAAACAAGGAAGTTAATTGTTTAAAGCCGGAAAGCCTAAATAATGGTACCACTCAGGGTGTTTTTGTTTACTACAGCGACACAATAGTAGAAAATTATAATCTTGAATTTCGAAACTTATTTAACATTTAAAAATTAAAGTCTATGATAAAGTATTTAAATTTTAATCATTTCTTGCAAAATTAACACTACGTATATCATCATATAAATTGCATGCGAAATTCGTGCCACCATTGGAAGAATTTAATGGCGGAGACAAGTTACTTCCAAGCAGATAGCAATAAAGATGAAGAGAGGAAGATATTGGTAGGTTGGAATAAGTTGTAGAGTTTGAAAACCACTGTTTAATTCCATTGAATTCGAAGAATAAAATCAAAGTAGCCAAGGGAATATCTGCAATAGCGAGAATGAGCTGTGAATTAAAGTTCTGATTAAGGTAATCGAGATGGAGCAAGGATTGATTAAAAATTAGCTCCTCTGAGGGATAAAGACAAAATCTTGAGTGAAGAAAATACAAATTTAAGAGTAGAAAATTTATACGACTGAAATTTTTCAATATAATTAAAACTCAATTTACGGTTTTAAAAGAAGTGGTTTTCACTGCGACAATTCTGTGTTGGTCTAAAGTTTACAGTGAAATTCCTTTACCCTTGAGATGCACATATTTAAATCGCATTGAAACAATTGTGAAGATGTTGAAATGACTTTGAATAAAGGTGTCGAACTTTGTTGTTCTGCCATTTAGGTATCATTATACATTTTAATTAAGGTTATGGGGTTCAATGACAAATATTTATAGCCTCCTATGCCAAAACATTGATTGCCATATTTTTTAAATGAATTCTTATTTTATGTGATACGAATGTAAATGATGGAAGAAAATGAATAATATATATAATAATAAATGCAATATCATATTATTAGGAGAAATACTTGATTGTCAATATGACAAAAGAAATAATTGAAATAATATAATAAAGGACCAAAACAAAGAAATTTTAAGGTAGAATAAGTCTATCCTTAATTATAATAAATCGAAAACCGGGAAGCTCTTTGAATTTTAAGAGATTTAGGTAATTATAATTTTTTTTTTTAATTTTTAGGGTTATCGCTAAGTTTGCTCAAATTTCTCTACGGTGAGTTAGAAAGAAGATTACGTTTCCGTAGTTTTTTTGCCATCTTTGATTATTGGGAATATGGAAGAATTTTTATAAGTAGTTAGACATAAAGTTATGTACATGAGTTATTATTATTGAGAAGAAAATGATTGTTTGAGGTTGGAGTAAATAAGAACATTGCAGATCATAATACATAATATTTCCTAAAATAATAGATGCATTTGCTTTTAATATGTTTGCGTGAACATTTATTAGTAGTTATTAACAGTGAAACGAGAGAAGCGCACTAAAAATATTGTTTAAAAGATACAAATTTATTTTTTATTTCATTCGTGATGGGTTGATGGGTACTTTGTACTCGCTAGTAGACTACCAATTAGATTTTAATTTTGGTACGTTTGTAAACAGTTCGAGTAAAGACTGTATGTACCCTTTACTCGCAAGCATTAATATGATATACCGGAGTAGAAAAGATACTATGAGATCATAATATGATGGTGTGGTTTCTTGGGTCCACCGTATTCCATTTTTGCAAAGAAAGAAGAAATCAAATTTAGAGGGATTCTTTTCCCCATATTTGAAAATAAAAGTATTCTGATGTACGCAAAGTATAGGGTTTCGTTAGGGAAAAAGAGAATGTCACTTAATAAACAATGAAGGAACGATTGGATAAAGAGAAAGTAGCTACAAACTGTACCTACCCTCTGCATATTGAAGCAAAAAGTACTCATTATTAACTTAAAGAAAATGTCCGCATGAGGAGCACAAACACTAGAAATTCGAACGCATATCCATTTCTTCCATATTGACGAAAAATAGAAGTAGGAATTTGACATGTCATCACACACAGATACAACCCATAGAAATGAATAAAGAGACAGTACAAAGGCGTCACTGTAAAATTTTATCGACTTCCATACAATCCCGTGGTGAAAAGAACTTTAAATGCGAGTAATTTAAATTAAAGTTGGTTCTTCATTATTTCTAAATTATTTTACTCCAATCCAGTCATTGCTCTAAACATTACAATGGTTTAACAGAACGCTAACATGCTCATTTATCGCTCTTATCAAACCATCAGCACAAATAGGCCATGTGCTATGAAAGTATTTACACAAACAAGTCCATCTTCCAGAAGATTTGGCCTATTTAGTTTGGGCCTCTCGTGCGATCCAGCTATAACAGTTTTCACTCCAAGCATTGTTTATTTTCTAGAAATTGGGTGGCAATACCAATTACAATATAAGAACAGAAAAGGAATCCAATTTAAAGAAAATTACCTTGAGAAAAGTTTTTATTATAATCCACTGATTTTGCGCTGAATTTTCGTATTTGGAAAGACTTTGCCCTTTGTATTTCTTTGTCGCTAAATGTAAAGGCCCCATTACAATCTCAAGAATTCCGTTTAATTCTTATCTTTCTTTTACTAAACGTAATTATTTTATATGTAAATGGTCGCAGGTTGTTCATTAATTTGAGCGAGGAATTTGGTTCGTTTATTTTAAAATGAACATCCTTATCTGCAGTTATTGCCGGGATAACGCAGAGGTTTGGGTGAATAGTGTAATGGTTTTATTCTCATTTTACCGTCTAGATTAAAGGCGCAGAAGACTTAGCCAGAAAGTAATGCATTCTCTTTAGGCTTCGTTCCCTACTTATGTAGAAATTTTCACCCTTATCAAAGGGAAAACTGTAAAAATTATTCACCTTAGGAAATCATTGGAAAATTATTAAATATATAATTTAAGTTGATCAAATAGATGAATAATTTAAAATGTTATTAAGAGATTTTCAAAATAATTGGTATATTCGAAATTAAAAAATATATTAGCACTTTTATGTAGTCGTACCTTGAAATTTAAAATATCCACAAAAACTTTACCAATGACGAAAAAAGCAAACATACAACAAATTTACGAAATTCTTTCTTTGCAAGGGAAAATAAATTGATCGCCCTCTATCCCAATCATCGTTGGAGTCAGATTACATGCAAAGACGTCCATTGCGCTTAATTTTGCACTCACCAAGATTGTTTTACACAACTCAGAAGTAAATATGAACAGTTCTAACATTTCGTGTGCGAGTACTTCGATATTTTCAAAGAATATAATGATTTTTTTTCTTTCGCTATCACTTTCCTGTCCTCAGGTGGGGAAGGGGGAGGGTGAATTTGCCGATCTTCAGGGGATTGGCAAAATTATTCAAGTAGATCTTGGCCGAAATGTAATACCAGTTTTTGTCACTGTTTCTTAACGTCTTTTGTGTGCTGTTGCCCTGGAAACAAAGAATCTCCTTAAAAATGTGGAAGATTCTTTGAAGAATGTGTTCAATTGCAATTCTTCAATTAATGGCATTTAAAATCCGCGGTTATAGTGATCTTGAAATAATTGTGGGGACAGGATCCAGGACACTTAGTGTAATAATACTGTGCGAGTAATTGTAGAGCTCGTTCTAATTGCCCCGGTGGTTCTAACTCTCACAAATTTTGACTAGTTAACATCGTCGAAGAAACACGATAAAATTAAACTAGCATAAAAATAATTGAGGCCGCCTAGTGTTGACAAGCGAAACGCAAGTACTACTGAGGTAAGTAAGCGGGAAACCTTTCCCACTGATTCGAAGAGCGAATATTGCTACTTCAAATACTAGGGAATATTTTTCTGGACAGGGGAATCCACTTTGACAAAAGATTAATAGGGCCTATTCGATTTTTTATAAGTTTTCAAATACTGGCCCTATACTCTCTGAGTTGCATCTTTTAGGATTTAAATATGGGCATTAGCAAAGATATGATAATGTTAGTTAGCATTAGAAATTGCCTCTTGCAATTTGAAAATGCATAATGTGTAGTGGGGAAAAACACCAACGGAAATTTGTTGTAAAAATGCACCCTTCTTTTTGAAGTTCTTTGAATAAAAATTGAGAAAGGCCATAAATGTCGCTGACTGATTTATAATTATCGGCATGAGAAAAATTTTATTGCCTCTACCATGTCCTGAGATGTTAAGATACGATCAAAGTTTAGGAGAAGGCATGGGAATTCATGCCATGTAAGAGCGATTGCGCTTCTATATTTTCTTCTAATAAGTGACTTTGAGTGAACTGCATTATTCAATATAAGAGAGGAAATGTTTGAAGATATTTTTGTAAAATTGAGCAAAATTTTAAGAGTTATAAGAGCAAAAATACTATACAATTTTATACATTTATTTAATTCGTTACAAAGGAAATAAAACTGGTATGTAAGGAATTGAGAGGGAAATTCATATGAGAATAGATTGAGCAATATGGATTTACTTAAATATTCATTAAATACTGTAGAATGTTCTCGCATGGCAGAGTTGTCGGCACAAGTAGATCTTTGAACCATGTGACTGATCTGGCTAAACCGTTAATCACCTACAATATTGAGATTTTGTGTAGTTTAAGCGATATAAGATTGTAGAAGAATAAGGTCAAAGGGCGATCTCGTGCCCTCCTGTACACATGAGGTCTCAAGATCGCCGCATAGAGCTTGGTAAGTAAGGGTGATCTACGGCGAGGATACGGTCCACGCCGTTTTATTGCATCCCAGCTGAATTTACTTATGGACACAATTTCCTAATCTCGCATGTCCTTTCAGCCAGCCTCCTGCCCTCCTGCATAAATCGAAGCTCTTCGATCATTCTAAGCCAACTTTATCTCTGTTCCACGAAGGAGTTCCTGCCTAACCTCAAGATTGCGCGAGTCGTGGAGACTCTCAGCAGGCAATCCCAGACACCGACAAAATGTCTATATAATTGCCCAACTCAGTTCACATGTAGCACTGTAGCCCTCTAGTATTATAGCACCGGAACACAGCAGCTCGGCTTAGCACTGTTTCACCTAGCACCGCGTATGAGCTTAGGACACGCTCACTCATCGCGATCGGAGACACTGGCGATTTCGATTCGAGGACGAAGGTTAAATCGACGTCCGTGAACTCTGCCATAGTCAATCAGCGAGTTTCTGACGAGGCACTCTATCTCCAAAGGCCAAACTACTTGTGCTTCCTTAAGTGCCACTTGAGGTAACCCAGCTACCCCATTGCAATCATCTTATCCCGACTGGCCCCTTCCTTCAACGAACACGTAAGCAGTTGCAATCGTTAACGCCAACAGATTTTTCTATAATCTGATCTACCCAAACCGTCCCATCCTTTGCGTGAGCACCGAATTAAAATCCCCTTTTAATCACCGGCTTGAACCCGACCTCTAATCCCATATTTATCCATCATGTGTCCCGTGCCGCCATTTAATTTCACATGTTCGATCATTATCTTTAAACTCTGTATCAGTATATATTTTAATTCTATTTCTTTTGCCAAATTGCATTCTGAATTATTTGTTTTGAAAGGACCCCGTAATTAAAAATTAAACCAATCCCACTGAATTTTTAACTATTTTCCGTTCACGAACCAGGAGAGAGAGAGAGAGAAAGAGAGTCCGGCCATCCCACGACAATGATACATCGCGAGATGTAGAACTACAGTATATCCTTAAACGAAATTTGAACATTTGACAAATAGCCAAAGTTTTAATTCAAGCAATGACCCATTTGTATTGCCAAATATTCTTAAGAACCGCGGTTAAATATGTCGTAACTTCGACCAATTGTATCTAAAATCTACGAGAGACAAATATAAATTACTTCAGGTAAGTAGCTTTCTTTGGGAAGACTCTATCTAGATAACCGTTAATTGATTACCACTTCCATCATCTATTTAGCTGTAAGTTCGAATCATGAGTGTGTTTCAAACACCATTTTAATAAGCTAACAGAAAAAAAGAAGAATACAAAATTTTGAAGTCACATGATCAAGTGATAACAGTTTACCGTTAAAGAAAACCAAATACTTCTCCGTTCCTATATCTGTATCATGCAATAAAAGAGTTTGATTTAGTTAAAATCAAATCATTGCTCGTAGGGATAGAAAAATCAGTAAATATATTGTCCTTTGTATAACGAGATGCAAAATTGTCTTCAAATTTCCCCATTCAAATATTAGAAAAATAATTAGAAGGAAGTGAAATAAAGAAAAACAATCACGTAATCGAAAATGCTAAACGAGATATAGATGATATTGTCTCAAATTAAATTGGCAACATTGAATTATCTTCATTTGCTAGAAAAAATAAGCTTATAGGCATAAGAGAGAAGGATATAGCAGTTAATAATATTGAATATATTTATTTTAGGTATAATAAGTCTCACATTTGAAGAGAAAATAATTTACAAAATATTTATTGAAGGAAGAAAGATTGTTTTATTCGCTAAATTTTGACCAATCATTTAAAGTTGACCCATGGATAGCTATTCCATGTGACTGTCTGTACGTCATGAAGAATTTGGTTAGTTTTACGATTTAATGGGATATTTGCTTTGTTTCAATACAATATTAACACACGTAAGAAAAAATATAGCGGAATATTCTTTGTATTCTCTAGTAGACGTTATTCAAGAAAAGTACAATTAAACCGTCTCTTAGACCACTTAGCTACACAACGTCGAACGGGACTATGAAAGACAGAAATTAATAGGGAATTCAAAGGACAAAGGAGAGTTAAGGTAAACACGCAGGGAATATACAATGTATGAATCTTTCATGAACTCGAAAGAATGATGAATTGAACCTAGCAAACCTCAAGAAACAAAAACACAGAGAAGCGGTTGCTCGCTGCCTTAGTGTGCACGGTTCAAATCCCACCCCTGTGCGGAATTTTTGCGAATTAGAGAATAACATTTCCGAAGAAAAATTATCCTGTTTTTCTGTTTCTTGCAGTTTGCTGGATTGTTCCCCACTTAGGACTATCGTCTTGCTTCTTTGTCGCCTGTTTGGGCAACAGAACTAACCCACTTTATATTAATGATATGATATTCGAGACTTATATGGAAAAGGCGTCTCTTTTCTCTGTTCTTTTGTGCTATTCTCTCATCACATTCTGGGACACAATCTATGTGAGAATAAGTAGAGTTCTGGTTATTCTGGTGTGTGTGGTATACTTGACAGATTTGCATACATTCATGTGGATTCTAGGTGAGGCCCAAGGAACTCGGGCGCTTATAACATACCTAAAAGAGCTGCATGCATGATTGTGCATTCTTTCACTCAACAATGAAAGATAACGACTGAGCAAGATGTGAGATTGAAATGATTAAATCTTGAGTCAGCTCTAGTATATTCAGTGCTACCTAATGGTTCTTTTGTGGGTGTCCTAAAATACAGTAGAGGTTATATATTTCGAGGTATGGCCACTATTGTAATGGTCAGAAAAAAGTTTCATGGAAAGTCTAAAGGATATGTATCCTATAGATCGATGAATCGGGTGTGAATCCGGCTTCTCGAGCCTAAAAGGGTTTTGATCGGAACGGGTTTATGTTTTTGTGGTGATTGGGAGCTTGTTTAAGCTTTAATAGATCTGTTGTTTGGATCATCAGAGGGGGCATCGTTGCGAAGGAGGACATTTTGCAGGCAATGGGAGTCGTATTTTAAAGGTGAAGACTCCCGAGGAAACCAAAAACATACATTTTTTAAAGCTGCTTAGTTTTTGTAGTTTCACTTTTGGTCACATGATGTTGGCTTAGTACGAGATTAGCAGCTGAATAAGATTTATCTTTCTCTGGCTTTGAGGGAGGTGTTGTAGAGAATGATGCAGATGGTAAACGCATGGTCTGAACGGAAGGCGGCACAAAAAACTCTGCGACTGGCGTATCATAGAGAAGGGCAATGTCTGCATCTACGTCTTCAGGTTCGAGTTAGGAGCGAACTCTAGAGTTGCAGTTGGCTCAGAGTTTTTCGGCAGCTAACTGAGGTACCACTGTTGTTTGTTTGAGTTGAATAGGCTACACGGTATTGGTTGTTTAGTGAAGAGAAAAAGAAAGGCAATAATTTAAAAGGAGATTAGGGTAGGTTCCGCGCAGTTATTCTGTGGGAGTTTCGTTGATGTATAAAGTTCTTTGGTTCCATTACATTGGATATTTTTGTTTAATTTTGTATTTCCTTTTAATGGCAAAGTGTTTATGTAATAGTATTATTCACAGTTTCATGAGGGATAGAGGATGCAATAGGTTCTTTCCCGTGCTTATTCGTTTTTGGGGGGATGACGTCGGATGCTCTCTGAATGTTCAGAGGGTGCATTGAAGGGCTCAGTTTCTAAAAACGAGAAAGGCACCCAAGTAATAAGTAAGAAAGTAACTTGATTCGGAATTACTCGGTTTCAAGCAGCATTGGATGCTGCTCTTTGCAAAGATGTAAAATTGTGCATCTAAGGTATTATTATTAATTTTTTAGAGTAAATATTTTTTTAAATAGTTTGTGCATTATTCTTATATTAACCATATTTGCATACGATTTTTTTTATATATTTTTCCGTATATATGGGCGAAAAGGTTAAATCCATTCTAATATCCATAGATTGTCAGAGTAAATGAGAAACAATATTTGCTCTGGATCGAATATTTCATATAAGCTTTATTCTTCAAGTATCATTATAAAGTATCTTTTGTCCCACTTTAGCGATTATTTTGTGTGGAAGTTTTAATATTGTATTTTCTTTTCATTCTTCATTATGGAAAAAAGTGGTGAGAGTACTTATATTTGAGTGCCGTTTTACTCTCCTCAACTCGTCTGAATCTTATGTTTTCGTGGTGATTGGGATCTTGTTTATGGATATCGATTAATTATTCAATCTTAATCCGTCTGATTAAGGATTATTTATTTCTTCATGATAATCAACTGAAAGCAGTCGTTTATCAGATCCGAAGAGGCAAAGCTTTCCTCGGACACTTAAGAGAAAGCCCACGGATGGTTGAGCTCTTGTTAGCCTACGGATATAGCTTTGATTTTATGACGTCAAGGCAATGGTTGAAAGACCAGTGATCGCGGAAACCAAACTGTGAGTGGAGTCAAATGCTGGCCGCTCATTGGCCGGAAACGCTTATACTCAATCGAGAGTTGTGGGGCAACCCCGCACGCCATCATTATGTCCACAAGCTACTTGTGCAGAAAAGGTATTCATCCTCTGCAGTAACAATGGCTTCCTTCATCTCTACTTGCTGTCTAAATCGCACAACCCAACTCGGAAACTTTCTCCTCCCAACGAGGATCGGCCCCTGGTCTCTTCGGATGAGCTATTAATTGTCGCTGTGAATTTTATATTATTTTACATAATAAATTTCTTGAATAGGTCTATTCTAGAAACATGTTAGGTTAGGTTAGGAAAAATGAAAAGTTTGTAACCAATGTAAAAAGGTGAAAAATAGAAGGGTCTTTATGATAAATAGGTGTTGGATCTCCAACTCTTCTGAACCTGTTCATGGATTTGATAAATTGATGAGAAAGGAAGAGGAATGAATTATAAGGAAGAAGAAACAGTATGAATTTGAAGAGTAAGAAAACTTGTAGATTGTAATACTATCTTAACATCTTGACACTCGAATATTTACGCTATAAGTCTTTATCCAAACATTCTTATTCCTGGTCAATATCACTTCAGAACACTTTAAATACTTTATCATATAGGGTGTTCAAGTGGTCACCAGTTGTATTTTCGGATGAGGATGGTATCACCAGTTATGGGGTATATCAATATATATATATATATTTATATATATATATATATATATATATATATATATATATATATATATATATATATATATATATATATATATAAGTTATGCTGCTCATGGCCTCGCTGCATAACTTAAAGAATACACATGTGTGTATAAGAACTTTCATTTTTTTTTGTATAAATTATTTCACCGTTCTATATATTTCGTAGAATAGGCTCTCGACGATATACCATCCATAACTATTCGTTGAGGGAATTATTCTAATATTTCGAGTGCGTGCTAATCTGATTGACCAAGGTTAGTCCAAAAGGGGGGGGGGGCTGGAGAGGCTAATTTATCTTCAATATACTAAAGAAGTGGAACAAAGCGCAAGGATAAATAATATGGCTAACATTAATAAAATAGAGTTTTATTAATTAAACTATCAACAACACACAAAAAAATGTTTACATAAACGGAGAAGGAAAAGGGTCTTGGGAATATCTGACTAATCCAAGGATTAAGATTTGGAGAGATTTAAAAAGGTAAACAAATAAAAATTAAAGGGGAGGGGAATGGTTCGCTAAACCATTTAAAGCACAGGGTTGCGTTGACAAAAGGTTAAATAATTAAAGGTAAGGCTCGACTTACGTAATTACAAAGTTGTTGTGCAGGGGAAGACGATGCAAAGGAATTTTCGGTCCACTGGCAATTTCCAGCAAAAGGGTTCTTCGGGGGGTTGTCCTTAACGAAGAGGAAAGACTGTCTTTGAAGAGTGAGAGCTAAGTGGGGCTCGGAAGTACGAGCGATCTTTGTGACAGCAAATCAGAGATGTTCTAGATGAACAATGGAGGTTATTGTTGAAACCAAGCGTTCTATTGAAGAACGTTAAAAAGGAGGAAATTAAATTATCCGGACGTGATGTCTTGGGAACGAGAACCGTTTCTTGACGAACGGGCTTGAAGAACAATGGCTGTTCTAACGTTGTTCTCTTTCTCAACAACAGGGGGGGGGGTGAGAACCTTTTCTTTTCAAACGGGCTCAAAAACAATGGCTGTTCTAACGTTGTTCTCTTTCTGAACAACAGGGGAGCCTTGTTGACTTGGCGTCTCGAAGGCACGAACTTTGGCACTCAAGGGATATTGTCCTCTTCTGGACAATAAGGTGGTTCTCGAGGTAGAGAGTTCCTAGGTGCACAAGTGAGACCGGATCGGCGTGATACCTCGCAAAGATAAACGGGATCTGATCTGCTTCAATCGGGAAAAGCTATGATATAAATAGTCGAAGCCATCCCCTTGGCGTAAGGGACAATTGAGTGGGAGGCTTCGGGGGAATATCCCGCTGGCGCCTGAGAAAATATCTTATCTGCCCAAACGCCTAATCTGGCGAGATAGACGTATGGAGGCGAAACGGGGGAGTGAACCTCCTTAATTAAACATTTGCTATGGTGGGCGATAACGCGCTCTGCTTCCTCTCGCAGATGCACGTGGGTAGCATGTGTTTCTAACATGTGATAGCGGCTGAATTTAAGCGGCCTCAGACCGTTCTATCACAATATAGAACGTTGTATTTTATATATATATATATATATATATATATATCATTATATTTTCTCAGAAAAAGAGTTTTGAAATACCGACACGGAGGTGCCATTGATTTCTGCTAAGTAGTTGATTTAGCATTCCCCCTCCCGCCCTTTATAATTTACGGGCTACTTTACCTTCAGATTCTCAAAATTTCTTTAGTTCCGCCGAAAATCATGTATCGGGTAGGTATAAAAGACAAGCCAAACCCGAAGGAGGGTAGGTAGCTGTACAGGAGTCTCTTGACTGGCCACCCTTTCGCTCGAAATCCTCAAGATAAATCCCCGATTAAATGCCCGTCAGATTTTAGTCGAGTAACACTGTGATTTTAGTGTGAGTTACCCTAAGTTTCGAGGGTAACTAAGACTCCCTGCTGAGAAGACCCCGTCTTCCGACACCTCACCTTTCCCGCATTCTTACCATCAATTCTCTGTCCCTCGTACCATTAAACCTCCCCAGCTTGTGCCAGTAGTATAAGATTAAATCGCACTTAAGCAAGTAAATTCTGATAGTAGCCTGCCTCTTTATATCCTCCCGCAAGCATCGCAACGACACTCGGAGTAACTTACGTCGAAGGAAAGGTAAAGTCAAGTCGGTGACAGTGAAAGGACCTGTAATCAGATACAGGTGTCCTAATCACGAGCACGAGTCTGCAGCTGGACAAACCCAGGTCCATAGTAACCCAGTGACGCAACTACTAGGAGTTGCGCCATAATACATATCAACATAGGGGCACAACTACAACGTGGGTAGTGGTCTGTAACATATATATATATATATATATATATATATATATATATGTTACTTTCAAGTGACGGGTGTCGTTGCGGTGATTTATTAATCTAAAACCAAAGAAGATTAATAATTTTCAGGTGTTCTTTTGCTTGGCTGGGCTTATCAAAAACTAAAGGCAAAGATTGACTTACTAAAATACACACTTTATTTTATAACGAAAATTATATTATAAGCGACGCGATTACCGAGCGTATTCGACGGAAGAATAGAATGTCCAAGCAGAAAAACAACGCGAATACGGGATGAGGCGAGACGACTCAGTAATTACCCGGGAGCCTGTAAGCTAAATAAGAATAGCAATGGGGTTCCGACTAATAATGATTCCCATTAGTCTGATCGATATCTTTATTCTCCTCTTTTCCTATGCTGACTCTTCTTTATATGTATATGCTCGAAATACAGAGGGCGTGGCCAGAGGGACCCGCGTCCATATTCGTAGGCTCAACTCTCCACCCGATGGAGCATTTAATATGCTTCTCGCGGCATCGCCTCTTAACCTTAGCCGCTCTATTTATTGAACCTCCTAAGTTAACCTCCTTATCTGGTCATTTTAGTTCGAGCCACGACTTGGGACGTCTATCAAACGGGGGTTCGAGAGCTTGGCCTTTGCTTCCTTTGTGTCTCACGGTCGGTCTCATGCTTAAACACAACGATATATGTACATTTACACACCAATACAAAATATTGAGTCTTTACATTCCATTTTATAAGGCATACCTGGATAAAATAAGACAAATCACGTCCACTTGGTGGAGGTGATTTTCGGGCCTATTTAATCCAGCACAAAGCATACTTATGGTGTAGTTCGTCCTCCACAATCTCACTACTACATTCACACCAGACAGATCTCTTACGCACACGTTCCTTACTCTATTGAAACTTCGTCAAACAACCATCAATGTGAATTGTCCCTTGGAACTTGACCCACTCGAAATCTTTTCTTCATCTTTCCTACAATAGACTTAATCCATTGTAACCCCTTTGGCACCCGCCATACCTTCATGCGCCCTCCTACCATATTTCACACTCAAACACTTAATATTCACTAACACTCCAGTGGCTTTTCTACCATTTAAAATCTTATGGTACTAAGGTGCTCCATCTGCACCGCTATCAGGTCCACTGCACCCGGGAAACTTGAAGCTTCGCCCTCGGTCAAGGGTGACACCGCTTATTCGGAGATCACAGCCCGCCCCATTCTTACTCACAGATTCCCATAAACAACATCCTTGGATTCCTATAACCTTATTCCATCTGTCGCCAAACATTTAAATGCCACGCTTGCAAAATTAGTTAAGTTTTGAAAGTCAATATGAATTTAACTTGTTTCCAACATCATCTCTTAATGTTAAAAAAAGACCATACAAATGGATCTGTAATTCCCTAAACAACAGATAACACTGTACAACAAATTTCAATGTCTAGACAAAAACATAGATCTCATGTGCATTTATTATGAAGGTGAATGTGTTGAATTCGAATTTAATAAAAAAAATCCCATCACGAAAAGTTTTCTTGTAAATGGCCTATTTAATATTTATGCAATTGATACCGATTTCCACGATACCATGAATATATTTCGCTCCCAAGGTCAGATTAAATGTGTCCATTGTAATTAATTATTTCAAATATAATGAAACAGCATGTTTATTAGTATTATATAATGTATTAAGCTGCATTTTAGTATTTACTTCTTCGCTTGTAAGACGTCTCAGGTGTGTCACGCTTTGCAAGTTCAAGCAGAAGTCAGCTAGCATAGCAGGGCTCCATTTTGCCATTTACCTGTTTTCCATCGACACTATATTTTGATGGAACCTCTCTACATGTTCATCACTCACACTTCTTGCATTCTCTGGGAAGAAGCAGAGATGAGAATGATGAAAGTGAATCTCCAGTGACATATTGCATCTCAGAACTTGGTATCACTTGATTAGGCTTTTCACTATACGCAATCGCTGGCACGCTTGGTGCTCTCCCAGAAGCCCTTTGCAGTTTCATCCAATGTTAAACGGAGTCCTCATCAGCTATAAGTTGACGAAGGTGAAAGCCTAGTAATATACCTTCTAGTCGTAGAATGCCACCCCTTTTTGTTCTAAGAGTGCTAAGAGTGCTAATATATTGATATCTGAATATCTTAAAGAACAGAGCCTTTCCGAAACACGTAAGGATATAGAGAGAAACGCACAATAATTCCAAAATAAACTTATATTTTAACTTTAACCATTGAATACACAACATCTAAACATTAACTATAGCAATACTCTGAATATTATCATAAACAAGAATTAATTAAATTAATTTGACCGTCTAAAAAATTGGTTAATTTCGCTACACCCCTCAATAATATAAGAATTAGGCTTACGGACTCATCTGGAGTTTAAAAGGCCTCAGGAATGTTATTGACTCACGACGCGTGCGCCTGGCCAGATGTAGATGGGCAGGATCACAAGGTCGTTTTGGTGAGGGTAGCAGCTGAGGGGTCCACAAGGTATTCCAGGGGGAGGGGGGGGGGTTCTTCACGGACGAGAAAAATTACGGTGCTTTATGCGGGACCAAAGTGGTCGTGGTCTCTTTGGCGAGAGGGATTCAAACTTGGTTCTTAAACCAGGTTAACTTAGAGTGCGGTGTGACCACCGAGTAACGAGCTCGAGGGGGAGCTTTTCTCTTTCGTTACCTAATTCCTCATGGACGAGGACTGAACACGGATGGGTCTTCATCAAGGCCAAGGATTGATGAGATGGGGTTTCTCTGACGAGAATAGGTTACTTAAAGTTCGGTTTGGTAACCAGGAACTAGCTCGAGGATGAGCTTCTTCTTAGATCCAGTCTTCCTCAAGGGCGAATATGACGGAGGGCGGTTTCTCTGAGGAGAATAAGTTGAACTTGGTTCCTCAACTAAGTTAACTTATGAGTTCGGTGTAGCCACAGAGTAACTGGCTCGATGGGGGGCCTTTTCCTTCTTCTTTTCTTAATTCCTCAAGGATGAGGAATACCCCTGGTGTTTAAGGTGCACCAGGATATAAGGAGTCTCTCTGGCGAGAGTAAGTTGAACTTAACAAAGTTAACTTAGCGTTCGGTTTGATTACCAGGGACTAGCTCAAAGATGCGCTTCTTCTTAGCCCCTTAAGGTAGGTTGCCCTGCCTCTCTTGCAGGGTACTTCTTGGTCTGGCAAGCCAAGTACACTACCAATCCAGTCTAGGTAGCTCGGTTTTAATCGAGGACTAAGTCACCTGGAGTGTGACGTATACTACCACGATTTTCCTCAGTGTTCCTCATTTATACCTTGTCACCCCACTGGGGGAGTGGTAAGGGGGATGGGGGCTCGAGGACGGCCCCAGGAGAGTTCTTATGCCCAACGGTTTTTCCCACCGAGTCTTACATCGGCTCCTCGTTAGCCTTCGAGCTTGAAAGAAAGACGTCTCCCATTTCTTATTTGACGTGAAATGGAGTCTCACTCTCCTAGGGGAGATCTCGCATTTTGACCTTTAGGTCTTTCATGGCGCCGTGGTGCGACGCTGCGGTTAAGCGCTGGACCCGACGATGCCTTCGGCTGGATGTCTTTGCGGTAACCGCCTTGTGACTGCACCACGAATGAACGGGGAAGGGGGAGGGAGTGCCTATTTCCCTACACACCTCCCATCGAAGAACTTAATGGGGGGGGGGCTCCCGGGAACTCAAAACAACTTACTCAACCTAGTCGAGATTAGCAAAGTTGTATTTCTTTGAGCCCTCTCTTACATTAAGTTTCATAACACATGAGCGCCCTCGCGCGCGTTTACACAGGCAATCTGTCGAACTAGACCTACTCGCAATACAATTTTACATGAAAATAACAAAACCTTAATTCGTCGATTACCGGCATAAAAAACAACAAAACAAGCTACTTCCTTACATTACTAAGTTTTTGAGAACTTAAATCCTACCGATAAATATTAACAAGAACAACAAATGAAAACAAGGTTTCACGCTCATTAGGTACTGAAATAACCCTCAATGGTATTTCATCTCCGCCTATAGAGCAGCTGTACTTTATCGGCTCCTTTAATGTAGCTAATACTAAAATGGTGCTCTAATACCAATACTTTACCGCGCCTGAGTCGGCCGTTCGGATTATCGAGTCTACCCCAGTATGTTACTAAATGGTAGCGGTATTTCAACCTACTCGAATTACCCATCTTATGTTACTTGACTACCTTTAAACTGAACATCATGGCTAGAGCGGTGTTGCAGCGGGGCATAATTGATGAGAACTTGAGTCCCATAATCCTTCTTTATCAAGGTACACTGTAAGATCAAGTGTGGGTTCGATCTTTGGGGATCGAAAAAACTTTTCCCTGCGAGGTCGTTAATGGGCATGGCGCTCACTACGTCTTGGCGATTTAGCGGTAACTCCGTGGACGTCTTGTTCGGGGAGGAAACTACTAGGGGTAGGAGATACTCATCCGCGTCTACCATTTTACTAGTCTTACCTGGGTGTATCGCAATAGCACCTCTTTCCTCCTTCCTTGTCAACTCATTTGACTCGATTCTCTTCGCCGGTAGTTCCTCAGGTACACCTGCTCGTACCTCTACCCTACCTTCTACTTATTCCCTCATAACCCCATTTGGCTGGGTTCTCCTCGTAGGTTTTCACTTAGGTACTCCTGCTGGTACCTCATCCCTACTTTCTACTTCTTCCATCGTTACCCCATTAGGCTGGGTTTCCCTCGATGGTCCTTTCTTAGGTCCAGGCTGGGCTCCAACTTGCTCGACCTCTATCAGATTCTCGATAGGTGCTCTTTCGAGTGCGAGCAATCTTTTCTTTTCTTCTCTCTCTTCTCTTTCAGCTTGAGCAAGTTCTTTTTTCCTCTGTATTCTTCTTTCATCGATTTCTTTTTTAATCTTTATTATCCTCTCTTTCGACTCTTTTTCCCACTTCATTTTCCTGTCCTCGGCTTCTTTTTCTGCTTTCGCTATTTCCTTTTCCCGTCGAGTTCTTCTTTCTTCATCTTCCAGCTTTATCTTTTTTCTCCTATCTTCATCTTCCATTTCTATCCTTATTCTAAATTCTTTTGCTTCTCTTTTCAACTGTCTTATTCTTTTGTTTATTTTAATTCCGCTTGAGGAACTTCTTTCCTCTATTTCTATTTGCCGCTGTATTGGGGATTCTTCACTTCTCCGGTTCATCCGTATTTCCATTAATTCGCATTCGATTTTTTCCTCTCTTATTATATCCTCTGTTTCTCTATCCAACTTTATTAATTCTCGTTCTTCTTCTATATCCAAAACTCTTTTTTCTTCTTCACAATCTATTCTTAGTTCTGCCATGACGTAGTCATGCATCTCTGTGCCTTCAAGTCCGATACTTTGGGCTTGTTGGTAAAATCTTTCGACCGGATCCATTTTGTGTGGGTCCGTTTAATTTTCCTTTCTGTATTCTCAAGTAATTATGCCACCACTCACCAGGTAGCGCTCAGCATAACTTACTTTTAATCCCACTACTATGCTGATTGAAATACCACTGCGACAACAAATTTACCACTTGGCCTACCAATTACCTTAAGATTGTTACCACCCCTAACCCTAATTTTTCTTCTCGTCAATTATTCTCTTATTCCTGATATGATATTCCTTTACGTGTTGGCTCTTTCTTAATTAGACACTGCTGGGTTCTTTCTAATAACAACCTAAAAACCTGACACCACTTTTATTTATGTCATAGAATGCCCCCCCCCCCCTTTTTGTTCTAAGAGTGCTAAGAGTGCTAACATATTGATATCTGAATATCTTAAAGAACAGAGCCGTTCCGAAACACGTAAGGATATAGAGAGAAACGCACAATAATCCCAAAATAAACTTATATTTTAACTTTAACCATTGAATACACAACATCTAAACATCAACTACAGCAATACTCTCAATATTATCGTAAACGAGAATTAATTAAATTAATTTGACCGTCTAAAAAATTGGTTAATTTCACTACACCCCTCAATAATATAAGAATTAGGCTTACGGACTGATCTGGAGATTAAAAGGCCTCAGGAATGTTATTGACTTACAACGCGTGCCGCCTGGCCAGATGTAGATGGGCAGGATCACAAGGTCGTTTTAGGGAAGGATAGGCGCTACGGGGTCCACATGGTATTCCGGGGGGAGGGGGGGGGTTCTTCACGGACGAGAACAATTACAGGGCTTTATGCGGAACCAAAGTGGTCGTGGTCTCTTTGGCGAGAGGGATTCAAACTTGGTTCTTAAACCAGGTTAACTTAGAGTGCGGTGTGACCACCGAGTAACGAGCTCGAGGGGGAGCTTTTCTCTTTCGTTACCTAATTCCTCATGGAAGAGGACTGAACATGGATGGGTCTTCATCAAGGCCAAGGATCGATGAGACGGGGTTGCTCTGACGAGAATAGGTTACTTAAAGTTCGGTTTGGTAACCAGGAACTAGCTCGAGGATGAGCTTCTTCTTAGATCCAGTCTTCCTCAAGGGCGAATATGACGGAGGGCGGTTTCTCTGAGGAGAATAAGTTGAACTTGGTTCCTCAACTAAGTTAACTTATGAGTTCGGTGTAGCCACAGAGTAACTGGCTCGATGGGGGGCCTTTTCCTTCTTCTTTTCTAAATTCCTCAAGGATGAGGAATACCCCTGGTGTTTAAGGTGCACCAGGATATGAGGAGTCTCTCTGGCGAGAGTAAGTTGAACTTAACAAAGTTAACTTAGCGTTCGGTTTGATTACCAGGGACTAGCTCAAGGATGAGCTTCTTCTTAGCCCCTTAAGTTAGGTTGCCCTGCCTCTCTTGCAGGGTACTTCTTGGTCTGGCAAGCCAAGTACACTACCAATCCAGTCTAGGTAGCTCGGTTTTAATCGAGGGCTTCGTCACCTGGAGTGTGACGTATACTACCACGATTTTCCTCAGTAATCCTCATTTATACCTTGTCACCACACTGGGGGAGTGGTAAGGGGGATGGGGGCTCGAGGACGGCCCCAGGATAGTTCTTATGCCCAACGGTTTTTCCCACCGAGTCTTACATCGGCTCCTCGTTAGCCTTCGAGCTTGAAAGAAAGACGTCTCCCATTTCTTATTTGACGTAAAATGGAATCTCACTCTCCTAGGGGAGATCTCGCATTTTGACCTTTAGGTCTTTCATGGCGCCGTGGTGCGACGCTGCGGTTAAGCGCTGGACCCGCCGATGCCCTTGGCTGGATGTCTTTGCGGCAACCGCCTTGTGACTGCACCACGAATGAACGGGGAAGGGGGGGGGGTGCCTATTTCCCTACACACCTCCCATCGAAGAACTTAATGGGGGGGGGGGGGCTCTCGGGAAGTCAAAACAACTTACTCAACCTAGTCGAGATTAGCAAAGTTGTATTTCTTTGAGCCCTCTCTTACATTAAGTTTCATAACACATGAAAGCCCTCGCGCGCGTTTACACAGGCAATCTGTCGAACTAGACCTACTCGCAATACAATTTTACATGAAAATAACAAAACCTTAATTCGTCGATTACCGGCATAAAAAACAACAAAACAAGCTACTTCCTTACATTTCTAAGTTTTTGAGAACTTAAATCCTACCGATTAATATTAACAAGAACAACAAATGAAAACAAGGTTTCACGCTCATTAGGTACTGAAATAACCCTCAATGGTATTTTATCTCCGCCTATAGAGCAGCTGTACTTTATCGGCTCCTTTAATGTAGCTAATACTAAAATGGTGCTCTAATACCAATACTTTACCGCGCCTGAGTCGGCCGTTCGGATTATCGAGTCTACCCCAGTATGTTACTAAATGGTAGCGGTATTTCCATCTACTCGAATTACCCTTCTTATGGTACTTGACTACCTTTAAACTGAACATCATGGCTAGAGCGGTGTTGCAGCGGGGCATAATTGATGAGAACTTGAGTCCCATAATCCTTCTTTATCAAGGTACACTGTAAGATCAATTGTGGGTTCGATCTTTGGGGATCGAAAAAACTTTTCCCTGCGAGGTCGTTAATGGGCATGGCGCTCACTACGTCTTGGCGATTTAGCGGTAACTCCGTGGACGTCTTGTTCGGGGAGGAAACTACTAGGGGTAGGAGATACTCATCCGCGTCTACCATTTTACTAGTCTTACCTGGGTGTATCGCAATAGCACCTCTTTCCTCCTTCCTTGTCAACTCATTTGACTCGATTCTCTTCGCCGGTAGTTCCTCAGGTACACCTGCTCGTACCTCTACCCTACCTTCTACTTATTCCCTCATAACCCCATTTGGCTGGGTTCTCCTTGTAGGTTTTCACTTAGGTACTCCTGCTGGTACCTCATCCCTACTTTCTACTTCTTCCATCGTTACCCCATTAGGCTGGGTTTCCCTCGATGGTCCTTTCTTAGGTCCAGGCTGGGCTCCAACTTGCTCGACCTCTATCAGATTCTCGATAGGTGCTCTTTCGAGTGCGAGCAATCTTTTCTTTTCTTCTCTCTCTTCTCTTTCAGCTTGAGCAAGTTCTTTTTTCCTCTGTATTCTTCTTTCATCGATTTCTTTTTTAATCTTTATTATCCTCTCTTTCGACTTTTTTTCCCACTTCATTGTCCTGTCCTCGGCTTCTTTTTCTGCTTTCGCTATTTCCTTTTCCCGTCGAGTTCTTCTTTCTTCATCTTCCAGCTTTATCTTTTTTCTCCTATCTTTATCTTCCATTTCTATCCTTATTCTAAATTCTTTTGCTTCTCTTTTCAACTGTCTTATTCTTTTGTTTATTTTAATTCCGCTTGAGGAACTTCTTTCCTCTATTTCTATTTGCCGCTGTATTGGGGATTCTTCACTTCTCCGGTTCATCCGTATTTCCATTAATTCGCATTCGATTTTTTCCTCTCTTATTATATCCTCTGTTTCTCTATCCAACTTTATTAATTCTTGTTCTTCTTCTATATCCAAAACTCTTTTTTCTTCTTCACAATCTATTCTTAGTTCTGCCATGACGTAGTCATGCATCTCTGTGCCTTCAAGTCCGATACTTTGGGCTTGTTGGTAAAATCTTTCGACCGGATCCATTTTGTGTGGGTCCGTCTAATTTTCCTTTCTGTATTCTCAAGTAATTATGCCACCACTCACCAGGTAGCGCTCAGCATA
Organism: Ceratothoa steindachneri; assembly: GCA_963969495.1. Taxonomy (NCBI): domain Eukaryota; kingdom Metazoa; phylum Arthropoda; class Malacostraca; order Isopoda; family Cymothoidae; genus Ceratothoa; species Ceratothoa steindachneri. The sequence continues at coordinate 3,133,976 of OZ018327.1, read as the reverse complement.
ACTTACTCTTAATCCCACTACTATGCTGATTGAAATACCACTGCGACAACAAATTTACCACTTGGCCTACCAATTACCTTAAGATTGTTACCACCCCTAACCCTAATTTTTCTTCTCGTCAATTATTCTCTTATTCCTGATATGATATTCCTTTACGTGTTGGCTCTTTCTTAATTAGACACTGCTGGGTTCTTTCTAATAACAACCTAAAAACCTGACACCACTTTTATTTATGTCATAGAATGCCCCCCCCCCTTTTTGTTCTAAGAGTGCTAATATATTGATATCTGAATATCTTAAAGAACAGAGCCGTTCCGAAACACGTAAGGATATAGAGAGAAACGCACAATAATCCCAAAATAAACTTATATTTTAACTTTAACCATTGAATACACAACATCTAAACATCAACTACAGCAATACTCTTAATATTATCGTAAACGAGAATTAATTAAATTAATTTGACGGTCTAAAAAATTGGTTAATCTCACTACACCCCTCAATAATATAAGAATTAGGCTTACGGACTGATCTGGAGATTAAAAGGCCTCAGGAATGTTATTGACTTACAACGCGTGCCGCCTGGCCAGATGTAGATGGGCAGGATCACAAGGTCGTTTTGGCAAGGATAGGAGCTGCGGGGTCTACATGGTATTCCGGGGGGAGGGGGGGGGTTCTTCACGGACGAGAACAATTACAGGGCTTTATGCGGAACCAAAGTGGTTTTGGTCTCTTTTGCGAGAGGGATTCAAACTTGTTTCTTAAACCAGGTTAACTTGGAGTGCGGTGTGACCACCGAGTAACGAGCTCGAGGGGGAGCTTTTCTCCTTCGTTACCTAATTCCTCATGGACGAGGACTGAACACAAATGGGTCTTCATCAAGGCCAAGGATCGATGAGACGGGGTTGGCTCTGACGAGAATAAGTTACTTAAAGTTCGGTTTGGTAACCAGGAACTAGCATGAGGATGAGCTTCTTCTTAGTTCCAGTCTTCTTCAAGGACGAGTATAACGGAGGGCGGTTTCTCTGAGGAGAATAAGTTGAACTTGGTTCCTCAACCAAGTTAACTTATGAGTTCGGTGTGGCCACAGAGTAACTGGCTCGAGGGGAGGCCTTTTCCTTCTTCTTTTCTTAATTCCTCAAGGACGAGGAATACCCCTAGTTTTTAAGGTGCACCAGGATATGAGGAGTCTCTCTGGCGAGAGTAAGTTGAACTTAACAAAGTTAACTTAGCGTTCGGTTTGATAAGCAGGGACTAGCTCGAGGATTAGCTTCTTCTTAGCCCCTTAAGGTAGGTAGCCCTGCCTCTCTTGCAGGGTACTTCTTGGTCTATCGAGTTAAGTACACTACTAATCCAGTCTAGGTAGCTCGGTTTTAATCGAGGACTTCGTCACCTGGAGTGTGACGTATACTACCCCGATTTTCCTCAGTGTTCCTCATTTATACCTTGTCACCCCACTAGGGGAGTGGTAAGGGGGATGAGGCTCGAGGACGGCCCCAGGAGAGTTCTTATGCCCAACGTTTTTTCCCACCGAGTCTTACATCGGCTCCTCGTTAACCTTCGAGCTTGGAAGAAACACGTCTCCAATTTCTTATTTGACGTGAAATGGAATCTTACTCTCCTGGGGGAGATCTTGCCTTTTGACCTTTAGGTCTTTCATGGCGCCGTGGTGCGACGCTGCGGTTAAGCGCTAGACCCGCCGATGCCTTCGGCCGGATGTCTTTGCGGTAACCGCCTTGTGACTGCACCACGTGTGAACGGGGTGTTGGGGGGGGGGGGAAGTGACCATTCCCCTACACTTTTTTAATCTTTGTATCAGCTCTTTTCGGGAAGATCGCTTTGAAGCACTAGAAACATAACTTCTTTTGTTGCAATGCTTTTGTACATTGCTTAATTAGGCCTAGTTTTATATGTAGTGTTGGCAAAATGATTTTCTCCTTGTTAACTAGTTGCCCATGAATGACATTATGGCATCCATACGTCATAGTTCCCCGAGGTGACCATTATGAGAGCACAAATGTTCTCTCCCACTTGCAAAGGAAGTATATATACTTGGTGTATCTAGTTGGTAGCCTATTATTAGGACTACTACATTCAAGTTCGCAAAACTAGCCATTCATGCTCCTTGTAACTTACGCGGTATAGAATAAAAGTAAGGTTCTTTTATTTCTCTCTTAAAATAACTGAGCGAGAAACTAGAACTGAAGGCATGGTGTTCCCAATGTGCTCGAGAACCGCTTTTATGCTGTAAAAGGATGCATCTATGGATAACCTCCACTCAATTGATTCATAGGTCAGCTCAAGGAAATGGCATAGGCCTCTGCGATAATTAAACTAAGCCAAGTTGTTTTAAAAAGTGAATAATTGCTGTAGTTCTTCAGAACGTTTCCTAACCACTGCAATTAGAGCATGTTCATCCAACAGGCTCCATTGTTGCAGACGTGAGGCCATGAGTCTACTCTGTTGCTTAGTAATATTTATATCACGAACTAGATCAGTGAAATCCGGTTGGATGATAAGGTGTGGTTACTTGTCAGATTCAAGCTGTGCCACATATGATGTGTCTTGTGATTCTGAATAATCTGAGTCACTCGTGTCATCCCTTAGTAGTTCAGAGGGCTGCTGTGGTACAGAAAGAGCACTTAAATGTCGAACTGGGCGAACAACAGACTGAATATCTGAATACATGATAGATTTCTTGCCTTTTCTATTGTGACCTGCAGCGAAATTAAATAAAATCAGACTAAAAATACATATTACTGGCTGTATTACTTGCAAAAATAGTGGAAGTACAACATTGTATGTATTTTTATATTTTTAATTGATACATCTCTTGAAAATATGTTAAAGATCAGGAAAGAAAACACATTGAATACCCACCTTTAATATCTGTTAAACAGAAGTAGCAATCCGTTGAATGGTCCTTTGTCTCCCTCCATATCAATAGTATGCCAGCCATGAGGCCGGCCCTTTGTCTTTCACCTAGGAAGAAAGAGAACTTGTGCACCTGACACAACATATGTGACGAGCCCGATGTTTCTCTTGGTGACCCACTCTAGATCAAAAGTACAGCACATAAAGTTTCTTCACATGTTTAGTCAACCGTCTCTTTTATCGTCTTAATGTAACTGATCTACCTAAAAAAACAGAAAGTGTCTCGAGAATTTTTGCATTCTCTAGGCATTTTAGCTCCTTCTTTTGTAAATAAAAAACATTACTATGTGAAAAATACTATAAATAGTAACAGCAATAAATATTAACCAAAATGTAAAGATAGGAAGCATTTATAGTAAGTTAGAAATTTATCAATCGTTACTTAAGAGTTACCACGGATTTGGACCCATATAACTAAACAGATATTGATTATACTTTCATAAATTTCATAGGTTAGGTTGACAAATACCTTTGGAACACCCCTTTAAAATTATATCAAAATCCGTTTATAACGTTTAGAGTTTTCAGTTTTGGCCCAATCCTGTCATTCAATCCCTCCGTAACCATCAGTGTATTTATCGTAAGTAAGATGGTAATTTAGGAAAAACTGGAGAGTTGCAGAAAAAGAAGGATGTTATATTCGTGATTTATGCAAAAAAATACCCCTAGAAAAGATTATTTTCATTTCTGCTTTTTTCATTGTTGTACAGTGTATTTAATCAGAATTATTCAACTCAAGAGAATGTTAAGTATGAACCAATATTTCTCAACCGAGTTTCTCCAAGAGATCTTTCGCCATTCGAGCTAAGTGAGGAGGGGCGTTTTCGTGATGGAGAGTAACACCTCTTCTGGTGAGAAAAATAGGGACATCTTTAGCCCAAAGCGACTTTGAAAAAAACAAAATGGATTGAACGAAAGATTATAATTAATTGTTTGATTCTAGTCTAACAGTGCGTAATTGACAATTACTTTAATCTCCGATCCTATACTCAAGATGATCTTTTTGAGGTGAAGTGCTCCTCTCGGTTGTTGATAAAATTTACTTCCTCGACTGATCCACTAACTGAGTCGTTTACCATTATGATAAAGGACTCAGTTCTTATCGCTACTGAAAGGACTGTCCCAAAATGGTCTCTGGAGGTGTCGTGAAAGCAATGACTCACAAGATCCTTTTCAATCCGTTTAAATTTCCACTTCGGAAAGGGTAAAAGCATCTCATGCACCTTCATTCATCTACTTCACCATCCTCCTAACTGGTCTGTAGTTGCATTGATTCCTTTATAAACTTCCTAGAGTAAACCATGTCTAATGGTAGCTTAAAATTAGGGTGGATAGATGTGAATACCGAAAAAGAGTATGAACAATATTTTCATAATCTGGAAGAAAAAAGTATATATTATGCGGTGTATCATTCCTAAATGATTACAAGAGGCACTACTTTAATATATGGTCTCTAAAACTTTATTCTACAAAATCTGATATTACTTTCATTACAAGCTGATAAAACTAGAATATTGATACTATTTTTTAGGTCACGCATAAGAATATACTTAATACTTGCCCCGAATAAAAGCAATATTTTCATGTTTTATTTCGAGCAACAAGGGAGCAACGAGGATTGGTCAAATATTAATACCGTTGTGGAAAAAAGCATTTTGAGCTGCCAAGTGTAGGCCATGAATGGTCTTTTGCAGTCTCCTTCTTTTCTTATGTTCTTATGTACTAAAACATTGAGTTAAGTCAGTTCTTTAGAAAGATCAGGAATATCATTGCATTATCAAAAATTAATTGACATTGAAAATATATCTTGTCAATCGTTAGAACACTTCAATAAATGGATATTTGAACCTCTTTGGCCAATATTTTTTTCCCAGAACCGAGACGTTAAAAGCTCTTTCTATTGTTTTATTAAACGTATGTTACGAGCCAAATCATTTCGCTCAGGTTGATTCGTTTGTTTTAGAGACAGATCTGTCTCTTTTGGCTCGTATCGGTCATCTTGTAGAAGGTTTTGCATTAGAAATTAATATTTCAGCAGGTAGTTTAGTGGTTTGAATTGTAGATGAGTGAAGTACTAGGCGAATAGCAGAGTGAAGATTGCCATCGATCATATATGACATACTTGGTAGATTTGCTTGGTATTAAAAGGAATTTATATTTATGAATTGATAAGTTCTTATATTGAATTGCTGTAATTTTATAAAACTAAATTTTACATAGCAAAATTATGTAGATAAACAAAAGCATGAATATTAAATGGGAGTGTCCAATAAAGAATAAAAACACGCCAAAAGCATCGGCACTCGAATTTTAAATTCTTCACTTTTCCTTTTGGACCATTTTGACTGCATTACAACATGTTGTAAAAGATATATGCGGGGACAATTCTTCTTGTTCGTTTTTTAGCTTATTTGTTCGTTCAGTCTCTTTCCTTTCTTTATTTGGGAGATGCTTCTATATTTCTTTTTTAATTGTTTCATTTAAAATTAGGATCTTTTTATGTTAGGTTGAAATGAAGGTTGAAGGCGCCATGTACGGACTAAGGTTTACATCAAGTCCGTACACGAATTTTAATAGGTATAATTGAGTTATAAATTGGAATAAAATGAGATAGGCCAAAGTTTATGAATTTTTGAGCAGGGGGAAGACATGAAATAGAAGAATATTTTAAAGCTTTGTCTTACAAGTAAAGAAGCAGTCATCAAAACACCACACTTAGTTTGCCAATGGCTACACAATAAGCATGCAACTCAGAATTCCTGCTGAACAAGAAAAGGGTGATCTAGCAGTAGAGCAACACATGCATTCAGTTCATGATATCATAGAACATACTAATTAGTGTAAGGCACGGGGGTCATTTTGTTGCTTCTTAGTCTTGCGCAGTTTTTTGACAAACAAAGTAGAAACAAATTCAGTGCGAAAATTGACTGTTGAGACACATTTAAAAGGCCTGCCAAATAAACAGAATTATCGGGAGTGGTACACTAACTACATACATAAGCCAAATAATCACGTTCAAAAACGTTTGCCGTCCCCAAAGATTACAGTATTGTGTGAACTAAGTTGAAATAAGATTTCTAGACCCTATTTCTTTGAGGACCCTGAAACAGGACAAGCTCAGTCAAATGACGCTGCAAGATATCTATCTATACATGCTCAAAAGCACTCAAGCTAAAAGTACATATCTGAGGAAGGGTTTCAGCAAGATGGCTCTACAGATCATTCAACATGTGTCACCGTGACTTGATTGAAGGCTCGATTTCTTCAACAACTAATGTCGCATAAGACAAATTTCCACTTGTCGGCCACGTCACTTGACTTCTCACCTTTAGACTACTTTTATGGACTTTTGTAAAGGAAAGACTATTTCGAGCTGCACTATCTGATATCGCAGAACTGAACAATGAGTTTCGTGAAATCATTGCCTCCATTATTCAATATTTTGCAGAATGCCGTAAGAAATTCAAGATCTTTAAAATGCTAATTGTCAAAGGAAAATGATGATAATTAGAAAGATAGAACGTTGCAAGTTGCAATATGTATACAATAGTCTAAGTCCTCTTCGTTAATTCCTGAAATTACACTTACTTTATAGAGTAATAAATTTCTTACGGATCTTAGGATTATTCTTAGTAAAATTTGTTTTTGAGTAATTTCTTAAGGCAATTGAGGTTCTTGAATGATACCCTAGCGTTTTTTCGTGGGCGTTTCTTCGATGGTTCAGGAATTTGATTCCTTAGGATTGTACTTCCTCGTCGATTATTTCCTCTGTTATCACGAAGTCGATTTAGTGCATATTTTTATGAATTTATATTTTATCATTCTCAGTTCGTTTTGTTCCTTTGTTAGATAACTTAGGGATTCGATGGAATAGTTAGTAAATATGTAGACTCATAACTAGTGATAACAGAAATGTGTTTTTCTTTGGCTCTATTTGAGTGGTTGAATGGAACGTTGTGACTAGCAGGGCAGCTGAATTAATTTGTAGCTGACCTTTCTATTAGGGTAGTAGGATAGTCTTTCCCACTTATGAACAGTTCACCAAACGATAAGGCAATGCAGTATATCTAATGATATGTTTATTCGTGTATCAGGAGCGTTTAAGTCTCTCCTGGCATTATTGGAATACTCTGGTTTAACTTGGAAATTTATGATTGAGAAGTGACCAATTTATATTTTTTCACGAAGCTTATCTTCCACTTCGATTTTTAGTCAAGCTTGCATATCATTAACTCAGTATGTAAAGAAAAAGAAGAGAGAGAAGGAATTCCCCCACCCCAACTAACTTTCCCAATTCGCCATTGACCACTCTAAATTTATCTGTCCTATATGCTGTGAAAATTAGAACAATGGAAACACCATTAAGGGGGCATCGCGAATTCGCACTATGGAACCTTATCGCGACCCAAGGCAATTAAGGAAGTCTGTTCACGATGAATCTCTCTTCCCCTCTAGATCATTTCGGAGTATATATTAGAGACTTCGAAGTCCATATGCAAATTGTGTCTGAAGACGCCGTCCAATAAGTTAGCCGTAACGTCTTCGTTAGTCGAAAGAGAATCGACTAAATTCTCATCCAGAGAAGAATTGAGTGATTGTCGAAGAGCCAAGGAAGAGCTACTCGTGTCTCTAGAACTTACATAATTGTAAAATCATTCCTTAATTAATCATCCCTCGATTCAAACTTAATTAATTTTGTTAATCATATTAGCAGTGAACCGTCAATATTTAATTGCATTGCCATTTAACTGCCTTATATGTATATGTAATCTTTAGTCATATTAAAGTATATTTTTGTAGCCGTGTTTGAATATTCCTTAGCCTAGCAACTGTGTATTTAAAGCACTCTTAGAACCATCCCCAGGTGGAACTATAATTTTGATCGGCCAGTAGGCCAGTGTGTGTATAACCGCATACACCTGGTCATACCAAGACACTCGGTCTCGAGCTTGCAAATAAGACCGAGAGCGCCGGGATTCTTTACAATAGAAATCATCTGATAGTCTCATACGTTAATGGACAAATTCTCGTAAATAATTTTTAACTAAGAAATTCATCTCATTTCCCTAATTAAGCCTTTACATTTTTTAGGAATCCTCGTACATTATTCCTTTATATGGCGATTGATATATTTCTATAAAAAAATATTGATCGCTTATCTTTGAGTCCATGTTCAGATATTAAAATAAAATCTGGATCAACTTAATCAAATATATTTTCGTACACCGTTTATTTTTCTCTCCAAACTGTTGTTCTTAATTGAATTATTCATAGTTAATTGTTTTCATTTTTCGCGTTGGTCACGCATTTGAGCCTCCTGTAATTTATTCTCTGGCGTGCTGATCTATTAATTCCTTTCATATTTCCTTTGATCCCTTTAGTTATTATCGCGATCATCTTCGGGGACATTGGAGCTCGAGGGTTATCTGAGGCAGAGATTCCTATCTGTTTAACAATTTTGTGGCTCAAATTTGGTCTGAACAGGTATTAGGGGTTGTTTCCGTGTCTTTACCTCTGATTAAGGTTTCTTCTTATTGTTTGAGGATTTCCTCTTCTACGACCTCTGATTATGAGAAACAAATACGTCTGTTTGTATGTCCGCCTTCATCTTTTTCACTCTCGTATTTGATATACTTTGAATTGTACATTTGAATTTACTTCTTCTCTGATTACTTAGTAGTGCTAGATCATTCTCCGACATTACTCAATTCAAGATTTTTTACTATCGCCGAGATGATCAATGTTTCAAACATGGGTAGATAAACTTCATGTCAGAATTTTCACTAACTTGGAAGTGTCAATCTTCAGGCGTGTTATTTGTCGCGTTTTCTTAGCTCTTGATTCTTAGGTTGGGTTCAGAATTTTGATTGATTTACAGAAACTTTCATATTATTTACTTCAGAGTAAGGCCTTTCATTGCAGTTTAGGACATATAAAAGCTTCCATGGCCTACATTATAAACAAGGCATTTCTTGGTGCTATCTTTGCACTGTCGCCGCGGTATGTTTCAATGGAACATTTAAGCCCCTTGAGTCTCTCTCTATCTGGGTAATCAGCAGAGGTATGTGTATCCACTTCGGAACAAATGAATAACATCTAAATGTTTACTTAATTATCCCCTTCGCTATTCTTTAAGAGGATTATCATGCTGTATAGTAAGATTCCAGTTTTCTTTGATTTTGTATACCATGTTGTAAGATATATTTTTAACTGGATGCAAGTAGAACAAAGTTTATTTATAGCATTCAAATTTAGCAGGAATGTTATTTTCATTGCATAAAATTAGGAATATGTGACGCTGATTTCATTTAAATATCGCAATTCTATCGCATTTTAGTCTATTTCATTTAATTTTAATTAAATTAATCACTGCTCTTTCGCCAAATAATCTTTCGAAAACTCAAAAACTCACTATTTCGAATATAAAATTCGGTCTTCTCCAAGAACCAAGAAAATTCGACAAGTAAAATTGAAAATGTGAAGGAAATTCTTTGGCATGTATAGATGAAACCCCTAAAATTGAATATGAGGGTTCTTTTCCAAATTTGAAAAGGCACTGGCAGATGTGCCTTGCGAGTATTCGGGATTATTTTAAAGGAAATGATCTGATTTTAGAATAAGTATTAAATTTAAATCAATGCAGTTCGAATATACTATTAGCATATTTGTATATACATAATGCAATGAAGTGATTTCCTAGTGAACATTATTTATTACCTTATTTTATTTTTAGAGTTTAGTGTTCAAGAAGAAACACGGAACGACGGAAGTTTCAGAATTTATTACTTACCAAATATCAACATATAATTCAAGAAATAATAATGAGGAAATAGTCACTTCCCCTTCAGTCTCGTAATTCAATATAAGTAAACGTTTTGTTAAATATTGTAAAACAAATTTTATAGTCAAGCTACCATTTATTATGCCTTTAGAAATTAAAAAATTATTAACTCGAGACTATTTATATATGTTCCTTATTTTGTGTTTTTTTATCTCAACCATATTCAGGAGCGCCATCCATAAGACTGAGCACTCATCCAGTGGTATAAGTGGCGTTATCGAAGAAGGTTAAGGAACTCCGGCAAACATTTCTAACCGATTAGAATGGTTATTACGATTGCAATTACCTAGCTGCATTTACCTGGACATTATATTTTACTTAAATAATACATTATATATATATATATATATATATATATATATATATATATATATATATATATATAATATATATATATATATAAATAAATATTCTGCGACAACCACAAAAGGTTGATAGATTTCTGTAGCACAAAGTAGGGATTCGTTCCTTTAAAAATATCTACAATCCTCTGTCATAGTTTCATTTGAGAGGGGGTCTTTAAGTATGCAAACGAAAAGGTTTATTTGGGAGAAAGCATTTGATAAAGTCTCGGAAAGAGGTTTGCAGTATAAGAGTCTAAATCTAGGAATGAATAACTACCTTGAAAGAATATCATGCGATTGCGTAATGGAAAAATACGCTTAGATAGACACGGGAAATTACCAAGTTAAAAGATTCAAGCTTAAAGCGGATCTCGCTCAAAGAGGATACTTAAGTCCTTTACTATACGCTGTGTATACCTCGTACATTTCCTCACCTAGGAACGAGGTCTGCGTAAAGAGTAACCATAAAATACACGGAACACTTCACTCAATAAATCCCCTGTGTTTATGAGAACCCACAGAAGCAGTCCAGAATAACAGCCACATAAATTACAAATCGAAATAATTACGAGCTTAAATGGAAAATTTAGACCAACGAAGTTAAATTCAAAATTATACCCATGTATCCTAAAAAGCTATCCGACGTCTACGTGGAGGGAGAACTAAACAAATATAACGGAGAAGTCAAGATTTTATGCCTAACCGTTACTAAAAATTGTTACAAGTAACAGGTAGGCATCATAAACGCATAACGAGGGCACGTGTCTGCACGGAAAGCTAGGTTTTACACTGATTACAAAAGTACACTCAGTTTATTCATAATTTCTATGGAAAAAACAGTTTATTCTCCTAAAAGTGAATCTTTTGCCAGAATAAAATTTGACTTTTAGCTCTATGTAACCTGCTACGGTGGTAATAAACTCACTCTCCCTGTAGGGTAATCGTAACTTCCCCCCACCCGTTCACTTGTGGTGCAGTCACAAGGCGGTTACCGCAAAGACATCGCCCCAGGCATCGGCGGGTCCATTGCGTAACCGAAGCGTCGCCTATTTTGGTGCCATGAATAACCTCAAAGGTCAAAATGAAATATCTCCCCCAGCAGAGTGAGATCCAGTTTCACGTCAAATAAGAAATTGGAGACGTGTTTCTTCCAAGCTCGAAGGCTAACGAGGAGCCGATGTAAGACTTGGTGGGAACAACCGTTGAGCATAAGAACTCTCCTGGGACCGTCCTCAAGCCCCTTCCGCCCCCTTACCACTCCTCCATTGGGGTGACAAGGTATAAATGAGGAACACTGAGGAAAATCGCGTTAGTATACCTCAGACTCCAGGTGACGAAGTCCTCGATTAAAACCGAGCTACCTAGACTGGATTGGTAGTGTACTTGGCTTGCCAGACCAAGAAGTACCCTGCAAGAGAGGCAGGGCTACCTACCTTAATTGGCTAAGAAGCAGCTCATCCTCGAGCTAGTCCCTGGTTATCAAACCAAACGTTAAGTTAACTTTGTTAAGTTCAACTTACTCTCGTCAGAGAGACTCCTCATATCCTGGTTCATCTTAAACACCCGGGGTATTCCTCGTCCTTGAGGAATTAAGAAAAGAAGAAGGAAAAGGCTCCCCCTCGAGCCCGTTGCTCGGTGGCCACACCGAACTCATAAGTTAATTTGGTTGAGGAACCAAGTTCAACGTATTCTCGTCAGAGAAACCCCCCTCCGTTATACTCGCCCTTGAGGAAGACTGGAACTAAGAAGAAGCTCATCCTCGAGCTAATTCCTGGTTACCAAACCGAAATTTAAGTAACTTATTCTCGTCAGAGAAACCCCGTCTCATCGATCCTCGCCCTTGAAAAGACCCTCCCCGAGTTCAGTCCTCGTCCAGGAGGAATTAAGTAACGAAGGAGAAAAGTCCCCCCTCGAGCTCGTTACTCGGTGGTCACACCGCACTCCAAGTTAACTTGGTTTAAGAACCAAGTTCGACCCACTCTAGCCAGAGAGACCACGGCTACCTTGGTGTCGCCTTTAGCACCGTAATTTTTCTCGTACGTAAAGAACCCTTCCCCCCCGGAATACCGTGTGGACCCCCCAGCTGCTACCCTCGCCAAAACGACCTCGTGATCTCGCCTACCTACATCTGGCAAGTCGGCACGCGTCGTGAGTTAATAACATTTCTGAGTCCTTTAAATTCCAGAAGAGTCCGTAAGCCTAAATCTTATATTATTGTTGTGTGTCGAGAAATTAACCAATTTTTCAGGGTCAAACTAATTTAATTAATTCTTGTTTATGATAATATTCAGAGTATTGCTATAGTTAATGTTTAAATGTTGTGTATTCAATGGTTAAAGTTAAAATATAAGTTTATTTTGGGATTATTGTGCGTTTCTCTATATCCTTGCGTGTTTCGGAACGGCTCTGTTCGTTGAGATATTCAGATATCAATATATTAGCACTCTTAGCACTCTTAGAGCCAAAAGAGGGGGCATTCTACGACACTACCAGTGATACGAATAATATCTTTAAATTGATATTCTTTTGCGGCAGCTATTTTCCGATGTATCTATATAGTCAAGTCTTTCAGCCTTCTGTCCTTATTTATAAACGAAACTACCCAAAGAAGGATTAATATTGTGCAAGCTAGCATTTCTGGAAGAAAGAATTAGGCTAATTTCCAGTACATTGCATTAGTTTTAATCATGTTTGCGCGTTTACCTGCAAATTTTGATCAATACGAGGACTAAATATGTACTAAATAATTGTCGATGAGCACTCGATAGTTCGAGAAAAATAGATTTGAGTAGATGGAAATGAAAATTGATTTCGCAAGAACTCATCCTGTTGTGTATAATTAAATTTTATTTCCAATGGATATTTTAGCTCATCAGAATATATATATATATATATATATATATATATATATATATATATATATATATATATATATATTTATATATATATATATATATATATATATATATGTATATATTGCTTACCGATAAAGAATATTAAAAATAATTAGGTTAAGACTATGTAGGTATATCAAAAATTAGAAAATAACTCAGGAATTTAAAAGGAAGGCAAGAGAATCAAATTATCAATCTAATATGACCACTGTTGACACGAATAAAACAACAAAAGAACAAAACAAAAGTAAATAATTGGCAAGGTTGGTTGTAACATGGCTTAATATATCTTTTTCTTTTTTTCAAATTTTGACTCATTAATCTGTAGATTAAAGTTAGCATGGCTCGTGCTTTGTTTATTCTTCCAGTGACCTGTTACTTGTAATCTTTTTTAGTAACTGTAAGGCCTAAAACCTTGCCTTCTCCGTTATAGCTGTATCGTTCTCGATCCACGTAGACGTCGGATAGCTTTTTTAGATACATTGGAATAATTTTAAATCTATCTTTGTTGGTCTTAATTTTCCATTTATGCTCGTAATCATTTATTTTTTAAATTGACGTGGCTGTTATGCTGGACTGCTCAAGTGGGTTCTCATAAACATATGACATTTATTGAGTCAAGTCTTGCGCATATTGTATGTTTACACAGACCTCGTTCCTCGGTGAGAGGAATGTTCGAGGTATACACGTATTATAGAGAAGTAATTAAACACTCTCCCTGAACGAGGCTCGCTTTAATCTTAAATCTTAATTTCCACTGCCTATGTAAGTGTAACTTTCCAATACGTAATCTGATCATTTTCTTTTCAGGGAGTTATTCATTCCTAGATTTACACACTTATACTGCATACCTCTTTGCCAGACTTTATGGAATGCTTTCGATACGTTCCGGCATAGTATATCCATGCTGCCTTTTTTTCCCCCTCAATTTGCTCATTTTCTCCGAGATCACAGCGAGGATCATTTCAATATTTCTGTTCTATGTGAATCCTAGTTGTTGGTTGTTTCTTGAATTGTTTTCAGTAAGATATTCATTTAATTTTTGGTTCATGATTTTTTCCCTTCCCGATGAAGTCGAGAATGGATATTGGTGTAAAGTTTTTGACCCCCGAAGATGGTTTTCCAGGCTTCATTATGAACATCATTTTTACAATCTTTAACTCATCGGGGATCCATGTTTAGACAGGCGTTTAACACGTTCCTAGTTCCCTCGAGTATATTATTTTGTGCTTCTATATCTTTTTTCCTGCTGAGGCCAGATTTTGTAGGGGCCTTTTGTTTAAAATTGGAGATGGTGTTCTTTAATTCCTCGATTGAGATTTCGGCGTTAAATCCTTCGTTCGCATTCCGTTCCTCTTCTACGTAGTGATATGGATAATTTCTCTTAATTCGTGCGTTTAATTCGTCAATTATGTGATTTTGGAATTCTAAGTCATAATTTTCATTTTCTTCTTCGTTGATACTGAATACTTCTTTCTAGTGTTCTCTGAATAATTTCTCAATTTCGTATTTTTCTTCGATTAAGTTCCCATTTCTGTCCTTATTCTTTATTTTTTGTTTTCTTTTAGTAATTTTCATTCGTCTTATGTTTTCCCCAAATTCTCAGAGCATTAGCTCGTTGTCAATATTTTGAACGGCTATGTCCCAGTATTCTCTTTGTTTGTCCATTATGAAGCCTGGGAGTTTCCTCCTTTTCATTTTCAGATTACGGTATTTAGCCCTTGTTATTCCATTTGTTATAATGTCCTCATTTACCGCTCTTATTTCGGCATTCTTAGTCTTCATCTCGTCTGTCTATTTAAGTATTTAATTGTTTTATAGGTGCTTCTGGATATCGAGTTTTCGGCGCCGGTTTGTATTCGCGTCCTTATTTTTTCTAGCTCATTGTCTATTTCTTCTAAAGTAGCTTTATTTATTCCGTTTGGTAGGTAGTTGTTTAGTTCTTGTATGTATTGTTCCCAGTCGGCTGTGTGGTATGCCTTCCATTGTTTAGCAGGTATCTGTATTGGCTGCTGGTTTACGGTGAGTAGTGTTGCTGGATGGTCGCTGGGGATAACATCTACAGGTTCTCTTTGCTAGTTAAATGGTATATTATAGTTTACAAGGCAAATTTATGGTATTGTTGCTGTTCTGATTTGAACTAGAGTCTAATAATCTGGCCCCAATCGTCTGATTATCCATCTCTCTGCATGCTTGTGGGTCTTTCCCGTTTGTTTTTTGTTTCTATATCCTGTATTCGCGTATTTTGCGTTCAGATCACTTAGAAATATGGTTGGGAGTCAATTATTAATTGTCTCTCGAGGTTATTTATAGGGAGCTCTCGGCGCCCCAGTGGTTCATAGCCTGTAGAATTCCATTTTAATTCCATTATAACTTCGAGTAGGAGGTAAAATTCGCTAAGTCCATGTTTCATCATGTATTATAATCCTCTTTAAATAGCTATTGCTGCTCCATCGTGTGGTTCGTTTGAATGGGTAATTGCTATTAGTCATAGTTCCATATTTTTAGTTTGATGGTCTCGGGTTCAATTCCTGGATCTGAAATTAAAATTATGTCCAGATCTATGATTCCATGTGTATTTTCCTTATCCTTTGACCCATTGGTATTTCTTTTTAGTCTTCTTAATTTTTTATTCTCCATTTGTATGTTGCTTCTTTTATGGGAGAGAAGAGTTTTTACGTTAATCTGTAACTTTTTCTGAAATTCTTTTTTTCTTTTCCGTCTGAGCTGAGATTTGTCTTTTGTCCGCTTCACATTTGGCTGTTGCTGTTTTAGACGGCTTGTCACAAGTTTCATTATCCCTGGTCGATTTGGTTTTTTGTTATTTTGTTTTTCTTGTGGGTCTAGTCAGTGCTACTCTATGATTCAGTTTCCTCGTTCTCTGTGTCTTCCTTCTTGTTCTGATTCGCTTTAATCTCTGGTTATAGTACAGGAATAATGGGTTGTGCTAACATGAGTGATGATATCTTCAGCAATTATTCATTACAATTCTTTATCCATCTTCTCTCTTAGAGCATAGGGTAACGTTCGGGTCTTAAAGAAGAAATATTCAAAGAATATTCTCTTTAATTTTAATTTGAATCAAGATTATTTAAAAAAAAAATAGCTTTGTAAATAGTTCTCTTCATTTGCATGATAAACAATATAGGGGTGAAGAGCAGTTACTTTTAAACTGAGCGGAAAAGTGTTGGAGGCCATTGGTGTCAACTGAACTTTTAAGGAAAGGAATATACGGATAATTTTCGGAGTGATGAAAAGTAATTAACTTGTAATTTATTATTTAAGTTTCCAGCAATCTTGTTCAGAAGACGAAGGTCATTAAAGTTCAAACTTAATTTTAGAATCGTTACAAGATTAAAGTTCAATTTGGGGGGAAAACTATCCTTTTTTGGAATAGAAGAATAATTTAGCAAGACATAAAATTTGAACTAAATTAAAGAACTTCCATTTGGTAATTTAGAATATATCTCCATAATTAGTTATCGTCTCTACTCTACCTCTCCTCCGGGATATAGGCGGCCCCTAGTAACGCCACCACCCTCAATGACTGGGTCCAAAGTACCTTAAGAAAGATGTTGTATGTATTGCGTTATTGTGTGAGTTTTGAGCTGTCTACAGTTAAGTGTTTGATGATGTCTGGGATTTGGTTGCTTTTGGTATGTATTGGTGTCAGGAAAAGTTTTTTTCTGTGTTTGTATTTTATAGTATAGTGGAGTAGAATGGCCTGAGCTGATTTTAGAAAGCATTACTCATCTGATGGTAAAAAGGGGAAGGGGAAGTTTAGGATGATGTTTGATAGTAGTGTTGAGGTATCATTGGGTAAAGGTCGATGTAAAGGCTATCGCGGAATCCGGTTCATACAGACCAAAATAAATACACACATAAAATTTATAGAAGACAAGGGATCTAAGGGTCTACCCTAAATTCACCAGAAATTATCAGGACAGTGCTAAATTACGAGCTATCCGCAAGGGGTTAAATAAATACACACACAAAAAGTATTTACACTATTATTTGCAACAAAATTAAAATGAAATAAATTAACTATTAACAAATTATACGGGGGTCATCAAACAATAAGAAAAGTCACAAATGCTTATCACCATCGAACGACCACAAGTCGTTTTTACCAAAAAGATATTTGCGCATAAAAAATTGGGTTTATGAATAAGTTGTTTAAAGCCAAAACGACACAGGCCGTTGAAGATGAAAATTGGCTTCGCTACTCTAGTGACAGGTGTTCTCGGAATAACCTCCCTCTCATACGTCCCTTAGGCGAAGGCCCAAAGTTACATGAATAACACTTATAACACTTAATTAATTTAAAGGGGACGTAAGAAGAGAGAGATACTACAAAATACTTGATACCCGAGCAGTGAAGCCTTAACCCACGTCAAGAACCCAGGCGAAAGAGGCTCGGCGATGATGAGGGAATTCGACCCCAAGTCCACAGGGGTAAATGCGATGACGGTGTTTGGAGAGAAACCCACAGAAGGCGATATCGGGCAAAAGGCGTCGAGAGTACGGGGAACGATGATTCGAAGGCCCAATGATCCGAGGGAAGGAATTCGAGATGACAGAATTCCACAAAGAGGAGATGGTGAGGTGACTGGGAAAGAACTTTCACGTACCTAGTGTGAATGACTTCACAAGGAGAACACTAACAAACGTAACTGGAAGAGCACAAATTGATGCAGCCGACAGAGGGGCAGCGACAACGATGGCAGGAATCAATGGCAGAAAATCATCGCTGCGTGAAGGAATCCAGTATGGGTCTCCAAAAAATTAAAAACATCAAGGTAAGGGACGGACAATGATTCAGCGGAGCAATCAGGCAGAATCCTCACAATAGAATAAATTAAAAGGCCTCATGGCCCCATTTATATCCTTCAGTCCGAGGGGGGAAAGGGAAGTTGGGCACAAAGGGGAGGGGGAGTTTCTTGCCCTACGCAAATTAGACTGGTAAGTTAAAGAAGTTCAGGCCAAAATGTTAGCCTCGAAGCAGGTCTAGCTGCGATAAACACAGTAAGCTATGATGAGAAAGGGAAATCATGGGAATCCGAGGGCTTACCCTTTACAGTAGAGTAGGGAAGAATCATCATTTGAGATAAGCGCAACTTTCACACTCGAATAGCAATCATTCTTTTATAGACTATTAAGGTTTGTATTTTCGACATAATTTGAACTTATCCTAACTTCACCACATCCTTAAAAAATTCTACAAAAAACTCTCTACTTGGCATTCTCTCATTTGTTTTTTACATAAACTTTTTGTTTATAGAAATTGTCTCTCGCTCTCAATTTTCGTTTTGTCAACAGTTTGTGTATCAAGATATACATTTACCTTTGAACTAAAACCTAATTAAAAAGTAGAAATTCAAGGCTAAAAAAACATCTTGGCAACTTGTGTACTATATTTACACTGTTAGATTAAATCTTCGCACATCAAAAGGACCTAGATTCGTATATCAATCCTTCATTGCAGTTTTTTTTACCATCATTTTCTGATTTGATTTATGCATAGAAATGACATAGAAAATCTTACCTTGGGCCTCGTCAGAAATAGATGTGAATTTGGATTCCTTTTGTATGAATCCATTTCCCTCGCATTTAATCCAACCTTTCTCGACCGATAAAAGCAGTGATGAAATAAGAAAATGTCTTTTAAAAGCATTTCAAATCTGATTCAAAGTTGTATATTTATAGCTTTAAAAATTTGAGGCCCGAAAATGTAACTCTTCCATAAAAGATGGCAAAAGCCAGACTCAAATCCCCAAAATGGCATTAAATTTAAATGTCTTGCACAAGGAGGATAAAGCTGTTCGAGGGATGTCAGGAGCAAAATTGTTTTTCAGCCCAAATTTATTTTTAAATCACGTGTAGAAGAGGGGAAATGTTTTACATAAATTTTGAAGCACAGATTGCACATAGTTATTTTAACATATGGTCTTAAATATGGTCGTAATATTTTCGAATTAAAGGTAATATAAATGGAGCCAATTTGAAACCAATACTATTTTAAACAGATAGTCTATCCTAATAACCATTATAACTAGGAGTCAAACAAATTGTGGTTCGTTTCAGATGGAAGAAGGATAAATAGACGATCGCTTAGCGAAAATCTCCCTCTCTCTCCTCAGACTCTTTCCAAATTGATGCAACGAGTAAGAAAAATCCTTTAACGAAACGAAATTGCGTCACTAATTGGGAAGAACCAATTGATAGCAGTTAAAGGGAACATGACGCACATTTCCAATTTTGGCACAAACGCGATAAAGAAAACTAAGATTGGTCAAAAATAAAAAAAAAGGAAATTCAATTTATTATTAAAATTTCTACTACAAATTTACATGCAATTTAAGTATATTATTAACAACGCTTTCGACAAAATTACTTAAATTGTGCAGTCCTTATTCGCGACTAAAGTGTCCATTTATGAACTCAGGCCTTTATAAAGGACATATATTTAAAATACAATAAATAAGCATTTTTTTCCCCCCAAAATAAAATGATCGTTAATTTAAGACCTTTTGGTATCTATTGCAAATTGAAATATCATTTATTCTACTACTACTATTACAATTACTCTACCTCTCTTTCTATGTACTACTACTACTAATAATAAAATTAGAAGTTTCAAAATCCTGTCCTTCAAATCCTAGAAGCCTTTGCCGGGTCCCCGTCCATCGACGAGCCAAAAAACTTCAGAAAGGATTGTTTTCCTCAGTTCGCTCGAAAGCCTCGGGTGAGGAAGAGGGGCGTAAGCCCGGAGAAGACCATTCGACGGCTTAGAAGTGAGGACAGAGAAGGCAAAATTATCCACGGATGAGAGGTGAGTGGGAGGAACCGAAAGCAGGAGGGCAATCGGAAGGCAATGGCGCTTTGTTTGTTTCGACGCAGATAGTGTGGAGGACAGGTGAGGTTGAGTTGAGGTGTTTAGGAGTTTAAATGTGAGAAGCAAGACATTTAAAGCAATCCAAAATTTAATGGGAATTTTAATATGATCATTACCTTTGCCCTACAAAATACCTAAATTTGTCGGTAGGAAGATTTGGGCATTCGTTCATCGCACCGTGTATGAGATCTCGACGTCCAGGAAAGGAAATAAACATTAATATCAAAACGTCCATTAATGGTTGAGAAGAAAAGGCCAGGGGGGACAGCCCTCATTGGAGGGAAGTGCCCAGGTATTATTTTGCGAGTTAGACCCCAACTAGCGATAATGGAACCAATTAGGACCCCATGAGGTGGGCACCCGCTCCGCATTAGGGCCCTATGGAAAAAATGAAGCGCATGAAATTGTTAACCCACCCTGGGGTTTCCGCGTTTCCGCCTAATGGGCTGCCCGGTGGGACGTGGCCGAGAGCGTTTTCTTTCGTCGCTCCCTGGGCTTTAAAACCTGGCTCGACGCCATAGAACCAAGGCCGTATTCTCTGGGCTAGTGAAAGCTCAGCCTTCTTTGAGCTTTCACTTAATTGTCATCAAAATTCCAAATAAGTTTGCAGACTCAAGTGAGCAGAAACCCGTATAAAAGTCCCCGCTAAAGAACTAGGTACGCTAACTCCAAAAAGAACCGGATGAGAGAGAAGAAATGAAGTAAAAATAATAGTAAAGTAAACGGTAGTGAAGAGATCAATATTTATAAACCACCAATTCTTAATTAACAACCGACTGCTTGGAGCAGCAGAGGCACATTCGAAAAACCTAGAAATTATTATCTAAATCATTTCGCCTTGCAAGTATAGTATCTCGCCTGCTTGAAACTGAAACACAATGGTATTTAGTCTTTCTAAACGAGCACCTGACAAATAGTACGGAGATGCCGAAATATTCAGGTGACAACCTAACTGCTGGAAAAGAAATAGTAATATTAAACGGTCAATCCTGGCTTAACGATGAAGCACATCCTATTTGGCATATTCGCGTCTATAATATGTATTAATATTTCAGGCCTAATTTTTGTGCAGCAATGAAGAGAAGCTTTTCCTCATTAGGTCTAAAGGACGGCTGCTTTTAAGTGTTTATGATAAAGAGGAAATAAGTCCTTATACAGGTTGGTAAAGATTTAATGATTAAAGTGCGGTATGATTTAATGATTTAATGATTTAATCTTTAAAGTCGTTTGGTTTCTGATTCTTGGAAGTAAAAGCTTTTGGCAATTACGTGGATGGATCGCAAGGATACAAAATCAGGCCTTTTTTTCCCTAAAGAAAAAGGAAATTAAATGCAGTATTAAATATACACAAAAGAATCGGTAAACTTGAAATAGCAGATATTTTATAATTAATACTTGAATAAGAAGCATATGAAATGTTAAAATATGAAAAAGGCAAAAAATATGCGGAATAATACTTACCACTGGTAGTTCACAATGAGATTAAGCAATAAAACAAAATTGAAAATTCCCACAACAATTGACTCAATTAAAACAGCCAAGATGTCGAATTCTAAATCCTTGCAAAGACCTGCATCTAATTGTGCTTAAAATCGCGTAATTGACAAGCAATTTTCTTTCTTCACCATGCCTTAATTTCCTTCCAGTGACGCTCATTTGTCAGGCACACGCCATCCACATTGCAGTAAAAGTATCGGCCTATATTGAAAGCTCTCTTTAACATTGCGCAGTGTCTCTTTCTGTTCTAATCAAGGATTTGAAACGCGTTGGGAGTAAACTAAGGATTTCTGTAATACTCTTTTATTCCTCAAACGAATTTAATATCCAGGAAAAATACTTCTCTGTTAAAGTCATTTCTTCCTTTTTTAAATAAATATCATGTTAATCAGCTTGCACCTTTTAACTTAAAGGAACACAAGAAATACAATTTAAAGGTTATCCCGATCTGGGAAGTTATTACTAATACAGGGTTTCTGCAAAAGAGCTGCGTATCTTGATAAAAAAACAAGGATTTTAGATGTACTTTTGAGGAGTGGGAAAAATGATCCGAGAAATAAACGAGTCAATCTTATTTGTGATCCAGAGGTGGGTGGAGTAAAACCCGGTTCATTTTTGTACTCACGAGGTTATAGACCGATTTAGATCAAATTTCCAGGAAAGATTTGATATGATGCAAAAATAGACTATTGTAATTTAGTAGTCATCCTGATAGGGGAGGAGGGAGCCACAAGGGACATTTTGACAAGGACTGTTCAAACCTGATCAAATAAGGGTAAAGTTTAGGCCAGTTGCCTAAGCTAGGACGGGACACTTCCAGGTTAGCCTGACTCATCTAAAATTAGCCGATAATAGAACGGTCAAATTTTAAAATTTTTCTGCTAATATATCAATTTAAATGTTTGTTTTACTTATTTTAAGTTTTTTCCGCTACCCTTCATTGAACTTTGATTGGACGTTTTCACTTGTCTCTGAATAGATCATTTTTACATTAAAAAAATATCTAGGTGACTATTATTAAGTCCTGTACCCGACTAGTGACTGGTACCCTGGTCAAGTATATCCCGTTACATACTTGAATGTTTTCTCTTATTTCGTGCTCTCAATGGCATCTTAGGGGGAAGTTTATCGATGGCTTTGTGAAAGTTTAGGTACTTTGCGTTGTTTTTATGGTAGATAGAAATCATTTTATTAAAGAAAATCCACGAGATAAGGTAAACACGATGGTCCAAGCAAAATTTGTTTTTTCCATGGTTAGGTTATTTGAATTAATTTGACCAAATTATCTTTCTTTTCAATCTTACGAGTTGACCAATTACTAACGCCAAACTAATTGGGCGATCTTGCTAGATAAGGTCAGCGTCGTAGGTCAGGTTAGATCTGCTGACTTCCGTTTGTCTCGGAAAGGATAGCAGATAGCACGCGGGGCAACTCTGCAATTAGACCTTGCCTCGAAGGATGCAATTTAACTATGGTTTGCAATAATCACGTAAAAGTGACCAGTTTCCTTATGACAACAGCTACACTTGGCAGAATTAAATCAACTGGGCGAAACAAAATAATCTTTACTACTGTAGAAACAAAAATAAAATAATGGACATGAAAGATAAATGCAAATGAATTACTGGGCGAATAGGTTTAGAATATTGGCTCCAGGTGGGAGCCGTTGGCATCCACAAACGGCCACACGCAACCAACAAAGGAGACTGCAATTCCAGGTGGATCTGCCACCCAAGCATTTTGCTCAAGAGGGGCAGTGGTATGAGCGTTGAGCTCAATTAATTTCTAACAGCCTGAGTTGGGTTTGCACTTAAGCCCGATTAGCACTCGGCCTGTTCAAAGTTAGGACAGAAAATACAACCTGTCTTCCAGTAACTACTGCCAGCCTCGAAATTAGGGAGCAAGGGAGTATTTTACCGGGGAGAGGGAGCTGGGCGCGAAAATGGCAGTGTAGACATTTCTCTATTCTCGAGGAAGCTTACATGGAGAAATGTTTCTCTCTTTCTTCTTGTCTTCAGGCTCTTGGGAAATGAGAGGCCGAGAGAAAGAAGCTATACGGAGAGACAAGATAGACACTCCTAAGAACAATGCAAGCAATCACGGACTAGGTCGTATTTCACTAGTTATGGCCTCGTTTTATTTAACTCTGGAATTATTCGGAGGACGATGAATGTTTTAGTCAATATTTAACATTGATCACAACTTAATTCCCGCCTACACTGAGCCAGCAATACGAGTCTGCAGGCATTACCTTATGCGTCGTGTCCTCTTGGCAAAATACTTTACTATTACAATTAGACTCGCTAAATGGGGCGGCTTATTTGACCAGAAGTTTTTCTTTAAAAGAAGCCGATCTGGTTAGCATACGAGTATCTTGGACTCGAATTTTTCCCGACTGCAGGAACTAAATTAGCTAATCTGCTATAATTGATGCTAGGTATTTCCCTTCCAACGTTTCTTTCTCTCTTTTTCTGACAATCAGATTATTCTTTTGATGTATAAGATGGCTGACATTAGATTATTTGAGCTCTATATGATTACGTCATCTTTATACACTAGTTAAAGATAGTACATATCAATTTACTAATTCGTGAAACACAATCAGAACCAAAGAGCATTCAAAAGTTTTATTCTGTTTATAAATATAATAATTGTGCACATATTTACTTACGTGTAGAAGAGGATATGATGTTCCCCCGATGAATTCCTTTGCTTACTATCGATATCCATGACAAGTTTTCTGCAGGAAAGACACTAATGAAATACTCATTAAATATCTTAACTATTTGAACGTGGTTGTCGGTCCTATTAAGTTTATTATCTAACCAAACTCTCTTTTATGTAGATATATCTGCATTAAATTGAAGGATCCAATCGTGCATGAATATAATTAAATGAACAGATCTTAAGCACTCCTGAGCCCTCGGAGCCCCAAGAAGTTCTATACTCCTCAATTCTGGAAAATATTTCTCCAACCAGCGACCCATCATTCTAGTAAAACATTCAACCCATTCATGTTGTTACAGTCCTAATGCCGACTCTGTCTGCTCATTCAATTCTTCCAATTGATACAACAGCACAATGTTATAAAGAGTACCCCAAAAGGCCAATTACAGCTCCCTTTCCTCTTCCTTGTTAACTTTAGTAGTCGTCACCCTTAATGGGAGGACACTAGCTCTACTTTCCTTTCCCTGGCATCATCGTCCTTTTCGACGAAACTTTATCCCATGCATTACAAAACAGTTAACAACTCGCTTGCACACCTCTACAGGATAAGCACTTAAAATCGACCCGTCGCTTTTCTTATTACTACACTATAGACTTTCGCTAGATCTTTCTTCCTTACCATTATGATAGTGTCGTCATCCCCATTTAACTAACCATTAATTTATCTATGGAACATAACACCAAAGAGCTGACTAGTCCAGCAGCAAAATTCCTACACATACATCCTTATTTTGATTACCTTTACATTGTTGGAAGACTGCGTCCAATATCTTTAATCCACATTTATATAGGCAGCTGTTTCAAGTATGGCATACGCCTCCAACCAGTATGGCCTCATATATAATGAATCTACAATCATGTAATCCGCTCATTCATTATGTCAAACGCCTCCCTCCACCATGGTCTATACTGTTTCCTATGGTAGATTCAAGAATATGAAGAAGGAATAGATCAAAAGAAGTCAGCAATGGGACATTTCTTCCGTACGAGTCTTTATGAGGGAAATATATCTCCAAAACGGACACTCTAATTGGCCTTGGAGGCTTCTGTCTAGACTGATATGTATCCCTCATGCAGAGACTGATGGTCTATAATTTGGAGAAGCTCAGCTTGTGGCGAGAGTGATCCTTTTCTCCTTGAAGGTCCCCTACAAAAAGTAGATCCCAGGGGCCTAGTCTCGACTGCTCCTGTAGGCTTATTTGCATAGTAAGGTCAGAGTGAGCGTCAAGGACATCCGGACTCTTGCACCAAATACCTGCGAAGTGAAGTCTCTAGCAGGATAATGGGTGTCATTGGCTTCAGCACACACTCTTTAAGTAGCCAGAGAATCAGGCAGTATCTGTAACCTGCAACTGATCAGTGTTGAAGGTTCCTGCGAAGGTGCAAGGGAATTGCACCTCCATGCACTAGAGGCAAAGGGATGGGGGACGATCTGAATGCCACATTTGCGAAGCAAACTCCTCTGTGGGGGAGGGAAGCTAGCGCCTTGATTCGGGATTGGGTAGTGGAGGAATATGGCTCGCAACCATATACTAATTTAGTGAATATCATTAGGTTGTGCTTGCCCAACATGATGTCACAGTCAGCACCCCAGAATGTTTTTTACAGTAATTTTATAAGAGTCATTTCCCTAAGGCAATCATCCTTCAGGGAACGGAGGTGAGGAGACCAGGTTAGTCTGCTGTCAAAGGTCAACTCCCTAAACTGAGCTTCGATCCCTACAAAAATATACTGCGATGGTCTTGTTCTGCGAGAAGCGGAAACTCCTAAGGGTAGAACATTCACAGATTTTATCTATGGCAAGCTGGACCCGTCTTTTGGCCGCTGACATCATGGAGGATGCAAATGATATTGACAGGTCGTCAACATCTAAGGTGCTGTTACTCCATTTGGGAACACATCCACAATGTCATTGATCGCAACCCCAAATAGAGTTACGTTCAAGATACTTCCTTGTGGAACTCCACTTTGTGATAATAGGGGGAAGAGAGGACGTGTCTGGCAATTAAGGCCTTTAAGAAACACGGCAATCTCCCCCTTAGACCAGATTTGTGGAGTGTTTAGAGAATGCCGTGTCTCCAGGCAGTGTCATAAGCTTTCTCCACGTCAAAAAAAACTATAGTGTAATGATGATGCGATCTAAACGCCCTGCAGACTCACTACTCCAGTTTCAGGAGAGAGTTTGACGTGGAACGAAGCTTGTGGAATCCGAATCAGCTGTTTGCAAAAAACTTTTCGTGTTCTACTATTTACATCAGTTGGACATTGACCATCTTCTCAAGCATCTTAGACATGCACGGCGTGAGTGAGATTAAACGGAATTTTGTAGGTTGCGAGTGATCTTTTTCCGGCTTCGGAATCAAAATCACCACCGCCACGCTCCAGTTGCTTGAGATTGCTGTCTCCGTCCAGATTCAGTTATAGAGACCTATCAGGAAGGAGATCCTTTGCGAAAGAGGTTGAAGCATTGCATTTAGGATGTTGTCGTGCCCTGGGAAGCTGTCTTTACAGATTTTCAAGGCCTCTCTCAATTCACCTCTGGACGCGAATTCAATGTCCTTCCGTTCCTCTCGGAGTCATCGTATAGCCGAATGGACGGAATGTCGCACTGGGTTACTATAGCAAAAAGGCGCCAAAGGCCTCTGCTACATGGCAAGTGCAGGCACACTGTTTCCGTTCGGCTACAAGATGACACTTGATGGAGAAACATACTTCCCCTTCATTTAGGGACTCGTTGCCATATTTCCGACAATCGTGTGGACGGTGAGACGGAGTTCACATAGGATTCCAAGGAGGAGGTTTGGAAATCCTAGCCTTCCTCGGGTTCTACCAGAGAACCGGATGTCGGGGAAAATTCGCAGTTGTGCGTTGGATGCTCACTGATACGTAAAAGTGGAGGCGGGATGTGATGTAGTTCATGGTCCCAGCGACAGTGCCAAAGTCTTCTCCACGGCTGTCAAAGTTCAGGATTACACAAACTTCAGACATTTTGCAAGGGGAAAATACCACTTTGGGAGACAAGTAGTGGGAGGGAATACCAAGGCCTTGAGAATTATAAGATAGTGGTCACTTCCACGTAGATATTCGTCCGCTATCCAAGTGAAATCCACTGCTATACTTGAGCTGCAGAGCGAGAGGTCTATGGATGTGCCCGTTGAGTATGGAAATGGGTGGGCTCACCAGTGTTGAGGAAAACTAAATCATGCTCATCAATAAAGGTGACGACGAAGTCACTCCTGCTATTATAGATTGAATCCCCCCACAGCAAATGAAGTCTCCGAGAGCAAATATGAGGGAGGGAACTGCCCTACAATATTTGCTAGGTGCTGGGGTACAAATTCGTCATTTGGTGGTAGATAAATGGAACTAACTGTGCAGTTTGGGCGTAGGTGCACGCGTCATTCCGCAGCATGCACGGAAGGGGACATAACGACGATGGCATAAACAAACACTGCCGCGATGTACTTCAACACCAGGAGTAGGGGTTTGCAGCACCTCATATACCGTGGGGCAGGAACAATTTCTCTGCCTTATCATGGTCTTTTGAAGGCAGAAAACTGTTGAGAAGGAGTCTTCCACCAGGCAGGCAAGTTCCTCCCAGTTTGCTCTTAGACCACGCATGTTAAATTGCAGGATTATGGCCATATTTATTTCGATAAGGGCTTAAGCACCACTAGGCCTGTCTTTTTGGCTGATTTTCCAATGTGCAACTTAGCTTTTTTATACCTCCCTTTGAGGTGAAGTTAGAGAGTGGATGAGAGTTTTAAATCTTTTTCTCTTTTCTTCTCCACCGTTCTTTATTGGGAGCTTTATGTGCATCCCCAGTGGTCCACTCTGTTGAAGTGCATGTCACCAGTTTGTGTCATTATAGAATTCTAGGGACTCTACCTTGGAGAGTAGTCCTGCTCTGTCTCTTCCAGATTAATTGATCACACGAGTCTGACAGAGAAGTTCTTGTCACGTATGGGTAGGGAAAGGAGGTTGCATGTTCAAGGGTTGCCTTAGTGGCCTCATTTATCAGGAAGACCACATAAAATCTGTTGGTGGTATCATTATTCTCGAACATAATTCTGATTTTCATCACCGTACCAACCTTTTTCATCATAGTGTGTATTGCAGTATATGTGAGGTTTTGTAGGATATCAGTCATCATTAGTGTGGGTTCTGTTTTATGATGAGGTAGAGGCCCTAGAAGGTGACCTGTTACCAACTTTCCCATTCTGGATTTCTGAAGCTGTGTAAGCTGCTCCCATCTCTTTCTATTCAGCACCACAACAGCCAGTAGTTGATGTTTCGGGGACCTAGTAGACCAGCTTCTGAGGAGCAGAAATTTTTACTGCACTCATAGGCGTGTTAATTTCCTATTTGGCTACAGGAGCCAAGAGCCACCGTCTGCGGGGTTTGCGCAGGCACGGTGCGATAGGCAATAAGGACGAGGTATCTCGTCCCTAGGGAGAATGCTCGTTTAAAAACCAGGCACCATGATGCGAAGGGTTGTCCCCGCCGGAGCTGACACCACCACCACACGAATTCCTAGACCAGACACCCAACCATCCAGCACAGGACTACTCTAAAGAGTGATCCTTCTGGCGAGCGGCGCTGTTGACCCGTACTGGAAGCCTGCGTTAGAGCCATTTGGTTTGGTCCGTATTTAATGACCCGTCTAATGTGAAACCATGGGTGGAGTAGGAGATCTAGCTCCTCCCTAGCATGGCTCGCAAGTTTCTTGGCAACCCGGCCAGTTTGGGTAGCCCTCTCCCACAATGTTAAGCAGAGTAGGAAGCTTGGTCACTCCTTAGCATGGTTCGTCAGATCATCGGGCACGTTTGGCATTCCATGATGGTGACACCTGAGAACTTAATGCCATTCAAGACCACTTATTCTACCATCACGAGAAAGTCAAATGATTGTAATTCACACAATTCTCATCGCTCCACGCCAAATCTCAGCCTTCCCATTAACATCCAAGAAGCTCCCCATCACAAAGAACTGCAGGCCAATTGAATTAAAGCAACAAAGAATAATTCTATCATTAGACTATTCTAATAAATATTAATCTTAACAATGTTTGCATAAGGAACCATTCCAATTAGCATTAAGCCCTTAGTCCCAGCCAAGTGAATATAAAGTGGTGCTATCCCTGGATGATAACTACTTAAAAGCTGTCTTTATTCAAGCCTAATGAGGAAAAGTCTCCCCCACTTGGATTATAATAAAGATTAGCTCACTTTATTATTATATAAGAGAGTAAAGAGTTGCGTTAAATGTAACAGGCGAATAGTTTAAAGCCAAATCTAAGTATATTTAGATGTTATGCAAAATGTGTTGATTTTCTGTTTGCTCTTTTTTTCTGTTCGACGATGTCTGGTATTTACTTTTGGAACCATCTGCTCTTATTTACTGTCTCGCTTTGATAGTTTGCGTTGTTTTGGGGGAAGATTAAAATGATAGAAAAACACCGTTTTAATTTTATATCTTTGCATGATGTAATGTCGCCTTTAATGCGCTTTTTGCTGTTGTAAAGGAATCTCAAGTAATTTGTTTTTTTTTACAGATCATTAGGTTTTAATCTTAGTTTTATTACTCATCCATTTACTCCCTTCTTGTTTATTCCTTTCTCAAGGAACGACTTACCTGGAGTAACAAGGAAAAGCAAACTTTTTTAATTTCATACAAAATTGGAATTAGTGCAATTAACTTTTTCTTGTTCACCCATTTTTAAGGGATATTTAAATTTATCTTCCAATTACCATGAAAACCAACGAGGCTACTACCAACTAAGCGTGTTCCTGTTGTGTTTAAATAGAAACGGGTGAGAAGTTAAAATGCTTGGAAAATACTAAGTCATTTGGGTTGTTTGGGAATAGAATAAAAGCAGGTTCCAGGAGTCTACTGAGCCTCGGTACATGGGGAAACAAATGACGTCCCAACGAGGTTCTCTGGAGAAAGAGGTTCTGGATGGAGGAATTAAGTATAAGGATATATAAATAGAAAGGTAAGAAATATTTTAAATTCAGAGATAACAAAGACTATGATAATAACGGATGTCACCAAAACTAATTACGGGGAGGAGAAGGTATTTTTTTTTAATTTTCTTCAATAAATTTGCACAAGTTAACAAATGAACCAAAATTCACCAGTCAAATTTTTAATATTAAATTATTTTGGCTGTGTTTATTTATCTTTTTATCGCTACGGTATATTATCTTTTGTTTGGAGGCCAATTTATTAATTTAGTCCAATTTCCTCAAGGGATCCTCTTTCAAAAAAAATTTTTCAACTTTGTTGCGTTGAATTGGATTTTAGAGGATGGATTCACTCAACTTAACTTTCAAAGAACTAAATTAATGTATGAAGGCAAACTTAAATTTCATAGAGCCTACTTTTCTCCTTACTTAAAATATCTAAGAAAATTCTGAATAAAAGCTCAGTAAAATAGTTTATTTGATAAGTCAACTCTTGAAAAATGTTCAACACAAGAAAACTTTTCATTTTATACTAAGACGAAACGCTCGGTGAGCTCTGAATATAAAAAAAGCGTGTTCTTACCTATTTTTCCGTCTACTTTGATTTGAATATGCCCAAAATATAGCTCTCTCGATGAGAAATTTCCTTCCCCTTATATAATTTAGAATTCTTTTTCAAAAATAGATTTTCCTCGCATTTCCAAGTCGAGCCAATTGATATTGGATCAAATTTTAAGGAAATTCCTCTGTTTAAAATGACGGTCGTAGATTTACACAACTCGATTTCATCCTTTCCTGAGAAGAAAGTTTTATGGTGTCTATTGAAAAGTACAAATATTAAGTTTAATTTATTAAGGAGGAGAGTGTAATGCTTTTAATTTCACTCGTCAACAAGTTTGGAATAGATGTGTGCTTCTTAAATGAGATTAGTTTATTCTTATGTAGTTTCATGCAGTGAATCCAAAGATCACATTAAAAAAATGCTTATTAGCTTTAGGTTTAAAGATACGCGGAATGTAATTTTTTATTATAACGTAAATTATGTGTTTATGTTTTAAACTCTAATCCATATCCACTCTTTGCCTTTTTGTTCGACGCTGTTACTGGGCTGAAGAATCAGCTCCTGCCAATGACAGCAATAGTCTGCCAGCATTGTGGTACTCCATTTACCCTGGTACCACTTTTCCATGGTTGGAATATCTTGGTGAAATCTTTCACCATATTCATAACTAACTTCTCCACACTTCCCTCAAAAAAAGTCTAAATGTGAGACCAAAAAGTATATTTTAGGTGACATGTTACATCTTATGTTCATGTAGGCCTTGATGATGTTTTCCACCAATTCTTCATAGTTTCTTCCCTTCTGTTTCCAAGAAATCCCTTCGCTACTAACTTGGATGCTTCCGAGTCCGATTTCTCTTCCTAATGAAGCGCTGATTCAAAGTTAGCATCTTTGAGAAGCTCTCGAATCTGAGGACCAATGAAAACTCCCTCTTTTATCTTAGCGTCGCTTAGTGAGGGGAATTTTTATGTTAAATACTTGAATCCCTGACCAGATTTCTCCATATCTTTTGCAAAGTGTTTCATTTACCCCAGTTTAATTTGTAGTGGTAGTAGCAAAATTTGGTTCGGTTCAGTGAGAGGTAGATGGTAGACGTTTTTCATCCCAGGGTCCGCTGATTGACGAGGTGGTCAGCCTCTCCTGATATAGTGTGAACCTCTTGCACGGCTGTCCCATTCACACATAAAGCAGTAGTACATGCTGTATTTAACCTCATAGCCCATCGCAAGGACATCAACGTTTAAGTAACCACAAAGCTGCCATTGATGTTTATCATATTCTATGCATTGCAACATATGCTTTATATTTTCATAAGTTCCTTTCATATGTGCTGCATAGTCCACCGGATCTGATAGTTCATTATTGCCGTTTTGCAGCAAGGCAAGTTTCAGACTCGTTTTTGATGAATCAATGAACAGCTTCGAGTGTCTGGGTTCGTTTTCGATGCCAGGTGCTACCATCAAACCATTAATATTGTTACAAGCCACTAATTCGCCTTCAATGACGAAACAATCTTTAAACTGTTGCTGACCCTCACGAAATTTCGAAATTTCCACAGAGGCTGCTAAGAGATTCCACTGTTGAAAACGAGAGCCTGGTAGCGCTGCCTTATTTGGGGGTAGATTTAGACTAGGTCATGCATTTCCCCTTTTGTTATGAAATGTTGCCGGGAGGGGTATACTTGATCAAATTTTGGTTACTCGCTAATCCTCACTGTCATCCTACTCTGTTTCCTCCTCTCCACTTCCCTCATCTGATTCGAAGAATACCAAAGTTGGTGCATCTTGAACAGGTAGACCTTCTCGATGTGGACCTGGGCCAATATCTGATGGAATATTTGGATATTCAATGGACTCATTTTTTTCTTCTTTAACAAACCATTTTATACGGGAGGTACCATGCAGAAATAACAATTGTCGGTATGGTCTGTTGGCTCCTACCACGTAATGGGCACAGCAAAAGGCATTACTTTATTCTCTCTGTTCAACCATTGGCGAAGGTTAGTAGCACAAGTGTTGCAGGATATGTGAGGAGCCCAGTTCTTATCTGGGTCACCAATCCTTTATCCAAAATAGAGTTGATATACTTTTCTAGCGATAGCAGATATACCAATGATGTAAAGATCACCTCAACACAAATGAGCAGAAGTTATCTGCCTTATACACACAAGTACGAGGCATCTGAAAGAAGAATACAACAAACAATTAGAAGAGAAAAGTAAAATTTATTCATAAATTTATCCTTATAATACCGAGAGTGACAGCTTAGCAGAAGAATTTATATCATTCAACAGGAAAATAAAATTAATATAAAACGGTTCACATGCAATCAATAGCTTGCTCAATGAATATGTATTATAAGTTTAAAAAGTGTTTGACTCGGAAAATCACCTACCTTTCAGCTCAAAGTGTAAACTTGCACAGCACCACCACCTTCTATGACTGCTGAAACAATACTGAAGGGCAGTGAGAGTTTGAGTGCGGTAAGAAACACACTAGCGCAAGTTTGTTGTAACCTGTTGTGACACGAGGTGTATCTTGAAAAGTAAAGCTAACAAACAATTTTAAACATGATATTCATTATCAGCGACCTAAGATTAGTTGGAAATCGCTACTCTTTTGTCGGAAGCATTTTGTTTGTTGACCAGTGTTATATACTCTATGTATTCTGACTTGAACAAGGTCTGCTCACCAAAAGTCGTTTGCTTTTACTTATTCTGATTTATGACATCATGACTTGCAAATCTTTTAATAATTTCCAGACTATCCTTGGGAGGACCTTGGCTATTTTATCATTCGAAGCGAATGTGAAAGAACATAAGCGTTTTAGTGACTGGCCTTAAAGTTTTAGGACTTAAATATTAATGCAAAATTATCCCTAGATTGATTAGAATGACAATGCGGGTGATACCAATAGCAACAATAAAGATGCGAAGAGAATTCGAGTACGATTTCACATTAATCATACATATATCGGTTGTAGTTTATCTCTATCCGTTGGTTCGCTATTAATTGTTTAATTTTTCTAATTTTTCTCTCCTCTCTCGTTATCTCATCTACTCTCTTTCGCTCTAGGGCGTCCCTTCTCGGCACCTTGTTTCAAGGTTTCCGGGAGATGAGTAATAGAGGAGGCTCCTCAAGATCCCTCGGTGTTGTTCCCACCGATTGTCTTCGCCAGCCATCTGAATCTCATATCTCTGAGTCTCCTGAGCAAGAGGAGGACCTCCCGCCGGACTCGGGTGCGGTCCTCGAGGAGTCTGTAACATCGCAGGAAAGTCGATATATGCTCGCTCCCACCCTGGATAGATCATCTCCAGTCCTTCCTGCGCGACAGGTGCTGCCCCTCGAAAGGGGTGCGTCGGGCCCACCTGCCTATGACCAACTTTCGGGATTGAGATCTCTCTCCCTTGGTCCACGCGCCTTCCCAGCGGAAATCCCGGAAACCCCTAGGTCGCTGCCGCGACCCGAGCATCCAAGCCAAGATCTTCAAGATGAACTTCAAGAACCTGCTGCTGTCCATTCAGGCGAGCCGCCATCTCGCGCAGTGGCTACCGACATACAGAGGTACGCCGCGGCAAACTGGCCTTACGTCATTCAACAACTTAAAGACAACATCGCCTCTCCACACTTCAAGCACCGTGATCGCGAAGAGCTCCATTCGCTCTTGGCTTTGTGGCCTTTTAGATACGCGGTCCCTTCTTCTGACTACCATCGACTCCATCAGCGCCTCCGCCTCTACTTTACAGTGCTCAAGTACGGGTGGTCGACTGCCGTTCAGGATGCCCGTTCTCAATCAACCATCGAATCAGGGTTTGAGTATGACCCCCAGCATTTGCGGCAGCCATCAAGACCTCCACCCGCTTACGGTTCCTGGTACTCGCGGGGTGCCCCCCGGCGCGCTGCTAGGCGACGCGCTACGGGCAGGACTCGAGCGGGCGCAAGAGTTCCTGCTAGGCGTTAGAGCCTCCCTTGACTGGCGCTGGGAGATGCGCATCTCGCGGGCCCGTCGACACATGGGTTTGGATCAGCGTTCCCTCTCCACCACCTCGGATGAGTTCTGTTCCATTAGCCCTCCCGCTTCGTCGATACGATTCCCGTCCCCTTCCCTCTCTATTGATTCGGAAGCTTCACTCTTCGACATCTCCAGCTCCTCTTCAACCGTCTCAACATTCGCCCCCCTGGAAAGAAGTCACATCTTTGGAGCGTTCGTTCCCCCTCTCCCCCCTGCAGCCCAGCGGTTGTGGGGAATCCGGCATTTCCCCCCCTCCAACATTCCCGGACATGACTACGACCCATGGCTACGCCGCCATTGGTTGGGTTCAACTCCCCCTCCTGCCTTGCGTCCGGCCTCGGGAGTTTCAAATTCGTCGGTGGAATTACTGGAAGATATCACTTCGTCGGTGGATGTACGTGAAGATTCTATTGTGTCTAGTGACTGTGTCTCGTCCCCTGTGCTCGGGCGTTCTCACTTTCCCCGTGGTAGTGCATTATCCCCTGTGTTTCCCTCAAGGATGCGTCGTGGCCTCCTTAGCACTTTCTTCGACACAGCTGCTTCTCAGCTAGGTGCCCTCCGTATTGAAGAACCAACTCCTTTGAGGGATTTCTTCGCTTCTGCGGCTGAAGAACTGGGTGCAATAGAATCCGTTCTCCATCCCCCCTTGGTATCATCAGTTGTATCCCCCTCCCCGGACTGGCAGTTCCTTCTGTTATTAACTTGCCCCCTCCTTCACCCTCTGCCTGTTCCGTTGCCTCGGACGACGTTAGACCTCCTCCTAGTCCCGACTTCTTACTGGATCCCGCGAGTGGCCCCCCCGACATTCTTAGGGGAAACGACAACGGCAACGAAGAAAACAACGAACGCCAAGAGGATAACAATAACAACAACCGCAACAACAACAACCCCCAGGAGGGTAACGCCGACCAGGAGTGGATTAGCCCTTGTAATGATCCCCTTCAACAAGAAACCCCCAGGGTCGGTGGTGATACTCCTCTGGACGTGGAACCTCCAGGTTCCTTCGACTCCGCTGAAGCCTCCTCTCACCTCTTTAAGGCCAACGTGGGCGAGGGTATTAAGGTATTCCTCAATAAAAGATACAAGTGTTGGAAGACGTCGTCGCCCTCCTACAGGCCGTGGGTCGATCACTTATTGGAAGTGGGCATCCTCGAGCACGGTCACATCCGCTGTGCACACAGGATTTTTGGTGTCGCAAAGCCTAACGGATGTGCCAGGCTCATTTACGATATGTCCCCGGCTTCATGGGCATACGAGCCACCCTCCTTCTCCCTCCCCTCCATTAAGAAAATTTTTGACAACGCACAAGGCGTGTGGGCCGCAAACTGGACTTGAAGGATGGATTTTACCATCTCCGCCTCCACCCCGCGGCGAGACCGTGGTTTGGAATCCGCCTTGGCCAGGAGTCCTTCAGGTTCACCCGCCTTCCCATGGGCTTTAGTGGTTCCCCCTTTTTGATGCAGATGGTTACTTCAACTGTCGTCATTAATGGGCCCTTGCTGCTGGGGTTAAGGCATTCACATATATGGACGACGTATTGGCAATAGGCAATAGAAAAGCCCTGCGGAAATTCCTGAAACTTGCCGAAACAAGCTCGGCAAACGTCAACTGGCGCAAGTCAGTATCCGTCCCTAGCAGAAAACTGGGTTACCTAGGGTGGAACATCGACCTTAAGTCGAGAAAAGTCCAGCTTACCTGCACGCTTAAAGAAAAGACTCAACGGGCCCTCCGCACCTTGGCATCCACCCCTGTCAGTAACAAATGCTGGCAGAGGTTGGCGGGCCTCCTCAACTTCGTACTCCCCCCTCTTCGGCTGCCTCATTGTTGGATACAGCTTTGCCATTTCCCCCCCTTTCGCGAAAACCCCTCCACCTTAGTCTCCTTGGCCCCTTTCATCCACCAGAAATGGACCTCCCTTCGTTGCCCCAGAGCCAGTGGCCCGGGTATCTTCGTTGATGCGTCCACAACGGGCTTTGCGTGGTGGTGTCAGGACGAAGCTGTGGCATGGGATGTGCGCTCTTGGGGCGCATCCATTTTCGAGCTGGAATCCCTTGCTCTCACTACCGCCCTCATCGCCGCCCCCCGGGCCTTGCTCTTCGGAGATAACCAGGCAGCACTGTGGAACCTTAAGAGGGGAAAACTCCCCCCACGCTTCCTTGCGGCTTTTTCAACCCGCGCCCTGGTGGCCTTCACGGCATCCTTCAGACGAGCTTCAAGAAACCTAGCCTATGTTAGGTCCGCCCGTAATCCGGCGGATCGACCGTCCAGAAGCTTCGCAAATTTATAGGCGTGCTGTGGGCGCCCCCGCCTACGACTATTTAAGCGAGCGCGCCCAAGCATCTGGACGGTCGTTTTCTCTGGATCTTGGAAGAACAGGACGTTCTCCCACCCTCCCCTTTTTTCCCCTTTTGTTTATTTTAATCTTTGTATAGTTTTTCCCTTCTCTCTTGTTAAGACCCTGTCATTTGGGTCACCCATTTGTTCTTTCCCTTTTGTTAAGATCTCTTTAACAAGTGATCACCCCCCTTGTAAAACTTTAAAATAAAAGAGAGGTCCCCTGACCTTTAGTCAGTGGACTAATAATATTTTGAATAGCAATATTGCTTCAATAAAGGATTTAAGCGCGAAAAACCAGGACCGCGAAGTTATATTATGATATTATTTTTCTAAATATTGCGTGGAAGAAATTTTAATACTAAATGCTATTACAGATTATATTTTCTAACTGATCAACATCGCACCTTTTACAAGAGCACGAAAATTTCCTCACATTTTCTTTAGTCGTCATTTATTGCATTGTAGAATATTGGAGAACAGTCTCGTTTTTCATTCCGTAATCTCGTAAACCCTACTTCAAAAAGCACCGAATTCCTACCTCCCTTTGCTAACAAGAGATAATATATTACATATGTATGTATCTTCAAACATTCATATGTTTCTTCATGTGTTCTTCATCAAGTTCTTTGTGTGCATCCAATTAGAC
The DNA here is from genome assembly GCA_963969495.1 of Ceratothoa steindachneri. Taxonomy (NCBI): domain Eukaryota; kingdom Metazoa; phylum Arthropoda; class Malacostraca; order Isopoda; family Cymothoidae; genus Ceratothoa; species Ceratothoa steindachneri. The sequence continues at coordinate 3,096,322 of OZ018327.1, read as the reverse complement.
CACTATGTTAAATTAATTCGCTATATATCGTATATATTTTTTATTATTTTTTATACATATCGGAATTAAAATTGCTTGAATTACAGCCATATGTCTTCGTGGAAGGATTTCACCAAATTTTTAAAATTTCTCACGCTCTCTTTTAGTTGTAATTGTAGGAATTCTTCTTGCATGCACAGGAACTCCCGACATGTGCTCCATTTGATTACTGTCTGGGCTTTCTGTGTCCATTCCATTGGTGCGATCCACACTTCCCTAAACCAATTCATGATGTGATTCGATGTAAGGCAGGAACTATTATCCTGCTGTTGTTGTTTTCGGAGGCAATTTTTTGATAAATGTTACTAAACCCTGTGACAACATGGAGATATGATGTGTGAAGTTTATTCTTTTCAAGAATCAAAACATCTCCCCTGGCCCTGATGAACTCATCCTCACCAAGACTATCATATAACCAGGCACAAACTTTACAGTTAGTATAAAACAAGCATAGGGAAATGTCCCTCTAGCTCTTCTTTTCACAATTGTAGTCCCAGAAGTACAAAAACTATGCAAAATTGTTACAAAATTGTTAAATTTTAAATATTTTCCTTCCAGAATATATTCAAATTGAAATACATAAATTACATGTAAATCGACAATGCAATAGTCATTCTTACATGCCTGATAATTACTTTCATCTTGCCAGATAACTTTGAACTGTCGTCCATGTGTGATATTTGGCCCGCTAAAGAAGTTTTTTTGTTAACCTTAGATATCCATAGATTCGTTCTCACATTGCAATATTTTAGCCATTGATTTTTAAAGCTCTTTCTAACTGTTCTCGTTATATTTTTTAAACTTAAATCTTTATTGAACCCTGAGGACGTTCAGAAGATGAATTCTGCTATTTTGTAATGAAATCAGATTGATATATGTCTTCTATGTGTTGTACTGAAACTAGATTGATAGATGTCCTCTATGTGTTGTTATGCCGCTTATCTAACTCGATACAAAACACTATGTCACTTGTTAAAATTTTATATTGGTTTAAAGAACATTACTTATAACTTTATTGGTTTAGCAATTTCTACTTTATCAGAGAAAGAAGGTTACTCCCCCCCCCGAACACAACCTCTACCCGTGGCGCCTAAGAAAAGATGCACCTGCACGCCCAGACAGTACCAAGGGAGATGCGAGAATTTTGCACGGCCATGTAATCTGTGTTGAGTACTCTTTCTTCCTCTTAGCATCGCCTGATCGGCGCCAGACCTACGGCTTTGAGGACTTACGAGCGAGGCTATGATGCTCGTCGCGAATATCCCTTTTCCCCTGGCGTATCAAGTCTAATGTGATTCCTGTCCTCCTTTGGAGTAGCCCTAGGGACCCGTTTTTGCCGAGGCAGTATAAATACTTCGGGAATAGCTTTGAGAATTTATTACCATACAGCCCCGGCTTGGTTAGCAGCCAGGTACAGTATTGTACACACTGTTTCGCCTCCAACGGAGTCCAACTACGAACGGGACGCGTCACTTCTTTACCCTATCTCAATCGTACCTAAGGCCAGAGATCCCGCCCAAGTGACGATAGACACGGGTAGGTAACTATCACTCAGGTATTGACTTCGTCCATGTCTGGAGTACTCCCTCGTTTATTTCTCAGCCAGGTTAAGGAAGAAGAAATTTTGAAAGTGGAGTTTTGCAGTGCCCCGCTTCCTTATCGTCTCTAAAGCCTCCGGTCAATCAAGCTTTACGTGATTCTCCCCGTTATTAGCACTCTTCACCTTTCCCTGAAAGCAATCACCGTCCATTCTCTCTCGGCCGTTCGTCCTGGTCGCGTCAATTGTATTCCCCGCCCTGTTTGGTACTCCTTGTCTCATCTTATTTATTGTCATTTATTTACTTCTGCTAATATTTTCTTTGTATATAGTAAAGTTATTATTTTTCTAAATCAGTTTCCCTGAACCAGAAACCGCTAAGAATTGAATATTTAGGCCAACCGAATTTGATTTTGATTATTTAAATCTCGCCCTGGGATCTATATCCACCCTCTCCATTTCGGGTGTGCTCTATTCTCACGCCACCGCAGAGTCGATCCTCGGCGAGCATCGGCGTTCGCCTCTTCGACAAACATGATATAATTCTGGTGTCAGGTCTGGGGCCACCCGCAGTATCTGAACTCATTTATTTTAGACCTGTAATAGATTCTAAACGGCGTTATTCTTGTATATTAAAGGTTCTAGATTTAGAAACTATAGGAAAATTCAGTACCCATTTGCCCTTTTCTCTCTTGTGTGCGTATTTTGTATTGAATTTTGTGACCGTGTGAAACTTTAATCCTTTTCAGGCCTCATAAAACTTTTGCCGTATTGTAAATGAGTTAATCTTATCTCTTTTTGTTATTTTGTTTGTGATTTCTTCGTTGCGTATTCTGCAACACACGGTCTGAATAAATTCCGGAGTTAATATTTCGAGTATAATTAAGAATTCTCGACGTGCAAACTAACTATCGCTGTGATTATTTTATTAAGTGAAGATTCGTAGGTCCGCAAAGCCTACCAGAACTTCCCCTGTGCGTCAAATAATTAATCTTTTGGGGGGCTGTTTTTCTTGAAAGCTGGCGGAACGAGATAAAATGTCCTTATTATTTAACACGTTCAAGTTGCAAGGAGTGTCGTTTGGGCTCAGTGGCAAGCCCTCCTAGCTTATATCCAAGAGGAGGAAAGGACCGAACGAGAAGACAGAAAACAAAGAGAAAAAGAAAAAAATGAACGAGAAAAAAGAAGGGAAAGTGAAGAACAAGAAGAAAAAATAGAATGACGGGAAGAATGGGAAAGAAACTGCCTTTATGAACTTTAAATGAGTAGGACCTTGAACGAGACCCTGTCCATCAGCTCGATGTTTCAAGCTCTCCCTACCGTGTCTATTAAGCTTCCGGTTTTCTAGGAAGGCGATGATTTCGGAGCCTTTTTAATTCACTTCGAGAAAATGTTCAAAATCAACCATTGTGATATCGAGGCAGATGGAGTGGCTCAATAGTTGCCCTTGCTAAATTCCCAACTCCAAGATATATTCATATTACTCCCCAGGGAAGCAACGATTGATTATTCGACCTTAAAATCGGATTCACTGGCTTTTACTGTTACAAATTCAGACAAACCCGCATACAGCCAGGCCAAACATAGCGTTAACTCAACCTTTGGCTCGATGTTTCTAAAATCCCGCATCACTACGATGTCCTCGTTGACTTCTTCCTGAGAGACCATTTGTTGGCTGCACTTCTGGCTGAAGTCATATCTTTCGTAAAAGACCGGTGCTGCCTTACATTCAAGGAGTGCACAGAAGAGGCCGAGATTTATTTAGGAAGCCACAACCTTTATCCGAAAGAAAGGAAGAAAACTGCCCCCCTCTTTAAAAAAACTAAGCCAAAGAAAGGGAAATTCAACCTGCATAATAGAAGCAAGTTTGGAAAGGTAACTGGACCGTCGAAGCCGAAACTTTTCCTTTCGTCCGAACACTGGGATGTAAAACCATTTTCTTCAGCCTCCCCAAAATTCTTTTTCTCCAGGAGGCACATCATTTATTTTTCCTGTGGCTTAGAGGACCAAGTGAAAATGAACTGCCCTCAGAACTCTCAGCTCAGGAATAACTCTTCTCACCAGGTACACCAGATCTGTGCCACGTCTGCACCTCCGTCAACACCATCGAAATCATCTCCTCCCGCGAGCACCTAAAATTCCTGTGACCACCAAGTAAACTTCTTGTTTGATGAGAATACCCCGGAAGCCTTAAGTTCGATTGCCTAACGAGTAATGGCTGCCGTGTTTCCACACTTGTGAGAGTTACCGGGTGCACCTGCATAGTGGTGCCCTCGGCCCTAGAATCCTCACATTTTTCAGAATTCAATGAGGTCATGACTGAAGACTTCGCAAGGAACCAGAAGAACTGCTATTCACTCCGACCCCTGTGGGCTAAGACCCAGTCAAAAGAGCAAGAAGCCACTCGAGGAGACAAGGTTATCTCCTACCAACTTACGGACGGCTTACTTTACCATACATGCTCAGAAAACGGTAAATTCCAGACGCGAGCATTGTGTGTTTTGCGTTCCAACGTAGGTCACATTTTAAACACTGGCCATGACAGCCTATTTTAAGGCCTATTTTAGCCCCACGATTGCCATTTAGAAGATTTTCAAATATTCGTATTGGTCAGGCACCCAGGAAGAAATCTTTCGCTACTGCAGGTCTTGCGACATCTACCTAAATAATTCCATCAAATGGCGAGTTAAGCCGGCACCGTTTCAGAGAGGATCCTTAATCTCAGAGACCTATCTAAACTTGTGTATGGACCTAATGTTAGAAGCCCCCTCAACATTCTAAAGGGGCTCTTCTCCAATTGGAAATTAAACCAGGAAATTCAATCTTCCTACGCTTACCTCCTAGTCCCGAAACAGAGGTTAGGAAAGTGGGCAGATATCGCGCATCACAACGCCGAGACAAACTTGGGCATGTATTAAACCTAATTAGACTGTAAGTCCCAAAAAGAAAATTTAAACCCGGTGACGAACTCCTTTTACTAATCCCCACGGAGAACAACAAACATTTGAGCCAATGGAAGAACCAATAGAGACGCGGCCCGTCGACTACTTGTTCCAAACCCCGCCTGGCACTAAGCTATTCCACGTTAACATGCTTTAAATGTACCATTGACGAGCTTGTGACAACCAACTTGTTGCTATGGAAAAAGAATCTGCCTTGGAGTCCAGCTACTCGTATGACCCCTAGGCCGTGGTACAAGTAGCTCCTACGTGTAACAAGACGCGGAATATCCTCTTGAAGTCTTGCTAGATACCCCCTATTCCCCATCGACCCAGTTGAGTATAAACCCTCAGCTTCCGATCCCCAAGAACACCCAGTTACAAGCGATAATAACCCAATTCATTCACTAATGTGATCTTGGGTCTCCCTGGTTGTGCTGCCCAGTTGGAGCACAATATTCGGCTCACCACCCGGAACCTCACCGTTCAAGCCGTCCCGCTTCCCCATTCGCTTAAGAAAAGCGTTCATTGAGGAGGAAGATAAGCTATTGAAGATGGGTATTATAGCGCCGATTTGGAGTCGGAGTATTGCTCCCCAGTCGATATGGTGAAGAGATCGGATAATTCTTACCTGATGTGCATCGAATTCCGGAAGTTCATCTCCGTCACCGTGTTTGACGCCGACTGTTTCCCCTCATCGATAAGAATTTGCACATTTTCGAGACTGATCATAAACTCCTCTCTTACTTAAAGAACGTTAAGAGCAATAATGCTCGCCTCATCAGGTGGAGCCTCTCTCTCTCTCTAAGAATTCAAATTTAAAATAGTATACATTAAGTGATCCTAGAATTGCCTTGCGTACAGCTTAAGCAGAAATTCCTTGGATTTGTCTCCAGTGTAATTTCCCATTAAATGATTATAACGTTAAATGGATTACTTTTGGAGATATTCCTGACTAATTCTTTTATTTTTGTGTAATGCCTTATAAAAATATGTGCCATTATTTCTTTTTATTGTGTATATAGTTTTGATGAGTTCTCTTGTTTGTATGTACCTTTTTTGGGAATTGTGGGACCTTTCCTGTTTATTAATATCCTTGTATGTAATCCCCTGGTTATAGAGATTATGTTGACCCCGTCTATATATGAATATTCCTGTTTGTCTTATTGTATTATTACAATTATTTTTTTTTTACTTGATGTTGTTGCGTAATATGCATAACAAGCATTTCCCCGAGTCGCCTTCATTTGAGTAATTATTCTGCTGAGTTACCTGTACCATCCCTTTTGTATTTGTGTTCCTATTGGAAATTTAACCGTCTGATGTCACTTCCTCCGGAAGGCCCATCTTCGGAGGGAAGGAGATGTCAGAGAGAGAAGGTTACACCCACTTGACCCAACATCTACCTTTAACGCCTGAGAAAAGATGCACCTGCACGCCCAGATAGCCTCAAGTGAACAGCGAGAATTTCGCGCGGTCGTGTTATCCGTATTGGGTTCTCTTTATTCCCCGTCGCATCCCCTGATCTTCGCCAGACCTACGGCGTCGATGACTTTCGCGGGAGCCTGTAATGCAGGAAGAGAATATCCCCTACCCCCTGGCACGGCAAGTCAAATGAAATCTGCGTCCCCCTTTGGGGGGCATCCGGCGACCCACTTCCGTGGAAGCCTTATAAATACTTCGGGAAAAGCTTTGAGAAATTAGTACCAAACAGTCGCGTATTGGTTATCAGCCACGTACAGTCCGTATGCCTCCAAATGGCTTCCAGCTACGAACGCGACGCGTCACCTATCCACCCAGCCTCGCTCGTACCTAAGGTGAGAGATTCCGTCCGACTGACGATATACACGGATAAGCATCTATCACTCGGGTATCGACTTCGTTCTCGTCTGGAGTACTCCTTCGTTTATTTCTCAGCGAGGTTAAAGAAGAAGGAATTTTTCAAGTGGAACTTTGCAGCGCCCCGATTCCTTATCCTCTGCAAAGCCTCCGGTCAATTAGGCTTTACGTGAGTCTCCCTGTTATTAGCACTCTTCCCCTTTCCCTTGAAGCAATCACCAAACATCCTCTCTTAGACTCTCGTCTCCGTCAAGGCAATTGTATCGCCCCCACCGCAGTTTGGTAACCTGGGTCTCATCCTATTTATTGTCATTTATTTACCTTTGATAGTAATATTTTCTTTGTATATAGTTAAGTTATCTTGCTACTCTCAGTTTCACAAAACACAAAACCTCTACGAATTAAATATTTTGGCCAAACGAATTCTTTTTTTTATTATTTAACCCTCGCACTGGGATCTATATCCGCCCCCCCCCCCCTCATTTCTGGTGTGTTCCATTTTAGGAACATCGCATAGTCAATCCTCGGCTAGCATTGATGTTCGACAATACGACATACATATAATAACCTGTAGCTTTGGGGAGTTGGATTTGTGCTCTCTCTGATTATAGGAGTTCTTCAGTTTGAGTATTATTGGCTATTTAGAAAAATTTAGAATAATTTATTGTTGGAAATTTAAAAAATATTGCAACAAGAAATATTGGTTGAATTCTGATCTTAAAAAACATACCATTAATTAATTATATACCATTTTGGACAATGCTAAGTAATTCAAACATATTAATAAATTAATCAGACATACCAAAATACGCATTATTCTCATCATATTTATGTTTATGATAAGTTCTTTAAACTTTGATTAATAATGTTAAATATATATGGAAAATCTATTATGGGTATTTTATACTTTTAGTCTAGGTCGTTTATTTTCATACGCGTTTGCCCTTACATTAAAAATAAAGTTATCTGGAATGACAAACCCTTTTCACCTCACGTCCATTAATCTGTTCTCTTACACTTTGAAACTAGTCAACTTGTACTTTATTCAGTGTAGTGTAGATTATCTGAAATGTTCAGAATGTTCCCGAGGCCGTTAGATCTTTGATGATAAAGTTACTTTTCTTGTGCGTGATTTGCGGAAAATGAATTCAATTCTTTGGATGCCAATATTAATGTTGTTCACTACTAAGCCGAAGTAATCAATGTAAAGTTTTGATCAGTATTTAAAATAATACGTTTACTAAATATTTTCTATGTTCATTAATGCTTTCAATTGTCAAAATAGGTGGGGTTAAATGAGAGGGAAGTAGATTCATACGAACGGAGTCAAAATTCGCTGTGAATTTCTATTTCTGATCTAAGCCAAGGCAAGACTTTCTATATCATTTATATGCAAAGATTTATCCAAATATTGACTGTAAATGAACTCTGATGAATAATTAAAATGAAGAATTGATATAGAGAGCAAATTATTTTTAATGTGGGACGTTCTGAATTTCATAAGGGCAAAATGAATCCAATACAGTAACAGTTCCCGGAAAGGAAAACAAAAGAGAAAGAGATCATTTTCAAACTAAAAATCGAAGAAATAACACATTGTAACAAAATTTCACTTTTTTATTGTCCTTGGCTTAAAAGTGTTATTTCCAAATTGTTTGTAGCTCTATTAAATAAAAAAAGTCTATTTTAATCCGCAAACTTTGCTTTTGTAGCTAGGACATTGAATTTTTAAATTAGACCATTTATGGTAAATAACATTATTTTGATGCAAATAGTGAAAATATCTAAAAGTTTCAAGGTGTATGTTTTTTCACTTATGAAATAAACATGATATACTGTATTTAAAAGTTATAGAAACAGTAATACTGTCTTAATAGCTATTATTTCACTTATATTTTTCAATAGCAGTTCTCTTATATTGCCCATAGATTTAGCACTAATTTGGTGAAAAATAAACGGTAGCACTTTCTAGAACCTTCGAGATTTTTTTTATATGTTAGAAGAATTTCTAGAACTTTGTGGCAAAGTAGATGATTGACTAAATACAAAGAATGTCTACTCAAACGATCAGTTTAACTCTAGCCGTCACAGCGCAGAAATTATCCCTCGTACTGGATAGAAGTATTCGTCACACATGGCAGCAAGAGGTTGTAACCATGCGACAGATGCATTTTTCTATGTCTGCGGCGAATTGATTAAGACAGGAGCGAAAATGTATCAGTAGAGAGATTTCTTAAAATGTGAGAGGCCTACAAGGCATATTACGGCATGCCAGTCTGAGATCAAGACAAGCCTCGTGCATCTTATTTCACCTACGAGCTATGCAAAAGAACCCTCGAAGGTAATATATATATAAATATAATGTGTTTTGTTTACTTGGATACTGTATTTTTCTAAACATTTCTATTAACACTAAGTGAAAAGTATTCGTATATTTATATTTTGTTTGAATTTTGTTTTTTAAATTAATGGTACGGAGGAAAAAAGTGAACGGTGAATTTTGCAATCCCTTGAATTTAGAGGGAATCAATTGACCTCTCAAGCAATTGTTTCTCCTGCATGGTGAAGACTTCCAAACGTTGAGCAGGAAAAACTGCGCTTGTTATCATTTATCCAGATCTTCAGTCATCTATTGCGCCAGGGCCAAACAGTTAACGCTGCTTCAAAAAGAGAGCAGCAGTTTTTAGAAAGGAGAGGCAGTTCAGAAGAAGATCAAGTCATTGATCTAGATTACAGAGCTGCAACTGAGGACAGAAATCCATACTACTTAAACTGAAAATATCTCAATGAGCTTATCAGAGATCTCGGTCTCAACATTGGTTTCCATTGCCGAGCTTTTAACTTAAAGACTCAAGCAGTGGGATTTTTAGATTAGAATGTGAAAATATTTCAAGCTTTTTTACACGTCAAGGTGAGCTTTGCATTTGTTACAATGTGATCCGTCTGTTTGAGGCAAACGGAATCGCATGTAACCCCAACGAGTGGCGCCTCTTGATTGACAGGTCGTCCAGGAGCCTGAAAGCAGTGCTGATTCATAACGGGAACATTTATCCCTCTCTTCTCCTTGCTCACTCGATCCAACAAAAAAAGGAATACAGTAGTGTTAAGATCTTGCTATATGCATTGAAATATGAAGAGTACTGTTGGTAGGTTATCAGGGGCTTCATAATGGTGGCCTTCCTCATTGTTCTCCAAGGCGGCTTTACCAAGTTTCCTTGTTTCCTTTGCCTTTGGGACAGCAGGGACACCGTGGCACACTACCATAAACGGGATTGGCCATAACGGACTATGTTTATTGTGGGGAGAAACAACGTCAAATGGGGTTCTTTGATGGACCCCCGAAAAGTATTGTTTCCTCGTCTGCACTTAAAATTGGGCCTTATAAAACAATTCGTCAGAGCTCTAGATAAGGAGTATGTAGCTTTCAAGTATATCCAAGATTCTTTTCCTAAGCGATCTGCAGAAAAGTTATTCGTCGGTCCAGAAATAAAAAAGATCATGGAGTGCAAGGAGTTTCCCGAGAAGTTCACTAGGATGTAAAAGGCAGCGTGGAACAGCTTCATCGCAGTGGTTCTGGGCTTCCTAGGTAATCACAGAGCTGAAAACTAAGAAGAGCTTGTTGAGAACTTGATGAGAAACAACGGCATGATGGGTTGCAGGATGTGCTGGAAAGTCCATATTTTCTACGTTCATCCTGGTCAATTTAGAAAGAACATGTGGACGTACTCCGAGAGGCATTGTGAGGGCTTTCACAAAGATCTACTGAACTTTAAACGCCGCTATCAAGGATCGTATAATGAAAATCTGCTGGGAGACTATATTTGGGGGCTGATTCGTGAAATTAATTTACAGTATATGTGTAAATCATGGAAAACTACTCATTTCTAATGTTTTACTTGCCTTACTTATGTAATTCAAGAATATATAAATGATTCTTTTGTATTATGTCATTTTGTTTCTACTTTATGCAAATGAAACTTCGAATATGTAAAATTCATAGAAAATAACAGTTCCTACCCAACGACCAAATTCATGTTACACAGTAATCAATGAGAGAAGCCCAGGAAGGAAGGTTTTGATCGAACCTTTTTAAAGTTGTGCTCACGTTTGAGTAAGTCAAGACATGTAGGGCGTAGATTAAATGAATAAATAGTATGAGAAGTGATTACATGATTAAAGAAAGAAAGAGGGAGAGAAAATGTAATAAATCTAATGAAATTCCATTAATCTTCTCTACATGCATCATTTACTACTTTTGTATGCAGTACATCCTACTGTGAAACCAAATTGCGGACCACAATATCTGGTGTTTATAGCAGTTTTACGAGTCAAAAATTCCCTTATCCCCATAGATGACTTTGCTTGGCTTTGAACCATTAGCTGTCTCTAACATTAAATGTGAGATTTATTTAAAATTCATAAATAAAAGAGCTTTAAAATGCTTCATGTTTAATGTTTCCCATATATTCTCTCATTCCAAAATATTAAGGTACTTATTTTGTAAAAAATTAAGGCGTAGCATTTTTTTATCTTTTATATTCCTTTATAAAATAGGAAATGTTATGCAAATTTAGTAATCACTCTCTTACCCATTTTTAATATAAAAAATTCGAGCAATTTGAATAGAGAGTTTGAACGTAAAGTCTTCGCTATTCTCCAATTAAGTTTAAACAATGGTGCTCGTTCCTCTCATGAAAATGAAGTTGACCATGATTGGTCGTGTTTCTTAGGAAGTTAAAATGAGGCCTAACCTCGTAAACTCCGAAAACCTGACCGAAGGCGAATTATGAACTAAAAATTACTCTAGATAAGTATTGCACAAGGCGAAAATCCAAACGTATTCTAAGATTTCTTGCAATATTTTTGCTACTATTTACCGGGTAACATAACTTAGTGCCACGATGAGTGATTCAAGACATTGGTTATGATTAATCGTCAAAGGGCTTCAATGTAGGGGATTACTATGTATATTTTGTAGTGAGCCGTAATTTGGATACTACACTAAACTGTATCTCTGCTTGAGATTAGCAAGACGTAGTACTCGTTTTATAAAGTAATTTTTGCCCAGGAGCACAAGATCATTATGGAAAAATAGAAAAAAGATGTTAACAATTAAACTTTTTGATTTTAATTCTTGGTTAGTATAAGTTCCAATTAACAGAAAAGTATATAAAAATTTACATTTTTGTACAAATTTTACAGTTTTGTCACTTTTGGTGCTTATTTAAGGATTATTTGTCCCATTTCAAAGCTTTTTCTACTTATCATTACAGCTTATTTTTGCCTCCGAGCTTATATTCTTATTATCCTATCTACATACCGTATTTGTGTACCTAAGACAATATTTCTTATATGGTTGCACAGGATTATTCATCGTCTGGTTTGCTTTATAAGTCTTGCCCATTCTAATTAATTTTGTGTTCCATATCTGTTTCACCTACATAGGATAAATAATATGAACATTAATTTCAAATTAAAAGACGTTTAAGTATGAATGTATGTCGCTTTTAAGATGTAAGTAAGCAAACTGAGCACCTGCTCGTGTAAGTATTCTCTTTAGCGAAAATATACTCACATCAAGAGCTTCAAGCCGTCATAACTACTAAGACCTGGTCTAAATGCTTGATCTTTTACTTAATCTATCGTTTATTAAAATCTTCTTTACAAGGTATGTTTTCATTTTGACTCTAACATTGACTTTCGATTAACTCGTCATAATTAACTACATTTCTTGTGAATTTGAGGAAAAGAACACGACAGGAGCAGCAAAGTTAATATTGGCTTAAATATTTCACATATATTCTGATTTATTTTCTCCTTCCACTAAAGTGAGAAAACTGCTTAAGTTTAGTTTTGGAGAAGTGGATTCCCCTCGACACATTGCATAATAAATTGGCTTTTGCTAATTACTGAGTCAGCATAAATGACAATGATGCATAACATTTATATATAAGTAATAGAGTATATCACTCTATTGCTCTAGATATGAAGAAGTATTCAGTAAATTTAAGGTATTTCATGCCGGAAAATTCCATGTCAAGACACTTTAAAAACCCTCAAATTTGTAATTTTTACTCTGAAAACAGAGTTATCTATCATACTTTGATTGGCTTTTATTTCTTCAATTATCCTTTGTCCCCAATTATATAAAGAACGAATAGTAACGCGGTGAATTCTAGCATTGAAAGCTTTTTTATCTCAAAAAATTATTTAGGTATTCTCACAATTCTTGTTATTTTACTGACTATTACTAGTTCAGCCTAATAATGTGCAACATCTTAGGTGTCATGATAATCTCTATTCAAATAAATCTACTATCACTAGTGAAGCAGTTTTAATTATAGGGCATTTATTAAAATAATGCTAGTATTAATATCAATTCTCATCTAACGAATATTTCTGAAATATTTTTATATTTTTATATAAAGTTATTAATAGAGCTAATCAAACGTTGCATATTATTTTAGTATTTTATATTATAATTTGGAAGTTAAATATTGAAAAATTTAAAACCCAAACCCATTGTATCAATATAGTCGATTGATGTGCGCAGTCACTATTTACAATGATGGCCCATGTTCTTTAGGAGTACTTTTCTTTGTTTTGGCGTCCTGCAAACCAAATTTCCGATGATCTCCTTTGAGATTGCTCCAGTTTTGTTTCACAAACACCCAAAACTGCTCCCAATTTAATGTCTTCTGTTTATCAACTATATTTTATTAAAGGCAATAAATTCTATATTCGGTTAAAACCTGATGAATTTCCGGGCCATGGTTACAAAAGTTCGACGGCATTTTCAGTCAAGAACTTTGTTATTGATTTTTCTTTGTAACCATGCGACCACTTTGCTGAAAATTAGTTATCATTACCAATTGGTTCTAAGCTGTTCGGTAAAGCTACAGAGGAAACACGTATTTTAGCATTTTGAGCCCATAGCAGAATTTTGGAGCAAAAGTGTAAAGTATTTCAGTTCCCTTAGACACGTAGTAGCCTCAGACATGGAGAATGTCCGGACGCTTTATTAATGGCACAAAACAGGACTCGTAAAACCCTTCACTTTTCTCCCCTTAACGAGACATCTTCCAGAATGTCCAAGCAAGCGAAAGGGAACTTTATCTCAGAATATCACTTTGCACTATTCTTCACCACGCCATTCTTTATATTTTCAACCGATTTGAGCTTAATTGTAAGGTTCTTTATGTTGAGATGCGGCTTATGCTAAGCATTTCTTAATTTGCTTCCATGAACAAAAAGTCTGCGCCTCACTCTGCGAGCTGTAGCCTTCAATCCTGCTCCTTTTTACTCGCTTGCAACTTTAGCACTTGAGGTATCTCGATTATATTGCTGGAACCTAATCACGAGCAACAATTGATTTCATATAAAACTTTTGGGAGACCAGAAGTTTTCTTTACAAGAATGTAACAAGTTTTTTTAATTGACAATCATAATCTTAAAGAATTTGATCTTAGATATAATACCCTTAGCAACTATATCCTTGCATTTCTGGCCCATGCGGGGCAGATCAACAATAGTTTCCGCTTTTCTTCGGGAAAAACTCTTTCTGGAATTGAAAACGTTTTGAACATTTATTTTTACAACGAACAATATTATGAGATATATTTGTCATCATTTCACACTTTAGATTGAATAGCAAGGGTCTGGATACTGAAATTGACTTATTCCATGAGCAGTACTAGATCGAAATTATGATTAAGCAAAGGAATACAGTTTTTTTTATTCTTAAAATGGTGACTTTTCAATAAACCTGCAATTATGGAAATATTAGAATAATTATTCCTACCAGGCAATGGCTTCACTTCTAAGGTTAAAATCTACAAAAAAGCAGCCATGGTTAAATTTATATAAATTTTCTGAACTTCGCCAATTATAATAGTTTTAAAAAGGAACTCTAAACTAAATTTCCTGCCTTTCAAAATAACACGTTGCTAAAATATAGGTTTATAAAAGAAGATTTATAAAAATAAGTTTTCTGAACTTCACCATTTGTAATTCTTTGGGTTTTAAAAATTTCACAAAATTTCGATACTTATATTTATTTCTGAACTTTGATAGAAAAACCTAAGTTATCCCCAAACTAAGATGAATTTATAATTCAAATACTCCAAAAAATGCCCTTCTTATATTATAGAGTTAGTGATGATGATAATGATGATGATGATGATTACGTCAATTTTAAAATTGAGTAAAAAAAATTAAACAGGTCAAAATTATTTTAGACGAATTATGTGATAACTCAAGCCACTCCGAACTCAAAGTTAGATAGAGTTATTTAAATAACAGTTTAAGAGTCATTTTTCCTATGGGAAAATCATGAAGGTTGAGGTATAGTTAACTCCTCAATTATGGTGTGGACTCATGTATGCCGTATGTAAAAGTATTCATTTCTTATAAATTATCAAAAAAATAATTGTGTATTTAATTGTAGCCGTATTTGGCCCCAGTCTAATTAAAATACACTCGAGTTTATAATTCATGCCTTCTTCACCCAACTTTCAATTATTGTAATTCGTTTCTCGCTGGATCACACAATACCATCTTTCGATTACTTCAACCTGCACCAATCTTACGGTACGCGATCCTCTCCGTCATAAACAAGGTATGCTGACCAAAAAGTCACGAGCTCTCACTTATCTTGATTCATGACCTTCCAACCTTCAATTTTTCAATAATTCACGGAGTGCTTTGGCAATTCTATTATTCAAACGGGACTGTTAAACAACATAAGGGTTTCAAATTTACTTAGAATCGGCCGAATAGTTATAATGTTATTGTCAAAACAAAATAATTCTAGGGCTAACCAGGTGAGGACCTTGCCAATTATATTATTCGAAAAAGAATGCAAAACAACACAAGGGTCTCAAATTTCGTTAGAATATCAGCGGAATAGTCATAATGTTATTCCTAAAACAAATTAACTCTCGGGCTAAACTTGGGAGGACTTTGACAATTAGATCATTAGTAAGAGAATGTAAAACAACATAAGGGGTTCAAATTAAGAAAGATTCAGCCGAATAGTTACAATATTATTACAAAAAAAAACAAAATCAAAACAAGGATCGACCGACCGACCGATTGACTGACTGACCGACTAACTGACCAAACGACCGTCCGATCAACCGACATAGTGAGATGTAGATTCATCCGCTACTAGACTCGCACGCGACTAAAAATTATCTCGCGCACTCTGATCTGTACCGGGTACCAATTATGTAGTTCCATAATCGTTTAGCGGTTCTCTTTCTTACGTATGAAAGAATAACCATTGCAACTCCCCCCCCCCACGTGTCTTCTGTGTATTCTGGATCTGCCCCTATACTAAATGTTTCAAGCAGTCTTCGGTCTTGCATGGCTGATTTTACATTTTCTATATTTTCCATATAATATGGAATCGTCTTCCCGCTGTTCTTCGTACCCGCAATCTCTTGTTGCCTTTGAGCTTGTTCTAAAGACGCCCGGTGGTGTAGTACCCAGTGAACAAAAAAAAGATCACACACATCAGATTATTTGTACCCTTTTCCCGTGGTACCCTTTGCAGGCGGTTGATACTAGCAGTTACACTTTCTTACTGGTTATATTTAATACCATTTGATACAATTCTGTAATAAACTTTACAGACATATTGTTAAATGTGATCAGCTCTAATAATTTAATTTGACTGCTTACACCTTACCTCTTATTCGTAATTTTGAAACGTTTTATTAGGTCGAATTATTTATTCTTTTATATTCTCTTATCCTTTTCTTTAACAATTTTAGTTTCTTCTGGTAACTTAGAGTTGTTTTTCATTTATTCATTTCATTAAGGTTGAGAGTTCTCAGTCAAATAATAATAATAAAAGTTCTAATAAAAGTAACTTTAAATAATTATAAAAATAATGGTAGTCTGAGAAGTCAAATAATCCCATTTCGTAGCAATGATTGACTAGCTGACACTGGATATGTGTAAATATTATTTTGGTAATAGAAAATGTAGGTAAAGCTCATCAATATTTTGGGGGGCATTAACACTTAACATGGAGAAAATTAATTGCATTCACGCCCATTGATACTGATAGTCCTCCCTTTAGGGGTAGGTAGCAGCACTCGCAGCATCATAGAAATAGACAATCAGTACACGGATATAATTTCTCGTCCCGCCTCAGTTGCGCAATCCTACCAATGAAGTAATAGTAGCCTCTATGAGCGTCTTCATAACCACACGAATGAATACACCATCGGTAACTATGATTAGGATAAACAATACATCTTAACCACCTTCTTCCCAAACAGGACCGTCGCAATGTGTCTTTGGGTTTACAATTCATTGTCATCTGATTTTTTACGCAAATTTTTCTATCGGGTGCGAGTTACGTCCACAATACGTCAGAAGAATGGTACTACCTAACCACCATTACAAGTAAAGCATATGCTTGCTTTGAAGCTCGACATCTTCTTCCCTATTTCGAAGATATGAAGATCTTAGCAAATTTGCATCGGTTTTCTTTTCGACCATAAACTGAATCCCACTTTTGATAATAGCCAACTGAGCAAGAAAATGGCCAAGACGCCAACTTGTTCCATCGAAAGTAAAATGGATTTGAAGTAGGAAAAACCATTTAGGGATTTGCTCATTACCAAAAGATTAGTAAGATCAATTTAATTCCATAGTGAATTTTTAGTGAACCATAGCCAAAGATGCAAACAATCAATCTAAGTTTACTATACGAGGGGAAATTCGCAAAAATGATATTAAATAGATTCCTCTTAAAAAAACATTCGCAGGTTTAATTTTATAATTCATGATATAGAGAACATATAGAAGAAAAGCAAGTCTTTTAATTTGATCTAAGGTTCATTATCTTTTGCCAATCCAATTCGCTAAATCCTGCTGCAATTCTGAATTATTTAAGAGATAAAGCATTAATAATAAATAACAGGAATTTTTCACCGAAAATCTCTTTCATTTTAAAAGCCCCAATAAATTAGAGGTTTATTCTGCTTCAACGAGTTTAACCCTTTTGAGTTTTAGGAAATACTAAAGATGGCTTCATCAAAGGCACATTTTACTTTACTTGTGTTAGATATCTTCAATTACAAGAACAAACAGATAAAACAACCAGGTCAAGATATCGATAATGAAAAAAGTTGGAAACTAATAAATTAAAGAATGCAAAGATTACATTAGCTAACTTCGACCCCCCAAATATATGCTGGCACATTAAATCGTATTTGAAATGTTCTCACAATTAAAAAACGTACTTAAAAGTCTGATTTTATGTCACTTTTAAAGAGGTAAATTAATTATAGATATGAGACATAAACCTCAAAAGGTGAAATCCAAAAGAGAGGAAGCCACAATAAAATATAAACCAAATTGAGATCGAGGGAAACACCGTCGAGCAACTTCATAAAACTGATGCCAAACTTGTTTATATAAGTGGAAATTCTGCCTTAATGAATTATTAATAGGACTTCCTATCTACACCCAAGTGTTTCGAATCTAGATTATTGAGGCAAAATAGTTAGAAAGAATAAAGGTGCATTAAGATTATTGTCGTACAATATATATTTTCTATATTTAGCGTAACGTTTTAAATATTTAGTATTAACGAGCTGCTTACTTTTAAATACAAATTCCGATAATTATATTTAATGTCTAGGCATATTGCATTTCTATTTAGTTCTAAAGAATTATTTATTTTACATACTTTCCAACTACGCCCCTCACCAACCACTAGGAAGAACCAGTTACCTAGATAATAGTTTCAATTTTTCTCTTCTAAGACTTGGTTTAGTTCAGGTGAGGCGATCTACCTCGGTTGACCTTCGCTACCAGATATCTCTCACTAGACCTTCAGCAAAACGTTTTCATTTATTATTGTCAATATAAACATTATTTGAGTCCAAATAAAAGGCAATTAATGGATAATTCGTTCGTTTGAGGTAATAAATTGCACCAAGTATTTTAAAAGGGGACAAATATTTGTGATTCCATTTGCCTAATATGATCGCAGTCAGCTGTGGCCTTATATGGTTCACCTAGTCCAAGGGAATGGTAAGCACTATTTATGCGATGTACACAACATATGGTCACATAAATATGAATCCTTATTTAATAAATTGCATTATTTTACAACCAGTTCATTTATAATATATAAATGCCTGTATATAAAAAATAGTCGTATTTGCATACATTGCATAAATATTGAAAATAAATAAAAAGGCTGCAATTACAATTTGTATCAGAGAATTTTATTAACAAGAGCTGATTTTTTGTGTTTGATAAAAATCTTCTTGTGTTTCTATCTTTATCTTTCTTTAGTGTAGCGGAAATGTAAAACTAATGTTGTGATTTACTAAAGTTTGGGTGGAGAACGAATGAGAGAGAAGTAAATAAGTAATTTGGTCATTTATAATATAGGGAGAACGAACTTGTAGTAGTTTTTAGAGGAGGGTATTTTAATTTAATAATAATAAATTCTGATATTCTTAAAAATTTTTACCATTTTAATTCTAAAGCAAAAACGTCAAAGTCGAGCATGTGTGTTTATTGGCCTTTCAGAGAGTGGTATCTGATGGGTGAATGGTCTGGAAGAGTGAATGGGACAAGCATTCGATGATTAATGCCAATGTGTGCAAAAATACAAGGAAGTCTTGTGCGCTGCCTTAATTCAATATAGTCCTTTGAATTAAATCGCAGGAAATTCTATTTATATAATGGCGGAAGGATGCAAAGCAGTGGTCATATCTTTGATGTTCGAAGGAGGATTAAGTTTTAACATAATTTCGGAGATAGGTAGAAAGGGTTGAGTCAATTATTTAAGAGGTAGTTTGAAAGGAAGGTGAAAATGTATGAAAGTTAATTATAGTAAAGATAATATTAAAGACCTTGCAGTACATTTTGAAATTAATATGGCTATTCCCAAGAAAATTACCTAATGGCGCCATTTAGGCTTCGTAAGAAAATAATGTTCGGATAAGTAAAACGAATAACATTTAATCATTAATACTTAAGTTAAACATAAAATTAACATATTTTAAACAAAGGATACAAAAAATACGTTTATAGCGATGTAAATTTTATTATTACTCATATAACTATAAAAAATTATGATTCTTTGCGTTGACTTCAGGAAAGTTTTCCTTAAAGCCTTTTTTGTGATCATAAATGAGCTCCTCCGCATAAATTCCGGCATATAAAATAATGTTGGCAAAATATAAACCTGAGGAAATTGGCTTCCTTTGCACGAGATTAGAATTTGGTGATATCTTTTTCACATTTGTCAGAGAAATGAGGAGTATAAAAGTTGATAGTTATGAGAGAAAATTTCCTTTTTAGGACTCGATCGAATTCGAAAGAAAAGTGGAGAGAAGGAAAGGTTTATACTTTAATATGGTGACTATGGGAAAGAAGTAGTGATGATATAAATTCACGAACATGTTAGGCGCTGGATAAGGAGCGGCCGTTTATAAGAAAAATATGTAAACAATCGTTTGGAACTCTGGAGAAGGACCAAAAACAGGGGTGCAGGAATTATGAACTAATCATTTTGTAAATTCTTTGCTGTCAGTTTTGACCTTTTTTAATACAAGCAACCATCTCTTTGTACCTGCATTACTAATTATAATGGCACTTTCCTAATGAAGTAATTTTGATTACAGTAATTAATTTATTATTTTCTACTTACTTTAGTAGTCCACTTGGGATGTAAACAAGCCGTCGAGAGAGGAAGAGAGGAGAGGGTGAGTGCGCATAAGTAAGCTATTTTCCCTATGTTTTTTCTCCCTTTCTTTCGTTATGCATCTATTTATTTTCTTCCTCCTTTTTATTTCAAATTTGCATTATAGTTTTGGTTGTCTACCACCTAATCTTTCAACTTCTCCTCTTCATTCTCCTTCCCGCCCTTCTCATTTTCAGCATCCTTTTATTCTTTATTTACTTTTACATATTATTCCTTCATTCTTTTTAGTAACAACATTAATGTACTTGCGAATCTCTCCTTCTTGCGATAGCTTGTTCTTATTTTGCCTTCGTCCCATGTTCATCATCTCCTTTTTGTTTCCACACAGCTCATTCTCTTCTCCCTCCCCTGTCTCCTCTTCTTCTTCCTATATTCTCCTTTTTATTACAGTCTTATTTCACTTATGTGCGTGTACGTGAACACTTAAAAAGATTTGTCTAAACCTTTCGAATTAAGGTGTGATAATTAGAGATCCAGGAGAGAGCCTATGTTCTATGTCTATCTCTTTCACATAGTTCTTTTCATCAATCCTTACTAATCTCTAGATAGAATGAAAAACAAAATCTTTGAGAGAGAATTACTTTTTTAGTACCAAGTACAGGACTAGTTTCGAAGCATTACACTTCATCCTTCAGCCCAACAAAGATTCCGCATTGATCGATTCTCTCCTAAGCTTTAATCTGTCGAAGGATTATTTCAATTTGTCTATTTTTACTTACATTTTCCCGTCACAGCAAACAATTTTCTTTCACTCATTTCTGATACCGGATCTGTCTACCCTTCTGTGGGGGGATGCAAAGCATATTTTGTTCAAATAAGCTGGAATGACGCATTTAGGAAAGGCTTTTACGATAGAGATTCTTCGCTCTATTTAATCTGCATCGGGCACGCAAAGGAGATTCTTCTCATTCACGACAAGCAAGTGGCTCTATATAATAGACCAAGTTATTACTAGTTCCAGCACGACGCTATGAATCCGTGTGATAAAGTTCCAAAGTGCCATGAATAATTTAAAAATTGCCAATCCTTTAAAGCAGTTCGCTGCTAAGTTATCATTTTATGATTCTGCTCAGTTTATGCAAAATCTTGTAATATGTTTTTAGCTACTCGTTAGCGTACTCTTCAGAGCAAATACGTAGGAGATTTGGAATGTTTTGCTCCCATAATTTAATCCACATGCAATTAAATTCAGATTTCGCGCAAGAAAGTGATGAGCAACTGCGTCAGAAATTAGTTTCTTTAAACTTAGTTCGATACAATTTTATTACTAATTTTCAATCACGACAATCTAATAAAATGATTTCGTTCGCCAAATGTACCATATCTAAGCCTCTGTTGTTGTGTTGACCGCATCTCTCTGTTCCTTTATTGGACAGAATATTGAAATATATCCATAAAATATAGTATCTAATTAGTAGAAAATTCTTAGCGAACTTTATCGGGAATATATTAAATGCTTTTTTTCTTCTCAATGAGCTTGAATTATATATTAGTAGTAGTCAATAATTGCAGAATCAGTTATAGTTTATATTAATGACTTAATGAGTATTGAAATTGTTTTTCTTTTGATATATATATATATATATATATATATATATGATAAATAACACCTACAATCCCTCTCTCAACCATATTTTGCTATAAACTAATGCCTCCCTCACATTCAACAGCCATATCTATAATTTGCGAAATACTTGTTGCTCACCTCTCTTCAAACACTTTAGTACCTTTCGCAAATTCGCTTTCATGTTAAGATTAGTTTGTTGATTGATTTCAAGCAATTGTTGATTAACCAATTGTTCATTTCCTTTCAAATTCGACGTTTAACTCTACTCCAAACTTCAAATTCACATTTTTTAAAATCAAAATCACATTTTTACCTGTTCAAACAATTCATAATACGTTGATTCAGTACCCCCCCCCCCTCCCCCGCACTTCCAAAAACGCCTCGTCAAGTTCAAAACCAACCAGCCTTTTTTCTTCGAGAACTTGAACCTTCATATCGATGAGTATTTATTGGATGTCCCATTCTGGGCAATTACGTTTTATTCCTGGGTAAAAAGACAAATAAGAGTCTCACAAAACCCCCTTTTATGAAAAACTATCATACAAAATACATCCATTTGCTCCTCGGTAAGATGTTTCCCTCTCAAATACCATTCACACAATCAACCATTTACCCTCAAACTCGTCTATTTCCTTGACAAGCCTTCTTTGATCCATTGTTTATACATGCCCATACCCCTTCAGATTACTCTTAGTCAACCACGTACAGACGTCTTTTCAGATTTTAGCCCCCTTACTCATTCGTTCCTCACTCTATCTAGAGTTTGCACAGTAAACATTCGTCGCAAATTTTCTATTTGTACTGATCAGATACAAGGTCTTTCATTTTTCTTCCATACCAAAGTCTTACTCCAGTACATAATTGTTAGCAACAGCATACTCGCGCCCACCTTTCGGCTTCATTTTACATCAAAACTATTAACATTCACTAAAGAATTAATTCCCCTTGAGATTTGCATCTAGTTAAAGCTTTATTGTCTCAATCGGCTTCTTCTCTACCAATACTAACTGCAATACATCTAGTAATTTAAAACTCCGCACTTGGTCAAGAGTAACCCAAAGGATTGTGATAGCACATAAGATAAAATCCTCACCATCAAACTCTATCACATTTCAAATATGTAGGAGTTATTAACTTAAGGCCCCAACCTCACACCAACACTATCAATCTTTTCGATCAACATTTCCAAATTGTTCTCGCTCACAGCCACTAAAAAAAGTTATTCAATAAGCTTATGCCAACATAGATGGAAGGCATCCTTCGCCATTCTCTATCTCTTTCACGTGCGGTCCCCTAATTTATATTAATATTTCCTGTTAGCACTCGACCAATGTAGGTTAGGCACACTTGCCTAACCTTGCCACTTTAATCAAACCATTCACTCCTAATATCTTTCCTCAGAACGCGTGACTTAGTCTCAGCGTGAATACCATTTAAAAGAACTAACAATAAGCAATTTACACTATACATTCTTATCATAAGCTTCTTCAGAACAATGAACCCAGCATAGACATTACATTTCTCGCACTTTGTTTTCTCAGTTAGGATGCTCAATGCAAATACTTTATCCGCTTACACCAAACCTGATCAAAGCCTACCTTGCTCATCCTTTATCATTTCCATCCATAACATCCTCATACACCTTGCCTGCAAGGTTCTTCAATTCACCCTTTTCCGCTCCACTCTTTAATCAGCGCAGAACCAAACTCAGGAAGTCAGAAACCTCAGAGCCAAAATCCATAAAGGTTTAAATCCTGTAAGGTTGAAATCGAAAAGCAAATATAATGAAATGCCGAAATGCGGAAATTATTCAACTTTATTTACATAAATACAGTACTTTGCAGTGTCGGAGTCTAACTATTTTAGGTTAAACTACATTAATACAGTATATTTGTCGCATTTTTCAAAAGTTAAGATGTTGAATTATAAAATATAGATGAGTTGCAGTTATTTCAAATAATAAATAGTATGTTGCAAAAGGTAAAATTTAAGAGATTGCGAAAGTGATTCAAGAGTGAAAATATGATCAGTGGCACAAATATATTACCAAAGAGTTTGAGGTTTACGGCGTCTGTCGACACCTTTATTCCTTCGTAACAGCCATTGGGTAAGGTTAGATTTCTCTTTTACCATTAATATCAGCCTGCGTTTAAGTTAAGACTCCAGTTTTAACAAGCTACAATTTTGCACCTTCACTTAATGTTTTTACCGCGTGTGGCACAATTTCAAGCCATCAACTGAGTTTGGGGATTAAATCCTTTGGTGATTCGGGATTTTGGCTTTTGGGGATTCCGACATCTTGATTTCGGCCTTTCGGAACTATGAGTTTCTGGATTATTGCCCACATCCATCACATACAATGATACTATTATTTTCTTCTTTCATTCTTCAGTTATGTTCCCATTTTCGATCGTCTCAAAATCCGACTACCAGAACCCAACTATAACAGAATCAACCTCACCTTTCAGCATTTCAACGAATTTATTATCTATTCCACCTGCTTTCCCATTTTCCATAACTCTCAAACAATAAAAATATTTTACCTGCATATCGCTTCCATACTCTTAATTTTCCCGTTATTCACGTCTTTTTATCAATGCACCAACCAATTTAACCTTACACAGTACAATCATGTGATCATAAAGTGCTTTACCATACCTATTAGAGCTTTCATATCCATCTTTTGCTTGGCAGTGACCATTCATAATCTTACATACATTCTTCTATACTTTGCTAATTTAGCGTTTGTAATTCTTTTTTCACATCTTTCAATTTGTCTTATATTTGCCTTTATGTCTGTATTGAATCCATGTATAAGTTCTCCAAAGTTCATTATAGCACGATTTTGAAATTATAGCGAGAGAATAGAAGATTCCTTAGGTGAAAAACACTTTATTTATCTGACGCGTTTCGTTACAACTCGTAACATCTTCAGAGATACAAGAAAATACAAAAGAAAATTATAAGAATTGTTTTATATATCATGGATAGACGGTAAACGTACAGACGAACATAGAAGTCACTCAGGTAGGGTGCACTACCTAGCAACAAAAATCGGAATAGAGACGCATAGGAGAGCTAATCTCAGGTATCTAGGTCATTTATCTATCTGGATACGACCGCACATTTAATCTTCTGCCTGCGCTCTTGACATGCCCCACCCTGTCAAGGAGTTTGCCAGTGCACCCTACCCGAGTGACCGCGCCATCTTCCGAATCTCCTAAAAAGACCGATAAAAGGCAGCAGCCAGGATTTCCGAAAATTAAAATAAATTAAGGCGATCCGTTTCTCCAGAAAGTCACTATCACGACGCCTGAAAGAAGATCTTTAAAATCTGGCACATCATCAGTCAAGTCATTAACTGAACTAAGAATAGGAAAGCTAGATTATCCTTCGCCACTGAGAACATTCTAAAGAGAAAAGACAAATAGTCCATGGTACATTTCAGCAATGATCGAAGTATAGATGGAAGGAGCTTTGTCTGTCAAAGACACGAGGAAAGATTAACCTTGACCTGCGTGATGAGCAGCCTTAAGGTTGTTAGAGCAAACGTCATGGTTTGGGGCCTAATTTCTGGAGAAAGTAGCGGCCTACTTCTTCATTTGTAGGGCAGAGTGAATGTTCAAGTGTATAAAAAACATCTGCAAGCACAAATGGTGCCACATATTGTGCCACACGACAAAGAGATTGAAGAACTTCCTGAATCAGGAGAAAGTAAAAGTCATGGAATGGCCTGTTCAAAGGACCGCTCTCAATCCGACTGAGATTTTTGGAACTCAATAGCAGACACAATTATGGAAACAGATCTTTGGGAAATATTTCAAGAGGGATAGAGGAAATAACACCAGAAGAATGCCCTTGTTTAGTGCGCTCCTCTGAAAGAAGATGTTCATGATACTAACCTTAGCACACCGCAGGAGTAGGACATCCCCCAAAATTTCAAAGATGACTTTTCCTCCTCCATTTTGAACAGCTGGGAAGGACTCATCTTTAGTTTGCTAATTTTTTGCAAATGCGAAATTTCATTTGCGGAAAAAATAATCCAGAGTTCGCGAATTTGCGGTAGCGCAAGGCAACGAAAAATATGTCTGTCCTAACAGTTGTGGAATTGTAATAGTGTTTGCGATCCCCACCAATATTGTAACTACATACAGCTGCATGCATCTGCATTTATACCGCTCCATATAGAAGCGGCATACGCTTAAATGTGTTAAGTTATGATTCTTTGGGCTCACATAAATGAAAGCACATCTTTGGCTGACTCACAAATAAATGCGTGTATATGGATTTTTGCACGCATTAACGATTAAAGAAGCGACCACAATCGACCATTTTAAAGCATTTATGATATAGAGTTTGGATATAATGGCCACTTACATTAACGATAAAAGAGTACAACGTCATTTTGAAACCATAAGAGACTTACAGACAGTGCAAAAGTATTGAAACGGGCGTTGGGAAGAGATCGATATTGATGAATAAGTTAAGCAAATGTGTTGGACTATTTTTTGTTGGGGACATTTGTTGCGTCAGAAACGGATTAGTTATTGTCTGTAGAGGTGAATTTTCCGTCCCAGCATTTCGATTTACTCCCATCTTCTTAAGCTCTTAGACTCTTTTCCGTTTCACACTTAAAGATTCTTCCTAACATCACTACTCTCGTAAGAAAATTCCTTCACAGTCATTGCAACATAAATCGTTATATTGGCTTCCATTCATAATTAAAAATAATGGTGTTGGTAAGAATAAGGAGAAGACGGGGAAGAAGTCAGAGAATTATATGAAAGTATCGAATAAAGAATAGCCAAAGAACCTTAGAGTGCTTTATGGTGATTTGCCGGAAATGTGAGGAAGGTAAAGTGGGGAAGTATTTGAAAGAACTTTGGGAGACTTCAATGATTTTATAAATATTTTTCCACTTTATATTTATAGATGTTTATCGGTGTATTCAATTAACCGCTGATTTATTTACCGGTTGATTTCCCGCAAGATTCAGTTATTTCAATAATGTCAAAATTTTCAATAGTAAAAGAGTGACAAGGCCATTAAATTTATTTTTAATACTTTGTGTGTTAAAAGTTAGACAACTTTTATTTTCTATTAAATAAGGCCGGAAATAATGACTATTTTAATAGTTCTACCCGTGAGGCAGAATCTGTGCGAAAAATAGTACTATATTCATGGTATATCTGTCTTCTCAATTGTACTGAGTCAACTGGATTAATCTGATGTAATCTCCTCCCAAAAGAACTCATTATACTGAGTCTCCATAAAGTCTGCCCTACCGACCCTTTGGGGGTAGCGAAAGGAGAATGTGCACCCGATTTAAATTTAAAGAATGGAGGCACCACAGGTAAGGCATCACAAATGAATGTGCTCAATTTGACGAGTTCATCGGGTGAATCTCGCAAAATGCATCGAACTTTGGATCATAAATGGTGGAAATCACATCCATGATGTTATTTATTAATATTTTAATTAAATTAAATGCAGTTTAATTTTTATTGAAAATATGCATTTTTACTGAATCCACCTTCTCGTTTAGCATAAACCAGAAAATAAGTGAAAAGGGGTTAAGGTCTCCTGAACGAGGAGACCAATGTAATATTTCCTATTTTCCCTTTTAATGGGTATTCAGCGTCATTGGCACACGTGTCGTTGACGAGAGATCGCAGCCAGATGGTGAAATGCAAAGCAAGACCGAAATAAGTATCAATACTGAGACCAAAGCTCCAGAAGCTGGTCCTTAAAGATGTATTGTCTGTGCTTCACCTAAACAACGATGTTCAAGACCTTCCTAACTCCAGGGAAGGAAAGGGCACCATACCGCGAAAGGGTATGGAGCTATAAGTTTTATCGCAAAGGGGACTCTAGTAATTCATCCAAATTGTTTCGTAGGTTTTATTAGCTAAGTGCTTTGATGGTACGTTTCAGCGTAGCTGCCCAATGGGCGACCAACTGATGACACGGACGAAAGTTTATGGCCAACCTCGGTGAGATAAAACCCATGCCTTGACATCAGAAATCCAACTCCCAATTCCCTGAGCTCCTTTCACAATAGATCTAAGAAGATGAAAATAGTTAAAGATAATAATTCCCTTAAAACCAAAGACAAATTAACTTAAAAAAATACCTGAAATGACCGAGAGAATTGGATCCAATTCATCGCTGCCAATATGATTCGGAGAGTCGCGTCGGATTTAACTGTAGCGTATCAAATGTATGTTTTGTAATATAATGAACAAATAACTATTATGTAACTTTAATACCCTCCTGTCACACATACAATCTGCTTCTCTACTCTCTTTTTAACTCGTGTAGCTCTTTTAGAAGGTAAATTGTTCAAATGAGGCTCATACATATCACATCAAAAATCAAGTGGTTAATGATTGAAATTCCCAGCCAAAATATGAAGGAAATGGGCAAAATGATCTAAGTTGGGAAACAATCTAGTCCCATTCCTCCGTTTCACAGTCTTGGTGCCCCCAAATATAGTGATTAGTGTAAAATTGAAATAAACAATTTGTTTTTCTACTCCTGCCTTTAAATGTCTATATCATTTTGCATTATCAGTACTGGAATGTGAAGGATAATATTAAAATTTGATTACTAAATCTTTCAATACAATTCCAGATGAAAAGGTTAAATGCCAACATCTAAATAAATATATTTATACAAAAATGGCCGTCATTCGCTTGGCGCGCAAAATTGCTGGATTTTTTTGTTGCAATTGCGACGAGCAAATATTGTACATAATATTAAAAATGTAAAGTTAAAACTTTGTAATAGCAGCGACGGGGCCATGGCGACGATACCAAGGCGACGATAACAAAGCGACGGCATGGCATAAGATTACCCCCATTACCAGCAAAGAATGAGAGACACGTCAGTGAAAACATATCCCTACCAACGTCAGTTCTATTTATGAGGAAAAGATTCTGTATTTTTAGTATTCATCAGAATTAAATATGTAACTGGAAACCCTCTTTATTTTGACTCATTCTTCAGAATTTTCAAGAGAAAATATGAAGAACAACGTCTGCTAACCAAAATGTCGCGTGCTCTCACTTATTCTGATTTATAACCTTACGACTTTCAAAACTTTCAGTAATTCCCGGACTAACCTTGGGAGGACATAGACGATTTTATCATTCAAAAGAGAATGTAAAACAACATAAGGGTTTCAAATTTCGTTAGAACCTAGCCTAAAATAGAATGGCCTGAATGTGCCAGGCCTAACCTACCCTAGTTTAGTATAATCTAGCTAGCCTAGCATAACCTAGTACAGTATAGCCTATTTTATCCAACCTTAGCTTAATATAGCCAGCCTATCTTATCTTAATATAGCCTAGTCTAGCCTAGCTTAGCAAATCCTAGTTTAACCTAGTATATTATAGTATAGCCTAGCTTAGCCTAGCCTAGCATAGCTTTGCCTAGCGTACCATTGCCTAGTGTAGCCTAGCTAACTATAGCCTGACCAGGAATAGCTTAGCATGGCATGCCGGAGCCTAGCCTCGAGTCGCCTAGTTTAGTATAGCCAAGCTAGAATGGGCTACTATAGCATAGCCAATATATCCTTGCATACGATAACCTAGCCTAGCCTAGCATAGCATACTATAGGCTAGCTTGTTAAAGCCAATCCTAGCATAACCCCCCCCCCTAACCTAGTTTTTTATCAAAGTTATTTCTAATCATTCTTTTATAATATAAAAAAACAAAATGGTGAAGTTTTTTATCAAAGTTTTTTCTAAAAATTCTTTTTTAATATCAAAAAACAAAATGGTCAAGTTCAGAAATAAATATAAGTATCGAAATTTTATCATTTTTTTTTTAAAAACCCAAAGAATTGCAATGGTGAAGTTCAGAAAATTTATTTAGAGTTACTTTTTAAAGTTATTATAATTGGTGAAGTTCAGAAAATTTCAAAAAATTTAACCATGGATGTTTTTTTTTAGATTTTAAATTTTAATCTTAGGAGCGAAGCGCAAGCTCACTTGTAGGGAGGAATGGCGAAGCCATTGCCTGGTAGCTATATATGGAAACCCATTAGAATCTAAAGGTGATAAATTAAAAATAAATTTGATGACTTATGGGGTATGGTTTGAAACCCTGATGGATATAGAATAGATTAATTCGAATTATCTCTCTCCTCTGTTTCGGCCGTTTCTAACGAAATTTCAAAACCTTAAATTGTTTTATATTCTCTTTCAAATGCTATAAATGCCAAAGTCGTCCCAAGTTAGCCCGGAAATTATGTTGTTTTGGCAATAACATCATAAATATTCGACCAATTGTAGCGAACTTTGAAATCTTGATATTGTTTTACATTCTCTTTCGAATGATATGATTGCCAAAGTCCACCCAAGGTTAGCCTTGGGAGGCTAATTCTTTTATAATATAAAAAAAATAAAATGGTCAAGTTCAGAAATAAATATAACGGTCGTATGCTAAGAAAAATGCGAAATGCACTTTTATCAGATTTAGTGCAGCTTCACAATTATTTATAAATTTATTATATACAAAAGGCTAAAATGTAAAATATATAAAAAATAGGTTTTTGCTCAAATGTACATTTCACATTTGTTTAAGCAAACGGCCGTTATATTTATTTCTGAACTTGGCCATTTTATTTTTTTATATTATAAAAGAATTATTAGAAATAACTTTGCTAAAAAACATAAGTCATAACCGAACTAAGAAGAAATTATTATTCAAATACTCAAAAAAATTCCCTTCTTAAATTATAGAGTTAGTGATGATGATGATGATGATGATAATTTAGAAAAAGCAAAACCTAAAAGAAAATAGTCAAATCGAAATATTTCATTCAATTCTTAAGTGAAGATTTTTTTTTCTGGGTGTAGCCGTTATAAGATAAACCATAATACGTTTTGGTTGTGACAATAAGATTGAAAGAGTAGACATTGAGAGAGAAAACAAAATATTCCTTTCACTTTATATACATATGTTTATGCTTGAAAAAATACTAAAAATTTAAAAGCTTTACCAAAGTCATTTAAGTTAAAAAAATTAAAATATAATTTAGAGTAATGAGTAATATGATATTGCAAATTTTAATTATATTCATAGAAATCCCAGGCGGTTGAAAATATTTGACTAGTGAAATACATGAGTGAGGAATGAATGAGTTGAGAACTCCAGGTAGAAGGGGGTTCACGGTTGTGTGGAATCCCTAGTACCTAAATATGTATGTACTTGAAATGTACAAATACAGGAAGAATATTATGGGCTAAATAACCCCTCCCCATCGTGTAATGGGTTGATCATCTTCCTGCCGCCTTTGTCGGGTGCATATGGCTGTAGCGCTTTGTCAGGTAGTTTCGCCAACAGGCTAGATTGTGCTTTGCCATCTCTAACCAAACTGTAGTGCAAGAGAAAAAGAATCAAGAGGGGTCAGTCATTTACCAGGGGATAGGACACGACCACCCATCATGGATGCAATCATGGGGTGGGACCAGCCCACCTGGATGCCTTCCTGGAGTGGGACTACCGCATTTGGATGCATTCCGCGCCAGGCTAAGTTGCAATTGGACTAGCATTTCATAGCTGTTGCATTGAGGGGGGTGGGGTGCTTTAATTTTTATATAGCATGCCTACTCCTCCCTCCAATGTAACCTTAACTCTTAGGTAATGTTGACAGGAACCTGGAGACAGGCTGTAGGATAAAAGGATTTCTCTGTTAATTTCTCAGTGGTTGGATGCTGCCATATTTTATCCTGCGACGTTTTAAAGAGACGAAGATATATCTCCATTTAAGTTTGTAGTGAGACATTGCTTTAGGTGTTTAGGCACTGCATTAATGTGTGATTACGAGGACAAATTAGTTCCTCTTTCACATAGCACCATCATCTACATTGTGATGCAATTCTCACTGCTACTTTAAAGCTCTTTCATCCCAAAACTTGATCTGTCGACGTTACTAGATTTATCTCTTTGGCTATTTCCTTCCTTTTGATTCAACCTTTTGACGATTTCATCTTTGATTTCATTAATTCACCTCATCTAATCATTATCTCGTTGAATTAATCAAGTCAGGCGTCTGACAATTCCCACGCTTTCATCAATTTTCGATAATGATATAAATTTATTATTGAAAATAATAGGAATTTCAAGTTCGTTTGAAGATATTTATCATATACTAAAACACCAAAACGTACATCGTTTCAATAATCGCTCGGTAGAAATAAGAAGTTGAATCAAGATGCAAATTTTTAAACCAACATAAATGATGAGATGTATTTGCAATGGCTACACATGGCTAAAAATCTTCAATATCATGTCATTGGACATCACAGTTGCCGAAGTTCACAAATATTTTGGTTCTGGTTCTTTTTTGTTTTAGGGACAAGTTTTCTCTAAGCAGCGATAGGGAAAGCCTACTAACATTAGCATGCAAATGTTTTTAAATAGAATGACAAATTAATAGCAAGGTTTTTACACTGAGCTATTTTCCCCCAAATATTCTGGGCCCAAACTGTTTGTTGGAAAAACACAAAACTAACATTTTGCTTATCTGATCAAAATATCGTACGTAGGCAATGCATCAGCAATCTTGTCGGTTTTCGTGCTATTTGTGGTTTATTAAAAAAATACTTTGCTGTATGCTAATAGGTTAGATATCATTAGAAACAGTATTCGTCTTTGATAATGTACATATGTGCTTAAAGTAAAATACTAAATATGTGGCGAATATAAGTTTAGATTTCAAGTGAATCAATTACTAATCGGAAAAAACTATTAGCATGCAAGAATGAACTTAGTGCTGAATTCGATGAATCATGTGCAAGAGAAAGAAAATATAACGCTGGCCGAGTATGGCCCCAGCAAGGGGTTTTGGTGGAGTATGTAGAATGCTTTATGTACATATACTGTGCCAAATTATCAGCAGAAACATTGTTGAATGTAATTAAAGAATGAAAGAATTCTATCTGGCTCTGCTAAAGTTTCAGAGATTTGACGTGTATATAGTTATATGCCTTTGTTTAAGGGGTACAATAATAAGCATTGTACATTTGACTATTCTAGAAACACCAAGGACCCAATTTTCGTAGAATTCTTTCTGATAAAAACCCTACTTACCTGACACCACTTTTAATTATGTCGTAGAATTCTTTCTGACAAAAACCCTACTTACCTGACACCACTTTTATTTAGTGTCGTAGAATGCCCCCCCTTTTTTTTTGTTCTATCTCTAAGAGTGCTAAGTGTGTCTAATATATATTGATATTATAAGAATATCTTAAAGAACAGAGCCGTTACCAAACACGTAAGGATATAAAAGAAACGCCCACTAATTCACAAAATAAACTTATATTTTATCTTCAACCATTGAATACACAACCTTTATACATTAGCTACAGCAATACTCTAAATATTATCCTAAACAAAAATTAATTGAATTAGTTTACCCTCCAAAAATTTAGTTAACGTTCTCTACACAAAACAATAATATAAGAATTAGGCTTACGGACTCATGTGGAGTTTTAAGGGCCTCAGAAATGTTATTGACTCACGACGCGTGCCGTGTGTCCAGTTGTAGATAGGAGAAATTCCACGGTCGTTTTGGCGAAGGTAGCAGCTGGGGGGTCCACACGTTCTTCCGGGGGGGAAGGGTTCTTTAAGGACGAGAACCAGGATGGTTCTTTATGCAACACCTAGGCAGTCGTGGTCTCTCTGGCGAGAGTGCGTCGAACTTGTTTCTTAAATCAAGTTAACTTGGAGTGCGGTGTGATCACCGAGTAACGAGCTCGAGGAGGAGCTTTTCTCCTTCGTTACTTATTTCCTTATGGACGAGGACTAAACTCGGGGAGGGTCTTCTTTAAGGGCGAGGATAACGGAGGGGGGTTTCTCTGGCGAGAATATGTTACTTAAAGTTTGGTGTGACCACCGAATAACGGGCTCGAGGGGGAGCCTTTTCCTTCTTCTTTTCTTAATTCCTCAAGGACGAGGAATACCCCTGGTGTTTAAGGTGCACCAGGATATGAGGAGTCTCTCTGGCGAGAGTAAGTTGAACTTACCAAAGTTAACTTATCGTTTGGTTTGATAACCAGGGACTTAGCTCAAGGATGAGCTTCTTCTTAGCCCCTTAAGGTAGGTAACCCTGCCTCTCTTGCAGGGTACTTCTTGGTCTGGCGAGCCAAGTATTCTACCTCTCTAGTCTAGGTAGTTCGGTTTGATCCAAAGACTTCGTCACCTAAAGACTGACGTATACTACCTCCTTCTTCTTTTCTTAATTCCTCAAGGACGAGGAATACCCCTGGTGTTTAAGGTGCACCAGGATATGAATAGTCTCTCTGGCGAGAGTAAGTCGAACTTACCAAAGTTTACTTATCGTTTGGTTTGATAACCAGGGACTTAGCTCAAGGATGAGCTTTTTCTTAGCCCCTTAAGGTAGGTAACCCTGCCTCTCTTGCAGGGTACTTCTTGGTCTGGCGAGCCAAGTAAACTACCTCTCTAGTCTCGGTAGCTCGGTTTTGGATCCGAGGACTTCGTCACCTAGAGACTGACGTATACTACCAATCCAGTCTAGGTAGCTCGGTTTTGGATCCGAGGACTTCGTCACCTGGCCTGACGTATACTACCAATCCAGTCTAGGTAGCTCGGTTTTGGATCCGAGGACTTCGTCACCTGGCCTGACGTATACTACCGCGATTTTCCTCAGAGTTCCTCATTTATACCTCGCACCCCCACTGGGGGAGTGGGGCTTGAGGACGGCCCCAGGAGAGTTCTTTTTCCCAACGGTCTTTCCCACGAAGTCAAACATCGGCTCCTCGTTAGCCATCGAGATTGGGAGAAACCCGTCTCCAATTTCTTGTTCAACGTGAAACTGGATCTCACTCTCCTGGGGGAGATCTTACCTTTTGACCTTTAGGGTCTTTCATGGCACCAAGTTGTGCCACGTTGTGGTTACGCTTTAGACTCGCCGATGCCTGGGGCGGATGTCCTTGCGGTAACCGCCTTGGGACTGCATCACAAGGAACGGGATGGGGGGGGGGGGAGTGACCATTCCCCTACACCAATAACCGGTTAACAAACCAAACGGATCGAGTCGCTTTTGGCAAAAAAAAGTGAATAAAAATCAAAGAATATGATTTGTATTTGGGATTTGTATTTATGTGAATATCTAGATTCAAAGAATAACCAAAAGGAAGAATTCATGGAAAATACTTTTCAGAGCATTAATAAATTTCATCCTCTCACTCAAGAACTTTTAACATCACAGCGATTATTTTTCCCTATGATTTATAATCTAATTTAACCACACTTTATTGTCTACCAGAATAAAAAATATATATTTTAAGGTTTAGAAACTTGTTCAAATCTTCGTACTTCACAAACCTTTGGTAAGGATTTATGTCATACTAATCGTTTTGCGAATTTCATTATAAAAGCAGTGGATTTATTTTACAATTAAAATTGATGGATGACGTAAATAACTAACGATTCACTTAAAGGGAACATAAATGGTCGGTGTTCTCTGATATGGACTTCGAGCTCCAGAAAATCATCTGATTGTAAAATATTTTGTACCCATTTCATTACGCCCATTGACAACGCTATCTATCTCTCAGTAACAATGAATGAATAGGTTTATTATACATTTATTATTGATTTAGAAATGATTTCGGTCATTTGGCGTGACTTCTTTTAGACTCTGATATTTTGTCCGTCTTCGCTGAGATTAGGACGAAATCTTGCCTTCTATTAGAAGCGCATTTATCGGGCCTCGGTCAAACTCAAAGTGTTAGTAAGTTTTCAAAGTCGAAAGGAAGGGAAATGGGCTTAAAATAAGACGAAGACCCAAAGTTTGTGTTAACTTTGGCAAATGCAATTTCTAATGAAGTGACACATATGTAGGATGTATAACAATGACCAGCTACCGTTGAACTCATTAGGACATGGGTTGGTAACGTTCTCCATTCTAAATACCAAAGTGAGAATTTATAATATAACTTGATGATAATTATGTAGAAATTCTAATTTCCCTGTCATCACCTTTGTTCTTCCGACACGTTTGAACTTCTTTTCTTAACCCGCTGAAGGTTGATAATATGTAGCTTTTGATGTTTTAGCATATGATAAATATCTTGAACGGAAATGACAATTGCAAATTATGTTGACAGCCTGATGAATAATTACATATATTCTTTCATTCTTCGACAGAATCAATAATTTATGTAGGAAACTACGAATAGAACCAAAATAGAAGCGAGTTGAAGAGGGAATAAAACTGTATATTTCTTCAATTTAGAAAAATTAAAAAGTTTATCAATCGAACACTTCATTTTAAAACTCCCTAGGGGCCAATAGGCATAAACACATGAATGCCGTCCCCTTCTTTCAAAAGGGAATCAAAACAACTCTGATACTGTATGAAATATGAATGTTCTGGAAGATAACATACTTAATGGCATTGCTATGTACATAGTTACGTCAAAGCAGTATTTTAACGAATGATATAGAATAGGCAAATACATACGCGTTTATAATGGCAATCAAAGGCTATTGGGGTTCTGGAAGCAAATCGAGGGAATTAGAACATTTTGATTTCTATAAAGTATGTATCTATGGAATTTTTAAAGGTGTTAATAGTGCCACTGCACTATCAACAACATTTAGCGTTGCTTATAAATAAATACCTTATAAGATAATAAATATTTTACATAAATTGATTCATAAATCCAAACTGAAACCTTTTTTGCTCTTCCTTTTCAAGTTTTAAGTCTACAAACTTGAATCAGATTTGACATCCTTAAACCTAATTAATATTATGTAAAATTGGACTCGATCACACTTTAATCGACCTGTCTCCACTGACAAGAGGTCCCTCATCCTAAAATTTCTGAGGTAATCCAAGTACCATCTTCGTTTCAGATTGGGACCGAAGGATGGACTTTTTCAATGATACGACTCTTTCTTTAGACTTAATTAAGCATTTACTACACACTATTGTGAATAGTAGTACACCTCTGTATTTAAATGCTATTTTCATAAAGTGACGAACCAATCTGCTATGCAATCATCACTGGTCGTTATTGTTTTCTCATAACTCTTTTAAATTTAAAGGAGTAGTTGTGCACGACCTGTTATAATGCTCACAAATCTATCTGCAAAATCTTCAATATTTTTGTACTCTCTTTAAATTATAACATTTACTAATACAAATTTCAAGCCTAACAGCAGTAATTTTGTGATAAAGAATCATCTTACATGGTATCCTTGATTTTATCATTCCTTTTACTAAATCCTATAGCAAGAATGAGAAGAAAATCAATTTTCTCTTTCCTTAAAATATCTATCTTAATTCAGCAAGGCTACCTCATCCTGTAGAAGAGGATAGAATGGATGAATAAATCAACCCAAATTTATGCAACTAAATTTTATCAACAAAACTAGTGGTGAATTCAAACCTAAATTGCAATGTAATAAAACCTTCCTGAAACACAATCGGAAATAACTTTCGGCCAAATACAACGCCTTTAGGGAGAAGTGTACAAATAGGACCGGTTTCGATAATATTAGGGATGATTTAAGACAGTTGAATAAGTATCAAGGTGTTTGAATGTTTTTGTAACATTGATAGTAGCGCTCCTTAAGGATTAAGAGCGTCATGTAGGCCTTTTGAAACGTCATTTATGTGATCAACCTACTAGTGCAGCTATCTACCGTTGCCTTATCACAAAGTTAACACCTACTAACCTATATTTGACTATATTCTTGTCAGTGCAACCTCAATACTATAATACGAAAGCAATTTTGGAACCTTCCTCGTTGTATTTATAAAGACAGCAGCATTGTATTTCTTAAACTTTAAACAAATGTAAGGAACTGGAGGAAATAAAGATAATCTTTACTGCTATGAACACCGAAAGAGTCAAACGCAACAACAGTCATGGTACGCTTGATATAAGATTGATGCAATGATCATTTTCCTTATATATAATGAACGTCTCACATTTGCAAAATGATTAAGAAATGTCAGAAAGGTACTTTGGTCTAAGAACAACAATTTTGTCCACTGCTTAACAGTTTACTCTTCCTAACATTCAGTGATTTTAAAACTCTACTACTACACCTTATCATTAAAAACTAGTTTCTGAGCAGTGGTGCAAATTCATACAAGCAGGTCCTTCTGTAGAAGCTGTTAAATCACGGAAAAAGGTTTTTGTAGCAACCGCAAGTCTTTCCAATTTATAGTAAGGTAGGCTTCGCTTATATGGTCTACCCTGTATATAATTCTGAACAAACAAACAATTAAACCAACCCTTTTTGAATACTTGTAAAAAATGCTTTCACTTATCTCTCTTTCTAACATAGAAAGAGTACTGACACTTAAACAACTGCTTTTGCAGTTTCTTATACCTAACCAAGTTCCTAAAGTCCGCCATAACAAAATACTACTAATTCCTATGGTAACGGAACAACACTAATAACCTCATTAGATCGATTCCAGGAATTTTATTGGAAGATTTACTCGTCTCTTTACGGTGACTGTATATTAGTACCACAGTCACCATCCCTTTATTTTAAGGTCATTTTCTACCTATGTAGTCTCCTCATTAATGTCCCTTCAAAATATAGTCCCTGTTCTCTGAACACCTTCCATGCTTCACTTGTTACATGACCCAGTCCTGGTGCCTTTCTTCTTTACATTTCGATTAATGCTGGTAATACACTATCTTATTTTGACTCCCCTTGCGGCTTCTTTTTAGATACACTATCTTACCTTTGAACTTGTTAGAATTCTCCCTTCAATTACTTGGTGAAAATATTCTCCTCTTCTCCTTATACTTTTAATATTAGCCACAAATATTTTCCCTCTAATTTTAATTTGTTTTCTATTGTTCAAATTCCATTTAACTTATTTGTCTTTCCACCGAATTTTATTATTTCTACAGTGCTTTTAGAAATCTCACTGGATTCTTTCGTTACTCTTTACCTAATGAGTTTTGATGGTGATTAGCTTCTTCACTACCCAGCATTGAATTCATTACTAACTTCTCCAATTTTCATTTGTCACACTTTATCCTTTATTTTTTCTTGCCTGCTTTTTCTATCCTACTCACACCGAGATATATATGAATTACTAATAGCAGATTTTGTACAATTAATGCTCTGATAAAATCTCCTGACACTCATTCACCTGACCGAATTCCCTCTTCTTTACATAACATATTGTTTTTTCTTCGCCGTCCACTTGTATGGTATGTACTGTTCATCTTATCTCAAAAAGATAGACTAACTTCAAACGCTTAGAGAGATTCCAAACTAAAAGACACCAATTCATTTCATATATTCTTTTAAATAATTGATCAATTAATATGCAATGTTAGTTTCGAGTCATTAGCTATTAAATTTCTCACGTTCCGTACACTGTTTCAGGAAATATGCAACAGTGAAAGTTACTTATCTTTTAAGTGTAGTGCATTAATTACATCCATGACAATCCTGCTTTAGTCATATTGCCTTTGTGTTCATTTATCATAGTTCATAGAAAGATGTTATTAGAAAGAATGGAAGAGACGTAGAGTTGTTCGGTAGAAAATGGCCTGGATTTTTATTCTAGTTTTGTTTGCTGTTATGTGAGGATATGAAGAGTTGGAGGAATCTAAAGAAAAGTGTGCATATTGTCGTAGTACACCACTCTATACCATACACTACTCCTATATTATGTGGGAAGGGAGACTTAATCATCTACTACAACGCGTGCCGTTTAAGAACTGTTCGTAGGGATTAACGACCGACTAGGAGGTCAAACTTGAGGTGTTGAGTTTCAAATCCTTAATAATCAGACAGTGTATAAATGGTTGGCGAGATTTACTAGAATAGGCCGAGACTATCTATCAAGGTTAATTAAAGATGAAAAAACAAAAATATAATTTTCGTTACAAAGATTAAAATAAGAATAATAATAGACAAAAAGGAATTATTTAAATTGAGATAGTCTCTTGATAATTATTATGAGGAAGGATCTCAAATGGAATTAATTGATTAATATAACTATGCTCAGATCAAAAGGGGGAACTTGACAATACTAATAATGGAGGAGGTTTCAGTCTTACGGGTCGATAACTTCGAGGAAGGTCCTTCTTGCGATGAGGTGAGTGGGGAACGATCCAATGAGTCAAGTGGGGCACAGTCCGAATGAGACAGGTGGTGCACGATCCGAACCAACCTTCCGATAAAGATAGCCAATCTTCAAAGATGACGTTGGACGGGAAATGTGGGAATTCTCGTAATTCCACTGGAAGAGGAAACTTCTTTTCCTTAAAGGTAATCGATGGAGAATTTCGAATGTTTCCGAACAGGAAGTGACGTTTTCCATGGCGGGGTACAATAATACGTGGTCTCCAAATAACGTGAAGAGGTCAGAGGTTGTTCTTTACACACAGGAAAGAGTAGGAAAAATTAGGTGGTGGCATATATCTAAATATTATTGCATTGTATTTTTTCATTCCCTTCTATTGCCCAAGAACCTTTCCTCCATTGCTTACATAAGTAATATTAAATGAAAATATGTTCTAGACTTTCTTTTCTCTCTTTATGGAAAGACTACCAGTTTGGGAGCAAAAATAAAATGGTTTCAATATTTAAAAAAAAATTCAAATGTGTTTGTTTTGAAATGCAACAAGCGTTGCGAAAATAAATTCAAGAATGAGGCATCGCATTTAGGTTAGGTATTGATGGTGGGAAAGATTTTGAATAAGAAAATCAAATCTTTAAGTAAGATATTCGAAGAGACAGTTGGAATAAGTAACTTAATCTAAAGCTCTATAGAAGGATGTTAAAATGTCAATTATGGGGAGGATATTAAAGTTATCCATCTACGTAGACCAATTCTTTCAATAAAATAAAATCAAAATTGCATATATACTGTATGACTTTTTTTCTTTCAGTAATATTTCCATTGGGTTCACTTTTCCTGGAAAAAGTTATTTTGGGTCGGTCTTATTCACTTGGTAAAATTAGGTACTCATGATTGAATAGAGAATGAGTTCCGATACATCAAATGTTATTTTTAAACTCGATGTAGGTGTTGATTAAATTCTACATTGAAAATTCTGACAGTGTTTAAGATTTCTAGAGAACATCTGTTTCGAAGTTTTACGGTTTTTATCTGTATTTTCTTCTATTTAAGATTGCTGTCATCATATCTTGCTTTAACACAAACCTTATAAGAGGCCCTACCACGTATCTTTGAAAAGAATTGAGTTATGTGTTTTAACTTGCATGTTGATTGAATAAATTTACTATAGTTCTAGCCCTACTATTTTCTCTTAGTAGGATGAATTGAATGGTTATTCTACCACATATTTGGGGAAGAAATAGAAGAAATTACTAGTGAAGTTGCCAGGTGAGCCGCTCGAAAGACCATTTTACTCGTCACAGACTCATTCCGGAAAAGTAACATAGAGGTAAAGATGGTAGTTTGACGATTTATAGGAAGGGGACGACGAAAGGGGAGAAAGTGGAATAAATACGTTGAGGCAAGGAAGAAGAAATGCCCCTATATTATTTTAGTATTGTGAATAAAGGCTATGTTTTGTCGTCTAATATAAACTGTTTTTCGAGGATTCATTTGTTGTGTTTCGGAATTCTGATGCCCGCATGTTTGCGTGATTGTGTTTGTATAAAAGAGAGAGATAGAGAGAGATAGAGAGAGAAAAAGGTTAGAGCGGTCAGAGTCAGAGGAAAACGTGAGGTAATGCTAGAGGGAGCGTAATATTAAAAGAGAGAGAGGTAGAGAGAGAGCTAGAGAGAAGGGTAAGAATACAGAGTTATATATATATATACATATATATATATATATATATATATATATATATATATATATATATATATATAAATATATATAGAAAGAAAGATGAAATTTATAGACGTGGAACGAGAGTTAGAGAAATAGATTTGAGAAAGAGGAGAGGGCGGTATATAACCATTAGCGTATACACTCTTGATTTAACCTTTAGGTCTGCAGCTAAATATTCGTGCCTCACTAAAGTTCTGCTCTCGCGCATAAACAGGAATATTATGCGCCACACTTTGGCACACACCAACACCTCCTACTCCAGAACTTTGGGTTGGGGTGGCTGCTAGTGATATCTGTGTTGGCGAGAGCACGGTGGCTCCTGGCTACTTCCTTGTATCCTCCTAAAGTTAACTTCCACAGACGCCATTTTATCCACTAGATAGAGGTGTACAAAGAGAGAAAAGAGAAAGAGAGATGACGGGGAAAGAGCCTAAAAAGAGAAAGTTAGAGATTAAGGTGCAGATCGACCGAGGTAGAGAAAGAAGAAGAGAGAGATAGAGAGATGTAAAGAGTGAGAGAAAGTTGGATAGTGAGAGAAAGAGGTCTATATAGAGAGCGGTAGAAAGATAGACGTACAAGTATAGAGAGGGAGTTTGAAATAAAGGTAGAGAGAGTAGTAGTAGAGAGGTAATTAAATAGGGACAGAGATGTATAGAGAGAAATGTAGAAAGAGAGAGACAGATAAAGTAAGAATAAGGTAGATAAAGCTAGAGAGAGAATGTGTGTGTTTCATTTTTTTTTTGTTTTTTTGCCTTCTTTACTAGTTCAGTATCTCTTTATTTTTCATATAGAATCCTAAATGAAGTAAATAGACAAAGAATATTCATAAATTTTCAGTAACTATTCATGTTGAATCGTATCCCCCCCTTCCTATCCATGATTTCACTTACGCCACATAGATGTATGAAATAGATAAAGACGTTGGTTTAAAAAGTCACTAGGGTATCATTATCTCATCAATCAATAATGCCTATGAGGCCAGTCGCCATAGAAACGTTGCCGCATCCTCCTCAATATGGTCTATTCAATCGACTGTTTTTTTTATCTTTGACATTTTGATTATAATAATGAATAGACGCCTTAGATCACCTTTTTAAGATATAAAAAAAACATTAAAATTAATAAGCACATATATTAACTACCTGGAGAATTTCAAATTTTGCTCCCATCATCGTCAGGCACACATTTGAAGATATATTAACCTCAGTAAATTTGTTTCTAAAGAAAAGTTTATCTTAAATTGTCCAAATGAACTTCAACACCCTAGTATTCGATCCTTGATGGTCCAGACCGAGATTAAGACATTGAAAACCTTTAGGCCTTTTACGACCCAGTTCCATACTTTTTGATACCTTTTAGTTCTCATTCAGTAATTACAGTTTTGGGGTAACCGAACAACGTTTATCTTTATCCTATGTTAACCGCCGTGAAGTCGACCGAAACCGAAACTTCAACTTTGCGTTAATCGGAAGCAGCGTTTTCAGTCAGCGAGGGAAAGCTCTCAAAACTAGTAGGTAAAAAGAACTCCCCAAAAGTAGATATTTCAAACTGTAGCATTTAATTAATGTCTATATTTTTGACTACCGTCTGCTTGTCTCGGTTAGTCGAGCTTTGCTGCTTTCCTGTTCTTGCTTTCGGGTCTCAGGTCCTCTTATTTATTCCCTCTTTCTGAACCTTTATGCAATTTAACTTTCCTTTTCCTTTACCTCCTTGTCGCTTGAGCCTAACGTCTGTGCTTCTTATACATTGTTTTCCTATTTCGATCTATGGATTAAACTAATTTTTAAATGAATATATATATTTATCAATCATTTCTCCTCTGCATTTATATATTTTTATACAAAAATCTGTATCTATCTATCACTGTATCTCTTATCTTTTAAATTTGTCTGCTTTCTTA
This sequence comes from Ceratothoa steindachneri, assembly GCA_963969495.1. Classification (NCBI taxonomy): domain Eukaryota; kingdom Metazoa; phylum Arthropoda; class Malacostraca; order Isopoda; family Cymothoidae; genus Ceratothoa; species Ceratothoa steindachneri. Next base: position 3,052,932 of record OZ018327.1, on the reverse strand, counting down.
AATAATGGCTCAAACTTTACCTCTATTTCAAAAGTGTGGTTGTAAATAGAGAACAATTAGCATGAGGTCTCTAAATGGTGATTATAGGAAGCAATCGTCAAAGCGAAGACCCAAGAGCAATTAAACTTCAACAATTTCATTAGCGAAGGGGAAACTTACCTTTGAAAAGGATCGATTGTAACAACCAAATTCCTTAAATCTTCCTCAATGTAATTATATGTAAAGAACAAAAACGCAAACTAAACGCTTTGTGCTTTTTTAATAATAGTTCAAGATAAGAGGGTACTATTATTTCCCCCCTCTATCTGAATGTTGATGATGGATGCAAATAGTTCATTTTTCTTACGAATGTCCTTTAAGCTTTTTAGTCCAAAGGCAAAGAACATCAAAATGCCAAAACCAAATTAAAGGGACTATCAGAAATTCCATTTAAAAGATGGTTCCGACGAAATCCACGTAAAAATTGGCAAGTCCGAGAGAAAAACAATTCCACTTTGATAAGCCAATTTCCTTCCAATAGAATCATTTTCCATTAAGACTGAATTTATTATCCTAAAATACATACATAAATAATGTGATAAAAGTTCGCCGTTGTAAATAAGGAGCGAGGAGATTTTGGGGAGGCGTTCTTAAGAAAGGTCAGAAAATTGAAAAAGTCATTAGTGAAAAATAAATATAAAACGAAGCTTATCGGCAGATGAACGTGCGAAGGAAAAATCCGGAATCGATAAACGAAGAAACAATACATGGGGAAGCAAGACACGCAGAAATATCAAGATAAAAAAGCTACGGGGAAGAGTATTCTTGAGAGGCTAGCAAAAAAGATAGAATATATAAGGGAAAGCAAAAATATTTAAAAATAGAGATACCAAAATAGAAAAAACGGAGTTCAGTTAAAAGGAAAATGAGATTGGAGGTTGTCAGGAAATCAGTTGTTATATTTAGAGTTGTTAAAATTGCTCCGAATTTGTTGCTAAATACTCTAATGATGCTACGGGATTTTCCAGCGGTAGTATTTTTAGTGCTTTTTAAGCTAGCAGAGCTTAGGCATTTCAAATGTTCCGAAATGAAGGACAAAGCTTACAACGTTTTAATATTGCTTTATCTCTTCTGGCCCGAATTGCCACGAGCAGCTTAGGATATTATTGTTTCGTTTAATGAAAATTGGGATATTTACTCCAATAATAAAGGTAAAATTAGGCTTGAATCGAAAACAAAAACCTATTTAAGCCCCTTGTTGTGGTCGCTAATAACAGAAGGGTATGGTTTACATTTTGTGGGATGTGAAATGAGTTATTTATTCGGAGTTCCGCAATAAAAGGGAAAGAGTTAATCGGGACAGAGATGCTAAAAAATCCAACCTTTAAATGAAGCTCCTATACAAAAACGCCCTGTGTGATCAAACAAAAGCCCCCCCACCCCCTCTATCATTGACATAAACGCCCTCGAGGGAGGTTTTTAACCCAAGAAAATATTACTTCTTTAGATTGTGAAGATCATCTTCTTTCTGCATATTCGCCTGACCTTGAACCATCTGATTCACACTTATTTAAGAAACCACAACACTTAAATGCCAAAGTTTCTCTGATATGAAGAACGTAGGAAAGGATATTTATTCCTATTTTCATAAAAACCGAATCGATTCTTTATAAAAGGTTTTTAATGCTTAATTTATCTATTGAGCGCATTGTCAATTTGCTGAATGTATTTTAACCTTCCTTAAATTCTTGACAGCCATAATATATTATATTTGTATAAAAAGGTAGAAAACGACGGGGGAGGAGCGTACAATTTAGGAGGAATTTACACACTTCTATGAAGGAAGGAGTGTTGGAGAAGAGAGAGGAGCGCATCTGCCTGGAAACCTTGTGTATTTTGCAGATAGAACAGGAAGAATACGTTGAAGATACAAATGATGCAGAGCGAGAGACACATATTTACATCACTCAAGAAAAGGTAGAATGAAAAGTAAAGATTCTAAGTTTGTCAGTAAGAGTGAGATGGACAGAGATCGAATGACCCATAACCCTCGTGGCTGTAACAATTCTAGATGAAAATAGAATGAAATTCCTCACTGAAATAATAAAAAGGCAAGAGAGAGACAAGAAGGCGAAAGATATCCAAAGAGCTCGAATTTAGTTATAGATGAACCGAATGTCGTTGCAGTTGGTTCTCGCAACCGCCATTTTGAGAAGGTTTGCTTACTTATTGGCTAAACAGACCCAAATTAAATTATTACGCTTTGATAAAATATAACCATTTGAACTCATTTAATGGTTTCTTTCAAGCCTAGGCCGAAAATACAATGAAGGGTGGTTCCTGTTAACAGGTGGACATTCCAAATTCATAAAACAATGAGTGTAAAGAGAAAAAATATGATGAAAGCTCTCACTTATATCATTATTGAAGCAATAAGAATTAGAGCCGCAGAAAAGAAAAAAACATTTCCATATAAAAATGTGGGACAAGTTTAGTTTTTTTTTAGTACACCGAAGTAATGAAGTAATAGAAAGTAAATAGCATCATTTATTTGGATAATTTGCTCTCATAATTTTTAATATAGAAGTAACGAGCAGATATAATATGAATTCCTTTACTCAGAGGAACAATTTAAACCAGCAAGAGTTTCAGGCTTCATCTCAACCTCTAGCCCCTGTCCTAGTTTTTTAATCTAGGCCATATTTATGATACCATATGATCTATTCTTTAAAAAGTTTTGTAGTTATCTAAATTGAATCATTAAAGGTGCGAAGTGTGTTTTTGTAGGACTGTGGTTGGTAAACCCATCAAACTTCCTTACACCTGATGTGCAGCAAAGGGAGTAAGAATTGCGCCATTTAATTTTCAATATATAATTAACTTTACTTTGTTATTTTGTTATAGAAAATATTATTTTTTTTAAAATATGAATTTTCCCAATACGTTGTACGGATAGTGCCTAACTTAATTAAATTGACACCCAAAGGCCTATTAAGTTTATTATTTACATTCTGTTTGATGATTTTCCGGAAGAAGAGAAAACCAGAGAACCAAAAGTTTACTTTGGAACGGTTGGCGGGAATAGGGTTAACATATCTTAATGATAAGAATAGCTAGAACTGGCTAGATTAACATTATCATATAGAGGTTTCTAGACATCTCGTTCTTCTGTACCACTCGAAAATTCTCAAAGGTAGCTAAGTGCACATAATAATTAAGGTAATAAAAATAAAATTTTATAAATTTAATAGAAGTTGATTTGATAAGTAGAATTATAATTGAGGACGTTGATCCATTTTTTGGCATCAAGCTAAGCAATAACAGCTAATATTTTTTAAATGTACAACGAAGATCATTTGTAGTTGTTTTAGAGCTGATCAGAGGTTAATTTCGAAAGATTTTGAAAATTATGAATCAAAGGCATTTTGATGCAACTAACTGCAGTGTTCATCAATGCATTTGTAAGAGTTTTGCATATGAAAATAAAGACCACAAAAGATTTTTTGAGATCTATTTGTTCCACTTGCATACTCGTACGTGTTATGATGTGCAATAACTGATCTTTTGCGTTACATTTCTCAACAAAATTCTTGCTGGCAACTAAGCAAAGCAGCAGTTGTTGCCATTTTATGTAAAAAAATGTTACTTCTTTCTTGTTTTGTGGTTGAAAGTGTTTTTTCATTATATGTTCGTAATTAAAGTGAATGAAAGGTCTCTTTTGATCCCAACATATTGCTTTTGTAGTCAGAGTAATGAATTTTAAAATTTTTCCATTTAAAAAATAATACTACTTTATTTTGATTTCATTTCTGAAAAGGCAATTAGGTTTAAATGTAATCCAGATGAGCGGGGACTCTTCATTGACAGCTCCTCAAGAACCATTAATGCTGTACTTGTCCACATTCTGAAAGCATAGTAGAAAATTAAAATCTTATTTTTATAAAAGTAGTGAATGATGTAGAATAATATTTGTTTTAATGAAACGTCCAAAACATTTTATATTTAATGAGAAATTTCTAGAATTTTGTAGAATTTTATGAAGTTTCAAGAATCTTCCAGAATTGCCCGAGACACACACCTCGAAATTTTTAGAAACTTCATGTGTTTTCTGAAATACTCCTTTAAAAATATCTCAGATCTGTTATCATTTCAGCTCTTTCTACCATCAGAAGAGAAATTGGAAAAGAAGGCTGCAAACATTCTCCACATACACTCTGTTATATGTGCAGAAATTCATCAAGACAAGAGCAAAACGTTCTATGTGTGAAGCTTACAAAGCAGACTCATCTCTGTTAGTTGACGACCAAGACAAACCCAGAGCACCTCAGTTTAATTAGGAACACTACAAGTAAAATTTGAAAGATTAAAATATTAAATGTCGAAAAATAGTAATAAAGTTTTTTTAATTTTATAGGATGGTATAGGAGCAGCGCCTGGCGAATTAGGGCCTAGTCATTAGCTTCGCGAAATGAGAGACGATCCGTAGCCTGAAGGGCGAAGAATTCCTCCTCCACGAGCTACGTATCTCATTGCATCGAATAATTTAACACTTATCTTGCACGAATCAACTTATCGTGTGCGGCATTGGAGCAACTTACACAGACTTCTCTTAAACCCGAATAGGTTTAATTTTAGGAGTGATTCGTATGGCCAAAGCGGTGGCATTAGTAACACCTCCGTAGCAGTGACACGAATGTTTTCACGCGGTAGAGATAGAAACCGACATGCACCGACTCGGGGAGCATTTCATGGTCGAACGTGAGAAAAAGTGTAGGAATGAGCTGGAAGCCACTCCCTGATTTCTCCTCACACGTTCGATATTGACCGCTCTATGGTCAACGAGCGCTAAAGTGATGTCATATATGGAGCAATCCACCAGTTCCCTCGCGTAAACCGTTTCTTTAACTACGTTCATGGTAGATTGCTGCATCATACTCACTGGAATGCCATTAAGTGTCTGAATGGAATTTATCATGGTCGATTCGGAGGGATATGACTCATTCGCCAGAAGGCTTCGTTCCCAGAAACGGGACAGCTTCAGCTCTTTACCAATCAAGATTGCTTTAGCATTAAGGTGCTTGATTGGTGGAGAACCGAATGTGTCCCGTAAGTTTTTAAAGCCAGCTTGCTCGAAAACTCCAGTAGTCTCTTAATGAGGGGCCCTGAGGTAATCGAGGCTCCGGTAAGTGCACTTGCAAATTTGGTCTTGGTCTGGACACCCACACCCAGGGGCGCCTCGGGCTAGGACGTGCCTATCAAGGCCTGGCTGCTTGCAGAAACGGCAGGGGACCCGTCCGTCTCTGGAGCCCCCGCGGAGTGAGATGAACCTTTGGTCTTACTATCGCTTTTTTAATTTTTAGGAGAGGAGGGTGGGGAAGGAACACGTTTTTTCCACCGCCAAAAGGATCCCCTAGGAATGATGGAGAGTCTTCAGCAAGATCCTCCTCGGAGATGGAAAAGGTCTTAGCTGTCAGAGAGGCACTAGCCAGGGAAGGAGGTCTCTACTCTTCTTGCGAATCATCGGGCACCCGAGAGATCTGAGGAGAGGCTTGTAAAGGGGTAGAATTTAATTCAGTGCTCGGCATCAAACCCGGTTGAAACTCCATGGAAAATAACTCTGCCGTCTTAAACTGAGTCAATTCTGTTCACGTTGGGGGGAGAGGTAGGTAAGGCTATCCGCCCAAGATAATGCTAATGATTTTCTATTGCTACTTTACAATTTGTACTAAGTACTATACTGTAGTCTAGTTGTTTAGATATAAGTTTCAGAAGCTGAGTCACTTTAAAACTATCTGTTTTCTCTCATTAATCTTTGTTGGGATCTTCTTCATTAAAAATTACTCATTTTTATTCTTGCTGCTTTTGTTTGTTTTGCCTTCATTATATAATTGTAGTGGTTTTATATGAATAATAAATTATTTTATACAAATGTATTTTTAGTGAATAAATGCAGACATTCTTCTAATATTGACGTCTATTAATATGTAGAGACTAGGCACGCCATACGTATAGTTGTACCAGCGAATGTGGATTATTTTAGGTTTACTTAATACGTCTTATTTACATATGAGATAAAACTTTGTATAGATTCTTGTATTCTATAATATATTTGTTTGGAGTCCAACTGGCGTACTGTAACCAGAAAGAATTTATAGCTAGCGCCCAATTTTATTTCTTGTTAAAATTGCAAATTTACCTAAATTTCTACAAGTTGATGAAGTAATTATTTAAAACACCTGAAATTATGAATGGCGAAAGTTTATATTTTAGAATTTAAGGAAATTCTATTTCTTGTAAATCCCAACATCCGTTCTAATCGGTCACCATTCATGTACGTTTAATTTTAATAGAATTTTTCAAGCAATTTTCTATTATCTACAGCTATTTAGATGTCTTGATTCAGCCATTTGTCTACCTCTTCAATTATTCACTTTAAATTGGCATTTAAGTATCGAGGCGTTAGTCCAAAACCACACGTCTCGACCCATTTTCTTTTGCATAGCTTTGAGAAGGTTTGGCCAACAGTCTGATTTATCGAGTAAGAATAATTGAAACATCGACGCAAAATTAAAACAATAGTTGCTTTTAAGGAGACGCCATACATTTAATTTTCAATACCTAATTCAGCTATAATTAATCTATGATTAAAATCTTCGTAATCTTTAGCAAGATGCATTGAATGACCAACGATAAAAGTAAAGCTTGGTGTTAACTTAGTTGACACTTAGTACAAACACATTTTACTTTTTCTGCTTTCATTAATACAATTAAACAAGGGAGAAAAAAGTAAATATCTGATTAATAAATGAAAATTCGATGATCTTTAGGCGTCTTAATATTGGCTTTGCATAAGTTTTGATTTGCTTTTCATAATGTTGTAACAACTCAAGCAATGAGTTTTCCTACTTTAAAAAGTCCGAGAAAACATCTTCTAATAACCAAGGTTTGTAGAAAGTCTTTACAAAACCAAAGAATTCATTTCAGGAAGCTTTGACTCGAAAAAGCTAACAATCTCCTTCGACAAATCTCATTCTCTCCTCTAATAATTCAACTGGAACGAATGTGATGGTAGTTTGTTATATCAATTCAATATGTAGGCGTTAAGCTGTCATTTTCTCATTCACTTTAGACAAACAGCGTTATATGGAGGAGTTATAATTTGATTCTGTGATCACGAATGGCTTAATTTATAACAGATGGCACTTTAATATATTCTGTTTTCTATAAATAGAGTTCGAATCCACATGTAAAGAATAAATAGCTGGAATAAAGAATGAAAGATAAGAAGAAATTAAACTTTTTACCATGTTATCTTGCAGGTTCTTCTTCCTCCAAAGAATCAGACTTAAAGCTTTCTTTAACTTTGCAGAACCTATACATATGATAAAGAGAATGTAGGGAAAAGAGAATTAATCAGAAAAATGGGAGATTCACCATACAAAACATGTGCATTAAATCTAAAACATTGAAACGAATAATTAGGCTAAAACATTTCATTCTTAAGTTTGAGACGCAGAGTGAGCATTCAAATTTTTAAAAAGTAAATAATAAAATAATATCTCCTGGTCATATAAAAGGAACCATCCTCCTTTTCAATAAACATATATTCCAAAGTTAGGCCTACGAGATTTCGTCACAGATATCCTGATATGTGATCTGATATTATACACCCAAGATGCAACAGTCCTCGCCTTTGAAAGGATGAGAAACCATCGACTCTTTTCTTTTTATAACTATAGACCTACACAGTCTTTGACTAATCTTTTTAACACTAATTAAATATATATATATATATATATATATATATATATATATATATATATATATATATATATATATATATATATCTTTCATGCTATATATTCACATCTAACTCCTTCAAAAACTTTGGTGAATCAAATAGATCGAAATTAAGGAGATCCTTAATGGCCAAACTTTACTGCGGCAGTTATTTAAAACGCAATCCGTATACATAAATATAATTTTTCTGATTAACATTCGGCTGGTAAATAATATGTTCAACATTAGAGAGTAGAGTTATAAGATTCAAAAATTATACCAATGATTTTTAATATTAATGCTAATTTGACATCAATAAATCAACTCAATAACTCTCTCTTGTCTCCGTATCTTTCAACAGTTTCTGCTTTGCAGAAATTTTTCCGAGATTGGGGCCAGAATGCTGTTATTTGCAAGGACCTCGGTTGTAGGTAACAGCAGCCGAATTTGTTTCGTGGTGGACTCGTGAATATTTAAATTTAATGTTAATGAAATTATGTTGCCAATTTCATGAAATTTTTTTTCTTGTTGTTCTTTCGGAAGAAAACTTTAGAGGTGTTTTCAACTTTCGGAAGCAGGCAAGTATTGAAAATATGCAAATAACATAAGAAGTAATTGGTAGCAAAAACTACATTTTTTGTATTATAGTTACTAGTATATTCAAGTTAAAATTTGTATATTATCGTAAATTATTTCTTTAATATTTTCTCACGTCTGGATAGACACAAAGAGAAAATATGTATTTTTAATGTAACTTTTGTATAAAAGTCGATATAATGAACACATCCCGTAATTTATGAATTTAAGGAAACTAAACACGGGAAAAATTCCCTCTTAATCTTGGCCTACATGATTGTGTAAAATTGGATAATTTTCCTATAAATCGTCTTTATTTTAGTGATTAGAAGTTCCATTCTTAACCTGCAGCATCTCGATCTCGAATCTGTAGCGGTGGATTCCGACCTAGTACTTCATTCGACATACCCTCGGATCTCTCTGGTACAAATGTCTATTTATTATAGCACCCTAACAATCTCTAAACGAAGAGACAGTTTCCTAGCCAAGCAACTGTAGAAAAATCTTTATAAGTATTTTGGAATCTGAGGATGTTTATTTTGAGGAAAATGACATTAATGACCGTGTTTCGTGTACAAAAAAATGGGTTAAATGAATAAAAATATAGATTAAATAAGAGTTCTATGGAAAATAAGGGAAAATTTATTTAAAAGATATGATTTTGCAGATCAATATTTAGAGAAATAAAAAGATACTGCCTAATTTAAAGAAATTTTAATTAGATAGGAAAATGAAGGGGGGGGGGAAACAGACATAAAAGTAAAGAATTAAAATATGAACACTTTGCCTGTGGCCAATTATTAATAATAAATACAAATCTTACAAATACTTACCTTATGCTGGTCTTTTAAAATGGATTACCACGAGAGACATGAAGAATTCAAACCCTCACTGGAATGAATTTGGTGAATTTAATTTCCTAAAATTCTTTCCAAACTTAGATGAAATAATTTTGGTGAGACGAGGAATACTTCTCAATCCGAAGTCATTTAGAATTAAATGTTGTCAAAATAAAAAATAAAAAAATTGTACTTTGAGCACAAAGGAAGAATTACATTAAATAAAAACTACAGGAAGCAATATGTAAAAATTATGACAATGAAAAAAAAGGTTAGGTTTTATTTCCACTCATTTAAGCTGCCTTATTATTGCAGTGGAGAACTACAGTTTAACGTAGGATAAAAACCACAGATATCTATTGCATATGGCTGCTGTCGTCAAGATCACCTGAATCGTGGCTCAATTCAGTGACTTACTACACCAGTTGTGACCTAACTCCGCTGTAATCAGAAACAGCATGGCCACTACAAACACTTCCACAATATTGATGAGATTGGACCAAACGAATTCAGGAAGATTTGGTCAATTCTTTAAACAGAAGAACGGACAGGTCCGCGGCGCCGATTAGATTGAAGAGAAGGCAAACCGGAGAGAGAGAGGGAGATATCTCTTAACGAGGCATGTCTTTAATACCGGAAAGTGGCGAGTTTTCGAAGTTAACAAAGAAATAAAAGTCTCTTCAATAATAGTCATAATTCTCTCTAGAGAGAAGGGCCTTCGGTGCCCATCTTGGGGATTAGCTAGTTCCATTGCTTTCTTTTAATCTGCATCTTCTTCCGGTTTATTCACGAATTGCAATAAACGGAAAATTCGTGTTTACCCTAGAGCAAGGAAGACCTGGCATTCTTCTGCAGGCTCGCATTAACAATCATTACACCGAAGCCTCATCGATTCTAAAGTTTCATTTGCTGGATAATCGGTTTCTCTTGCTTATCTGCGCGGGACGCACTGCCATTTGATAGGGCGCTCCTCTGCACCTTACTGCGACGACTGCGTTGTTTCCTAGACTGTTCGTCCTATTCTTGTTTACTGCCACAATCTGGGGGTTTCATGCACGTTACTAGGACGAGCGTGGTCGCTACCGATTTTCGTTTGTACTCAGGACTGGTTAGTACAAATAGACTTGTCAACTGCTAAAATCATTAAAGGAGGCTAGTCTCACCATTTTATTTTGACTCTATTTATTTGTCGTATGGTCATGCCGCTGTTGTAGCGTACAACCCCCATGACGCCGAACCGTGATTCCTTCATCTTCTTGGTTTCTATTTGTTTCTTTATTTTTTATTACCTTTAATTGTTTTAGCTTTTAAGGTGTAATGTTTGTCTTTTTTACTGTAGCATAGTTTTAGGCATGTGAGTTAATTACGGTGACTTATGCCCTTGGTGGCAGTCGCAAAATGACCGCTATACAAAATCTTGCTTATATAATAGTCTTGAAGGTCTCAAAGCTCTCTTTTTATTGACTATAATTCGAGCCAGGGATATCTTGCCCTTTTCACATGTCTATTTATTTTGTTACCTGTTCGATCGATTTGTTCTGCAGCCAATATTTGGAGAGCAGCAGTTTCTTTTGCTCAAAGTTCTGCATTCAGGGAGGGTATCGCTAACTGACTGATACCATTTCACATGAGTAGCTATGACTTAATCTTAATTCTCATAGTTGAGCAAAATTTCTTAAGTCGCAGGTGCTTGTTATAAATTGGTCAAGCTCGAACTGAGCAGACGTCTCTACCTGGGTACAATAAGTGCTTGTATTCAGTATGTATTTATTTATTATTAAAGCATTCCTGTAATGGTTGATGATAGAGAAAAAAATAATGTTTATTTTACAATCTGCTCTCAAAATTGATAACTAAACAGTAGAGTAATCATACTAAACACAGGTGTGCAAAATAAATTGATACACTTGCGTTGGAGGATAGGAGAAATGCTTGTCAAATGTACTTAACTTTAGTAAAATAACGCTTTAACTCATACTTCTTTAGTTATAAAATTAAAGAAAAATGGAATAGCAGAGGTTAAACCGAGAAGTGACAGATATTACATCGATTTTACGAGTATTATTTAGGTGTAAATATTTCATAGTAGGAATCACAGATGGAAACCTAAAATATCAGGAAGGTTTGAGGACAATATAAAGAAAGGAGGAAATGAATAAGGCCAGTTATTGTTCTCAATAAGGCAAATGTGAAGATGCGTTTTCCGTCTTCTTTTCTGAATTCTCTTTCGCGATATTAATCATCCTTTGAACACTATGAGGAGAGACCATCAAAAGAAGGAAGATCTGTGAAATAACAATTTTTCTAGGATTTAGCGTTTGTTTGATCCTACAATATAACCATAAATGAAAAAAAAGGTAAATATGTAGATAAGAGTACACATTGTTCTAAAAGGGTAAATAAAAGAAGCACCACTTTAGGTGATACAAATATATAAATGTTTATATCAGTTTAATAGCTTTAACATGGGGGTTAATACCCTCTTTCCTGCTATGTAATTTGTAGGATGGTTAATCTAATACTCATTAATATATCATAGTTTATATGCTGTAGCTTTTATCGTTTTCCTTTCACGGCGGCCTTACTCACTAACTATAATTTAAGAAGGGGATTTTTGTAAGTATTTGAATAATAATTTCATCTTAGTTTGGTTAGGACTTATGTTTTCTTCTCAAAATAATTTCTAATAATTTTTTTATAATATCAAAAAACAAAATGGTGAAGTTCAGAAATAAATATAAGTATCGAAATTTGGGGATTTTTTAAAACCCAAAGAATTACAAATGGTGAAGTTCAGAAAATTTATTTTTATATATCTTCTTCTATAACTATATTTTAGCAACGTGATATTTTGTTAGGGGGGAAATATACTTGACAGTTCCTTTTTAAAATTTGTATAATTGGTGAAGTTCACAAATTGTATAAAAATTTAACCATGGCTGCGTTATTTAGGTTTTAAATTTTAATCTTAGTAGCAAAGCACAAGCTCCCCCCGTAGGGGGAGTGGTGAAGCCATTGCCTGGTTGGATTATAGGATCCTTAATGGCTGTAGTTATGTAGTTCTTTCTTTCTGGCTTTCTCTTTCTTCTCCCATTCTCATCTCAGTAGCTGTCTTGAGACCCTAACAATTCGCTTATTCAAACAGCCACTAAATCAAGATTCAATCTATGCGATCAGCGGCGTTCTAGGGCAGAGACTTGCTCTTATAATCCTTTGTAATAGAATGCGCCTAATTATTTGCGTGTTCCTAACTTAACTAACACAGTTTCATCCTTAACTATATTTTAAGAACGGCATTTGGAGGATAGGTTAAATAATAATAAATATTTTTTCTCTTAGTTTGTACGCACAAATTTATCAATCAACAGTAGAGAAATGATATTAAACAAAAGTGTGCAAAAATAATTGATATAATCGCGTTGGATGATGGGGTAAACACTTGTTAAATGTGCTGTACTTTAGTAAAATAAGGTTTTAACTCTGCCTTAGCTCGCACTTATTTTAGTTACAAAATTAAAGAAAAATAGGAATTTGGGGATTTCTTTAAAACAAGACGAATACATAATGTTGAAGTTCAAAAAATCGATTAAAACAAGCCATGGTTTCGCTACTCCTCCTTACAGGTAGAGCTGGCGCTTTACTACGCTTGGAGCTATGCAAAAGCAGTCTCCACTCTTCAGAGCTATAGGTGCCATGCCCCAACTCGGTAAACAGACCAGGAACACCGTGGCAGTATACAAATTGTTTGTCCTCAGAGAAATGCTTAACAAATGTACTCTCCCTGGTTCGGTAATATGGTACGCGTACCCACCTGTCAAGCATATGTCTTTCGCTTAACCTGGAGGCTAAAGGCTCTGCAGTTCTCTTGGAGAGCGCCAAATTACGTATCAATCCATTCAAATCCTCTTGATTGAAAGAGTGAGGTGCTATTGACTGTTCAGCATCTGATGATGAATCTGCAGAATCTGAATCCATTCCGTGGACGTCTATATCAGGTACGTGTCATTTTCATCCTCGGAGGAAGCATATCCACTGAAAATCTGAACTGGTAAAGATTCAGAATGAGTTACTGGCCGGATCGCTGAGGGAATGTTGGGGTAGTCGATCTTGTGCCGATTTTACTTGCCAATCCCTTTAGTATTCACCAGACATGATCTTTTGGCTCTCACCCCACCATGGGGATGCCAAAAGGAAACCATTTCTCTTTACTTTCGTCCACTCACGAAGATGTTCCACACAACTATGGCAAATAGCATGTGGGGCTCACTTCTTATCTGGATCGCCAAGAGGAACATCAAAATATGCCTTATAAGTGCGGATCACAAAGTTTGATATATTGCGCCTTTGACGAACTAGCATGTAACAGCCACATATGTAGCAGAAGGTGCCTGGATCATTAACGCGTTTTCCTCTTGACGAAGCCATCACTCTAACATGAGACCTGAAAAAAGAAACAATAATGTCAATATTTTGCACAATAACACTTATTACTATCTTACTACTCTGTACTGTGAAGTATTTACTTTCTACTAGTACCCTCCAACCACCTGAAAATAGAAATTACAGAATAACTATAGCATGAAGGTTAAAAATGGATTATATATTCGAAATCAGCATGAAAAAACGGATTAAAAATGGCAAATGATTCTGAGTCACCAGAAAATGTGATTAAAATTGTTTTCCTGTGTTATAGATAATAATGTTTCTGTTGATCTATCAGGAATTGCATACATAAAACCCTCGCGGGTTTCCCTGCAAATCCCTCTGAAAACCCACGGTACTGGCAAAACCTTCCCGACATTATTCTTTCCTCAAAGAGAACAAGGATTAATCTATTTATACAATCTATTTATACAATCAATCCCTTTTTCACTAATCATTATAGGATTTCGGATTAACGAATTTGCGCACACTTCACGGAAATAGTTCTTCCAAGCCGTAATAGCCTTGGATGACTTTTCTAGTTGTTCTTTACAAAAAAAACAGTAGTTCTTAAATTGTTACACTATACATGAACGAAAAAGATGATTATTTCCATAGGTATTTTTGACCCGTTTAACCACATATCGCTTCTCAATCCGGATTTGCTTTTACGCCCTTGTTTGTGACAGCGCCATAAGGGTGGGTAATAGAACAACAAAAGTTTCATGCTCTGTCCATTTTTGGAAATTATTTGCCGATGCACAATATCTCTTTATTGCAAATACTTAACTGGTTGTTCCATATGTTGTACCTCCCTAGCAAGTTCGTACGTTGTCATTTTTTAAGGGTGAATACAATGATCAGGCTTCCAAACAAACCGAACAATATCGTAAAACAAACAATGTCAAAGATTACTCAATCGAGTAGTGAGCTATTCAGTCACCTATCTGAGGAGCTACTCAACAAACGATAGGATATCGTAAAACTAAAAATGTCACGAGAGTAACCGACCATTCAAGAAAATATATCTGAGGAGCTACTCTTCAGTTACCGGCCGTTCAGCCGTCTGGATGAGGATACGAAATTGCGCCATAATAAGAGAAAAGATCCGCGTGATTTAATTTGGTTGGGGAATATTGTTGACGTGTGTATCGCTTACTCATGTAGCAAGACGTTCCATTTTAGTCGTATCTATATATTCTACAGTTGCATTTAAGGGAGCTACCTTATCAAAATTAGTGTCGAGTTAGCCATACTTTAGTTCTCCCTCAAGGGACAACTTGATTGTATGGGTTCAGCCTGAGAGTACCATAGAGAGAGAAAAGTAAGATGTTTCAAGTAAAGATACCCACCTTAATTAGAATCGCAATTTTAACAATATTGAGCCCTACATAATGTTTAGATGCTGTATATATATTTTTATATCAAAATGTCGGGTGCCTAATGCTATCCTAATGGTTTATTGACTGAGAGAGATTAATGAGTTTCCACATATATTAGGAAAGGCAAAAATAGATATTGGCCGAATGACACAAAGTCGAAATATTGATAATAGTTAATTATGAGTGGCAAGGCCATTGTCTGGTTAGAAGCAAAAGGTTGATTTGAAAAGAGCAACCAAGGTTGGTAAATAAATTGAACTCTTAAACCCTTGGAAGCTGAAGTTTTCTCTCCTTAAAATGAGGGTTAATATTATCACTCTCGATTTGAATAAAGAATGAGGTGATGATTAATTTTTTCGGCGCTTTTTTGTTCAGAAGACACAAAGCAAAAATGGCTGGTGACGTCACCAGCCAGAAAGGTCGACTGGCCACTGTGACTCCATAATAATATTCTGCTTCGCTTGGACTTGGTTCAGCAAATTTATAAAGCCAAAAAATTTATATTCTTTTAATAATAAATTTTGGCTGCTACTTTACTTTTCATTTTTACTAAATCAGGTTCAATCGGTTTATTATATTTATGTTTTAGGTTAAGTTTAGGTTAGGTTATATAACCCTAAAAGTAACAAAATCGGGAGTTTTTTGTTTTTATAAGAAAAATGCGTTTTTAAGCTATTCGTTCACACTCGTCGATCATATGGCTGTCTCACAGGCCGTCACCCTGGTGACGTCACCAGCCATTTTTGGTTTGTGTCTCCTAAGCAAAGAAGAGCCAGTTGGTCGATGTTTTGAACTTTTTAAGGTATTTCAAAGCGACAAAACCACTTGCAAACGCCTTTATTAAATGGACGTCTGATTGGGATCGCTGATATTAATTATAAAGTGAACTTTGAAAATATGGTACGAAAGAGCCGCATAATTCATTCGAGCTTAGTACTCAAGATTCGAGAAAGCACCGTCTCACCCCACAGTGGGAAAAGCTTGTGCAAAAACGTTAACTTAAAATAGGCAAACAACCTCAACGATAGGATGTTAAGATGCTAAAATTATAAGTTAAATAACTGTTCTTGTGGGATCGAGAGTCGCAATAGGCCTTTGACCATATACTTAGACCTCTTTGTCATTTTACTTCTGGCATCCACTTCTCTTCTTAACCAAACGTATGGCGATCGTTTATTGTTAATATTATGTTAACTTATTTTATCCTTAAATCTTTATTATGGACTTGAAAATGTGGGGAGTTTGACCTTTTGTTTATAGTGAATAATCCTTCCCTTGTTACTAGCAACGGGTCTTCTAAGATTACTTAATCGCTCTCATTGGGATGGTCTGTTTTGAACGAACAACAATCCATCCTTTTTGGGAACATAACTAAATTGATTCGGAAAATCTAATTATTTATATTAATTGAGGTAAAAGAACCAATAAACCTTCGAGACTGTGCGTCTATTCAGATAGACCGCAAACAGCGCCGCTATATTTCAAGAATCCGGACAAGACTCAGACGACCCTGATAAAGACCAGGACTCGTTTCTATAAATAAGGCCACCGGATATTTAAAAATCCTTTTTTTCATTAAAATTCATTTAGTTTCTAAAATTAATACGGCACTTGTATTTGCATCGAATGGATTTAGCAAATTTAAATTAACTTAAATTGAAAATGGTAAGAATAAATAGTTAAAGAAAGTTTGATAATTCAGAAAGAGAAATTTTCTAAAAGTCTTATAGCCGAAGTTCCTTAAAATGCTGTCACCTGGACTAAAATCTGATTCCTCCTCAATTAACCTAAACTTCATTTAACCATTACAACAATAAAACCTGACGGAATTCTACAGTTCTCAAACCCCTTTTCCTAGGCTTTTCTGATACCACAGAATTAAGGCGTATTAAAGCCCTACTCATTTGGTGTTCATTTCTATTTGGTATGTTTGTTTATGTGTTTATCACTCGCCTACGCATAAATCACCTTTTACATTGGTCCGTTAAACATTCCTAGGCATTTCTCCCAATAATGAATATTTTTACTATATTGATAGAATTGTTCTTAGATTTTTAAATATATAAATCCCACTTAACTGTATATTTTATTGTTTGTATATAGCTGGAATATTTCTATTTGTCGAAACATTTTGCAAATATTTTTTCCAATAAAGAGCATAAGATAAATTTCAGTCCAATCCTCGTCATAGGCTTCATACTTTAACTTAAATTGAAGCTTTAGTACTAGCAATTAATTTATATATATATATATATATGAGTGTGTGTGTATATATTTATATTTAGTTATGCAACAAAGTTCACTAAAAAACGAATCAAATATGTTCGTTATTAAGAAATGTCGGAAAACAACAAAAAATTGGAATATAGAAGCAAGATCATGAGAGCAAACGTCCAAAATAAGGAATTTAACCATTCAGGAAATGAATTAGAGACAATTAGATTCTTCTCATTTTAGTCTAAATTCCTCTAATTTATTTCATGATCGGTTAAATTTCTTGATTTTAGCGTTCTCTGTCATTACCCTATTGCTATTGCTTAGGTTGTACACTTTTGTTTTATTTTCCGTCATTTCTTTATACTGTAATATACATTTTTTTCTTATATATATATATATATATATATATATATATATATATATATATATATATATATATATATATATATATAAGCTCAGGATGAAAATAAATACAATTGGAACAGGATTCATATATTCCGACGTTTCGGGCTACACACATCCATCTTCGAGATACTATAAAACAAAACAGGGATTTATATAGGGGATATAAATCCTTAAAACTGAGTTTAAGGTTATGAATTAAAATCAAAGTAAACACTAAAAAAAGAAATGGATTAAATGAACAATAATTAATCCACATGAATAAAAAAACTCACCCTACAGAATGAAGAGTTAAAAAATACTGACAAGTGAAGAGAATTAGTAACAAAGTTAATTGGTTTACGATGCTGTGCAAATTATTGGTTGGTTATTATTACTCAATTGAAAGTGGGAAGGAGGATAAGTCAGTATGAAGGGAGGGATTGTATTGCTTGATAAACAGTGATTCCAATATCCTCAGAGACATAGGGTCTTGAGTAGAACCAAATATTTAAAAATTATAATAGATATTTGGACTTTACAACTGATGCTGTGTTGGTGAATAGCCGAATTTTCCTTTTATAAAACAGGACTACCTGTTATAAGGCTAATCCCGAGATGTGGACAGACTCTGCTGGCCTTTAAGGAGCGCACGGTGCTTCCTATGTATTTATTGCCCTTGGTTACACCCAGGGCAATTGAAGTTATATACCAACATGCTTCTACTATCGAGCGAGAGTCTACCCTTATAATTGAAAATCATTCCTAATTTAAATTTATTTAATAAAAAGATAATATATTCAGTGTATAAAAAAACTTTTTGAATAAATTAGGTAATTTGACGCGGGCAGTTTTGTTTAATGGGTCCAGTTCATGGAGCATAAAGTATATTTTATTCTGGGGTACATTAAATGTTGGTAATTTCAGAAATTAAATGTTATTAAAAAAAATTGATATTGATTTGTACATAGACGAGGAAGGATGTCCATTTTTGGTAAGATATCGAGTTAAAAATTCGAATTCTATATGCACCAACCAGAATTTCGATGATAATCGATCAGCAAGGTTTAATAGGGTAGTTATTGTTTTAAAATTGTAAGAGACCCTAATGCTAGCTAACAGTTAGAAGTTATCAATACAATGATTCACCTAATATGAATGGAATAGAGCGTCAGCAAGATTTTTTCTTACACGCCTACACGCATTTAGAGAGTCTGTAGTGTAGTGAGCTTGAAAGAAGTTCACAATTTTATGAATCTTTCGGTGATGGCAGACGTTAATGGCTGAAAGATTGCTCTGAAATAGAGCCACCATGCAACTTGGCCTCCAGGATCTGGGTTTGGCTTTGATGACGGTCGAATTTCATCTTGTCTCTCAGTCACTTCTCAGAGAGTGTATTTAGCATAGCACGACTAGAGTTGCTGTTGAAGACACTATGATCATAGTCTAATATTGATCTAGGTGATGAACTCATCCCCTCATCGGAAAAGATTTAGGCCCATTCAAAAGGGGTTGTAAGATGGCACCAAGAAGTTGTCTTTTTACTACTCTTTGGGAATTTTGCTAGAAAAATATCCTAAAATATTGGTGTCGCTTATGTGTGAAAATCTTGCCTTGTTTTGATATGAAATGTCTAGGCGTGAGTTTGTAATCGGTAATTATCGAGGGTGAATCACTTCTTGAGAGATTTGCCTTTGTCTCCTTTGAAAATAATGTGTGTAAAAATCACGTCATCACATAGCTATTAGCAATCTAAGAAGTTGACATGAGAAAATCAATTAATTCATAACACCTGCATAAAATTGAAAATCGAAGAGAAGTGAGTACCATCAATTCAAGATTTGATGAATGGAATAAAAAGGAATAAAGCAATCAAAATCCGAAGAAAATCATAAACTAACGCAGATAATTGAGCAAAGTTTAGAAATTCACACAAAATATGGCTTCTTGCATTTGAAGCTCATAATTAACTTCTATTATATTTTAACTTTGTTTTACAAAACGGAGAGCATAAAAAATATATATTAAATTGTTTCGGTTTCTGCCACAATTTGATATAAACTTGTTATAAACATTTTTTGGGTACAATTCTTCATCGCAAATGTATAGATACTGTTATTTTTATCGCATTCATTATTTTAATGAAGACAATTTGTGCCGTACTGATAATTTTCTAGTCTTTCCTTCTTAAAATTTGCGCATTCTTTCTTGAATTTAGGCACCGGGAGTGTATATATGTATAGGCATTAGTTTTCTGAAATTCAAGCGATGGCTTCCAGATTGGGCTCCAAGTAGCGTATTCGGATACTTATTTAATGGCTTCATTACTCTTTTAGACAGTTCGGCCTTTTATTATTCATGTATATAACCATTCAATTTATTATATTCTGCTGCACTATAACCAAATACGCTACTTTTAAAGAAAATGGTTGCGTTTCCACGAATCTATTTGATATCCTGAACATAGATCAGTTGTTTTGTAAATTCTGTCGATAAAAGTTGACTAAGATGAGCTCTTTAGTCATTGGAATGTTTATGTAGTTAGCGAAGAAAGATTAATGGCTCGCTTTTATTCACTCGAGAATTGTTTTGGGAGGGGGGGTTGCTGAAAATCCATGCAGTAAGTTTTGGTAAAGAAAACAACATTTTCCTTGCAGAATGTTATAAAGTTACCTAAAGGGTTCGAGATTCCCCGTTGTTAATTATAAGTTTCAACAGAATAAATAATAAAACAACGCTGCCAGCTTTTGACTCTTCAAGCCTCCCCGTCACCCCGCTGAGAATTTTCTAGACTCGTACCCGGGTTTTTTTTTTCTTATTCCTACGAATTTGAAAATGGTGTAAAAAAGTTACAAAAATCAACACGTAACTTTAAAAACCTCGCCAGTGAGTAACTCGTGCGTGGAGTTGTGAATTTCCCTAAACTTTCGAACAGTGATTCATGTCATAGAATTGGGATAATCAAGACTTCTCTTCCCGATTCTTTTATATTCAAAACTTATTTCAATCGAGAAATTACACAGTTTTCAAATTTATTTACCTTATCACCAATTCCTCTTGATTTTCCGATGATAGTGTTAAATAAAACTGAAAATTTGGGGTTTGGAAAAATGGTAAAATTTGTGGTAAACGAAAAAAATAAGCACAGAATTTGAAAGAATCTGACCAGTAAGAAAAAACCTTCTGTGCCACAGAAAAGTTGTGATTGAAAATTGCAGTTCTTGTTAGCAAGGTGTGTGTTGGTGGGCGTGACAGTTGTTGTCTGCTCATAAGCCTCAAACACGATGCGCCGCCAGTGGCACTGCTCCCTACAAGTGCCGAAAGATTTTGTTTCCGATATCAAACCCTCTACTCAGGCATCAAAATAATAAATCTTTATCTACTAGGCTGCTAAGATCTCTTTAATTGCGAGTGTATTTCAGTATTTTAATTTATGGCGTGAGACGCATCGTAAATCCTATTTATGTTGCCACATTTAAATGCTTTTTATGAAAGAAGACTGTTTATGAATTATGTAGTTCTCTTTAATAGGTAGGTTTGTATTTATAATCGCAAGTGCCGTTGGGGGATGTTTATTGTTTTATCCTAAGTTATTTAATCAAATTCTTTGGCTTTTTAATTTAGGCGATAAATCTGTAGGGAAACATACATTGAAAATTGCAACATTCTTCTATGATAGACGTGACATTTGCAATTTCTGCAATTTCACTCTAAAACTGTCGCGGATTAGTTTCCACAAGGGCCTAAAAAGCATCAAAAACCATTGCAGTGTGGCAGCTTCTAACCTCAGAATATTTTAGTCCGAAATCGTTTGACCGTAATCTTTCAAAACAAAGCTCATATTTTATAATATTCAATATTTGTATACACTTCTGTAATGACAGTTGCTGCCAATTTCATACTATTATCTTTCTTCTATTCATTTCATGTAGTCTGAAAAGCCAAGAAATTACTAGGGGGAAAAAAGGTCTCGGCATCGCTAGCTTAATAAAGGTCTCAATATTGCTGGCTTAAAGAAAGCCTAATATTGCTAGCAATCTTTATAAAGATGGCAGTATATCCTGCAAAATTTAAAGATGTAGGTCTTTTTATTTCCCTGTTCCATAATTTCTGTTTCGAGAGGACGATCACAATTTTCACAAACAGTTCATTTATCCTCTCGCAAGACCCTCTTTGCTGCTTTAGGTACTACCATTCATTTGCTTTCTATCCCCACAAACAACTATCGCACTTCCAAATTTTTAGGCCAGAAACAATAATAAGCAGATTATCTAAATAAAGAGAGCCTAGCTGTAATAGATCCTTATTTATGCGATGATACGAGGATATATTTATGCGATAAATACCAGATAGTGCGAGATTATAATGAAAACTCCACATTTTTAATCGTTTTATTCCAAAATATATTAATATAATGAGGTTTCCGAGCACGTATATTAAAGATACCAAATTAATGAAATCCGACTCGAGTCCGTTCAACACCAAAGCTTAAAACCTAATTAATTGTATAATAATAACCATAATTGTTAATGATAGATTGAGACAAGTATAAAGTGTAATAATTCGAATAATTTTGGCCGAAGGTTTGACAAGAATTCACACATGTACAAACAGGCAACGGACAAGAACAAAAGATCCATCGCAATTGCATGAAATATTCCTACTTGAAATAAGGAAATTCACCCAATTTTCCGGTGACATATTATGTTGGCATTTAAGGTAGCATGTTTCCAACATGTTTATTTTCATTCAAGGAGTCTTTAAAACTTAAAGAAACTTTCACTAGGTTGGTTTTCATCGTTATATGGCCATTACTATTGTGGTCTTTTCAAATTAAGGAGGGGTATATCTTTATTTTGGGTCATTAACACAGAAAAATATTTTACTTTTTCAGACACAATTCAAACATTGTCCGGCATAGGCCTTTTTGTAAAGGATGGAGTCCAATTTAATTTTCTACGGCACATAAACATATTTTCTCGTGTTGCAATTCTTTATTGTATACAATATCTGTTTAATCAATGGTCATTCTTTCTTGGATAGACGACATTTATCTACCTGATAGATTATTCTAATTAACTACGGCGCACTAAACGCAATGTAATTTAATGTCTTTTTAACGCAATCAATTGGCAGCTATCACCATGGCCTCACTAATGAGTTTTCCTTCAAGCAAGTTAAATTATATCCTTTATTCTCTGTAATCTCATTGTCGTAGAATGGACTCTCGACGATATACCCTATATGAATATTGGTTGCAGAAACTATTCATTTATATTTAGAGTGCGTGGTGTCTGGTCGACCGAGGTTATTTATCTTCAATATGCTTAAGAATTAGAACTGAGCTCAAGGATAATAATATGGCTATCATTAATAAAATAGAGTTTTATTAATAAAAACTATCAACAACACACTAAACGGAAAATATTGACATAAACAGAGAATGGAAAGGGTCGTGGGGAATCTAGCTAATCTGAGGATTAAGATTTGGAAGAGAGTTAAAAAGGTAAAACAAATAAAAATTAAAGGGATGGGATGGTTCGCTAAACCATTTAAAGCACAAGATAGGGTTAAAAAAGGGTTAAATACTTAAAGGTAATGTTCAGCTTACGTAATTACACGTGTTGTGCAGAGAAAGGCGACGTGAAGGAATCTTCGGTCCGCTGGCGAGTTCCAGCCGAAGGGGGGGGGAATCAAATGATCCTGACGTGGCGTCTTGGGAATGAGAACCGTTTCTTGGCCAACAGGCTTGAAGAACAATGGCTGTTCTACGTTGTTCTCTTCTGAACAACAGGGGGGTGAGAACCGTCTCTTGTCTACGGGATCAAAGAACAATGGTTGTTCTAATGTTGTTCTCTTTCTGAACAACAGGGAGAAAGTGTGAGAACCGTTTCTTGTCAACAGGATCAAAGAACAATGGCTGTTTTAATGTTGTTTTCTTTCTGAACAACAGGTAAGGGTGATAACCGTTTCTTGTCCATGGGCTCAAAGAACAATGGCTGTTCTAATGTTGTTTTCTTTCTGAACAACAGGGGTGAAGGGTGAGAACCGTTTCTTGTCAACGGGCTCAAAGAACAATGGCTGTTCTAACGTTGTTTTCTTTCTGAACAACAGGGGAAGCCTTGTGGACTTGGCGTCTTGAAGGCTCGAACCTTGGCACTCAAGGGATATTGTCCTCTTCTGGACAATGATGGTGGATCTCGAGGTAGAAGGCCCTTGGTGCACAAGGTGAGACTGGATCGTAGTGATGTCTCGCGGAGAAAATCTGGATCTTGAATCTGCTCTTAGTGGTAAAGTTTTCATATAAATAGTCGAGACATCCCCTTGGCTTAGGGGAAAATAAGGTGGGGGCTTCGAGGGAATGCACAGCCGCGCCTGAGAACAATACCTTATCTGCCCATAAGCCTAACTCAATCTGGCGTGATCGGCGCATGGGGCGAACAGGGGGGGGGGGAGATGGTAAACCTCTTTGGTTCAATATTGACTCAGGTGGTAGCGATAATGCGCCCGGCTTCAAGGCGAAGATGCACGTGGGTAGCATCGTGTTTCTAAACAACATGTGATAACGGTTAAAATTAAGCGGCCTCAAACCGTTCTATCACACTCATCTTTCTTCGAAAATAATTATAAATAAAAGCCTCCATCCTGTGATTTTTCAACTTCCTTTGGTCACATTCATGTTTCGATTGGCTAAAGAAATTGAAATGTGAACTTCTTGAGTGAGAGGTGCTTGGGCATCATTAAGCACCTGTGATTTGCCGTCTTAAATGTGTAGTGTTATAGTAAAGCTTCCTATGTTAAAATCATTGGTGAATGGGCTGTTCTTTTGCCGGCTGATGTTTTATAAATAAATAAAAAATAATCATTTTTTTTCTCCATAGTTTTTATTTTTATCACATTCCTTTCAAAATACAAATAATATAAATGAGGACATAAACGAAAACGACATAAACTAAATAATTTAACATTACCAAAATTAACATCATATAGGATGACTATTCTGTCGCCTGTTAAAATCAAAGTTAAACTATGGAAACAAATGAGACAGAAATTGAAAGCAATTATTAGCAAAAAAATAGGTAAAAAAGCTGGATTTGCAGCAAATCTATCAAAGTGAACCACATGGAAATAAATAGCTGCTAAGAATAGCCGAGAATGGCAGAGAAGCATACAAGAAAATAATATGCAGACAAGAGGCCGGATAAAATTAACGTTACTTACTTTGCCGGAGAAAATATTTCAGCTAAGTTCAAAAATTAACAAAGACAGAAGAGAGAAGGCAGCGAGAATCGCATCGAAAGTTTGGTCTTGAAACTATCTAGAGAGACAGTTTCAATATGAGACCCGAAAAGGGACTAGTCCTTGTGACTAGTGTGGTAAATGCTGAAAAGAGTGTGTGGCACCGGAAATATGGCAGTTCGAATAGTACTCTCGCTCACTTGAGTTTATGCCTCGTCAGAGCTTGGCGAAGTGGCGCTTCTTGCTCGTCTGTAGCTTATTTTGTGCAAAAGTAATGGCAGCTGAGATAATATATCGGGTAACCAACTCTTTTTGACAGAGGTTGGTAAAAAAAATGTTCTATACACTGAGGTCTTATTACCGATTCGGCAACAACGGTAAACATAGAAATAGCGACGATCAAGACCTTGTTTTAGAGCGAAAGTCTAATCATCCTGCTATCATGATTATTATTATTTTCGATTATTGCTTCTCTTTCTGAGAAATCTGGGAAAAGGTTCCATTGTAGAAGTCTTCCTCTTTTCTATGCCTTCTTGCTAGTGAATTGAGCTTCGTCTATTCGTATAGGATCTACATCTGCTCCAACCATTTGTTCCTTTGTTTCATTTATATTACTACAAACTTTTCGACACATATTTGATCAATGAATGTGTGTAAAATAAGGACATATAGTTATAATTTGAATATATGTAATAGCTGTTTCACACTATTAAATTTCGAATATTCAGTATATGACTTAAAGATACTTGCACTGTAACTTTTCATTTAAATCTACGAAATATTCAGCATCGTTTAGAGAACATCTTAGTACACAACCTTCGGTGTGTGCTTTGCCCCATTTTACTCTGAATGACACTTCTAAACTTAGGAAGATTAACCCCCAAATTTTATGGATCTCTAAGGATTCCCTTTCCGTGGGGACGCTAAAGTGCATTCAATTTATCTATCACACTGCTAACGAATTCTGCGTAGCTCATTATATAACTCTGACATGGCTGGTAGCAAGCCCGCCTGAGAAAGGAAGAGGGTTGGCTTAAGGCTCCAAATACCTCAGCTATTAAACTATTCGGGTGTAAATAAATATTACTATGAATAATAAACTTTAATCAGGAATACTTGAACTTGAGCTATCTATATCTTCCTGCTTATCCTAATTCAAAATTCGTTCTGTGTATATTTTCTAGATGATAAACTACCTCAAATTCCGCTGCTAAGCTGCTATCAATCAAAATCCAAATACTTCATTTATATTAATCGATTTTACTGAAATTCGATAATATTTAACCGCTACCCAAACTTTTTGAAAGAAAAGTGGGATTGTAGGGGCATATCAGATGATAAATTATATGGTCGAGCTCATAATGGAAAAACACCAAATTGAATATTTCAAAGCTCACTTGGTTCCCGAATGCCATCAGTTAAAACCCCAGAGTGTCGCTGCTCAGTTCGAAATATTTCTAAGAATTCAAATGCAACAAAGTGTCATCAACAAAGGAGGATAAAGTTTAAGTTTATACTTGCTAGTTTTTGGTTAATAATTGTTGTTCAATCAGGGTTATTGTGATATCAGCAAAGATAGGGCCCATGGGATAGTTTGCTACAATAAACTAACCATATCCCTCTGAAACTTAAGTTTACCTGCGAAAAGGAGCTCAAAGGTTCCCTCTAATTTTATATATTCACATCTACTATTCATTAGCAGGATTTGACACCAAAACTGTTCAAAGGTAACCTTTACTGGTCAAGGTCTCAATTACTTCAGCTCTCCCGATATTTTGTATTAAATCAGCTCCATAAAAATACTAATATTCCGTGCATTCAACCTTTGTTGAATATATAAATATATATATATATATATATATATATATATATATATATATATATATATATATATATATATATATATATATATATATATATATATATATATATATATATATATATATATATATATATATATATATATATATATATATATATATATATATATATATATATATATATATATATATATATATATATATATATATATATATATGTATATATATGTATATCATGAGCGCGATAGAATGATGAAATAAATCCAACTTAACCGCAGGAAAGAGAAAATGGAATAATTTTTCTCAGGAAATAGTTATTTCTTACTTCGAAAAAATCCGAGCTGGGGTGGAATTAGAACCGTGCGCATTGAGACAGCGAGCAACCGCTTTGATCTCAATTAAACCGCCTTTTAGACCACTCGGCTACGCGGAAGACAAACCTCTTCCAGATAGACAAGCTTAACTCAATTTTTCCTTTGTCCTTTGAATCCCCAATTAGTTCTCTTTCTCCTTCTCGCTCGACCATGCGAAGCGTGCTTTAAAAAGCTTATCTCCAAACGACCTTCTTTTCTTGCTCCTACCATTTCATCTTTTGACACTTCGACCTGGCAATATATAGATTTGTCCTTCTCGTTCTCTTTCTCTCTCTATCTTTCTTCGTGTGTGCAGTCATTGCACAATAAACTTCCCTTGAAAGTATAGCATAAAGTCTAGGGAGGAATTTTTCGATATACTCCACTTTACAAGACCGGCAGGACTAATAGCATTTCTTGATGTGGAAAGCCTGTTTACGAATGTGCCTATCGATCAGACCATCGACAGCATTACACAAAATGTGTACCACCATCCTAAAATGTCTCGTCCAAATCTTGCCCCAAGCATCTTAAGGAATATGCTACGTTCATGTACACGAGAGGGTCTATTCAGGAAACTGGACGCTAATCAATACACGCAAGTGGATGGAGTGGCCATGGGATCATCTCCGGGGCCCACTTTGGCTAAATACTATATGGGTGAACTTGGAGAGATCTTATTTGAAAAACAGCGGAAATAAGCCACACACATGTGGCTGATACGTAGACCTCATCTGCATCAACGTTCAAAACGAAGAACATTTAAACAACCTCAAACAGTAAGTTGAGGACAACTCCGTGTTAAAATTCACTTATGAATTGGGCACGGGCAATAAACTGCCTTTCCTGGACGTTGAGGTACAAAACATCAATGGGAGCTATAACACAAAAGTATATAGAAAAGGTACGGGCATGAGAAGATGCCTCAACGCGGATAGTGAATGTCCTGAAAGGTACAAGAAAAGTGTAATCAGCTCATATATCCGCCGAACATACAATTGCTGCTCTACGTGGGAATTTTTCCATCAAGCGATCTTCCGCGTAAAACAAACTCCTGTGAACAACAGTTTACCAAACAGCATGATTGAAAAACAACTTCACTTACTTTAAAGTATGTAGTTTACAGATACGCATATAACAAAAAGTAATCAGGGAGCAGTAAGCAACATCAAACTGTATTACAGAAATAAGATGTCTAAGGCCGATAAAATCGACGAAAAAACATCAAGGAGAATTTTAAACGTAACATCAAGGTTCAGAATCGAATAGACATAATTCACCTTATTATATATATACTATAAAACAACGAAAGTTAACAATCTCATTATGGAAAACAACAGCTGCCAAAACTCCTCGAAACTAAAGTCAACCAACATATTTTACGAGTTTAACTGCCCCAAAGAAGACTGCAAGCTTCATAATAACTCAAAATATGTTAGCATGACAACCACCACTCTTCCGAGGTGTTTAACCATGCATCTGCCATGCGGAGGGCCCAAATATCATATTTAGCGCGCACATAACATCAACCTAACTCAAGATATCCTAGTTGAAAACATTACATTGAAAGAAAAGAGGAAAATAAAGCTAGGCTGAACATCCAAGAAGCAATCTTAATAAAGAAAGAAAATTCGGCCCTCAACACCCAGGCTACGAGCTGGAATCGAACATCAAAGTTGTTTTAAATATTCCATTCACCGGATTGGCTCGTTTCCCTTGACATTACATTTAAGCGAGGATGAATAAATATCCTCTAAAACCCGTCATCTTTTCATTCAACCTGATTCTGACCCTACCATACTTCATCGGTAAGCCCAGAAATTTAAGTTTGGTTTATACCAAACAAACTTATTAAAAAGAGATATAAACATAGGAAAAATTATCTACCATCTACAAGATGGACTAAAAAAGACAGTAAGAAGAATAGAAAGTTGCCAAAGGAGATTGGTCGAGGCGAAATATACCATGGTCTTCAACAAAATTTGCATCCAAGAAAGACTGCTACCCATCTACACTAATATATATATATAATATATATATATATATATATATATATATATATATATATATATATATATGAATAGTTTGCTTACTTTTAAGGTCCCCTGTGCTTACCCTTGTCTTGTAGGATAATTATGCAAATCCAGGTTAGAGGGCGGATGTAGTCACTATGACGACGAAGGGGTAGAAGTGGGGATCATGAGGACCGCGGGGGAGAACTGATTACCATGACAACGTGGGTAGAGGTGGATACCATGACGACGGGGGGTTGAGGTGATTATCATGAAGACGGGAATACATATGGTTACCATGCCGACGGGTTAGAGGGGGTCATCATGACGACGGAGGTAGAGGATGCCACCATGACGACCAGGGATAGAGGTAGCCACCATGACGACGGGAGGTTGTGATACCCATGACAACCAGGGCAGGACATCCAAAGCAATATAAAAAGGAATTCAATAATCCCGTTCTTAAAATATAGTTATAGATAGAATAGATATCTGTAGTGTGATATAGGATGGTTAGTCGCAGTTGTCAAGTTAGTTTGAACCTTTACAATCTTTGGAAAAAGAGGCTTCCGTTGAGCGTGAGGAGGATGGAACAAAAGACCAATTGTTTCAAGGAGTAAATTTCCGAGACATCTTTCGAACTACATGGACTCATCATAACGGATTACTGTCTAATGAAAAAATATATATAAATATATATATATATATGTGTTTATATATATATATATGTGTTTATATATATATATAT
This sequence comes from Ceratothoa steindachneri, assembly GCA_963969495.1. Taxonomy (NCBI): domain Eukaryota; kingdom Metazoa; phylum Arthropoda; class Malacostraca; order Isopoda; family Cymothoidae; genus Ceratothoa; species Ceratothoa steindachneri. The sequence goes on along the minus strand of OZ018327.1, from coordinate 3,023,185 downwards.
ATATATATATATATATATATATATATATATATATATATATATATATATATATATATATATATATATATATGGGTAAAAATCAACAGGAGTAACGGGTGAATAAGCATAAATAATTGGTTGTACCACGTTAAAAATGTAGAAAATGTTAAGATAACGAAAGTACTAGCTCCAATCAATCTTTCTTTTTCCATGCGGTGTAATGTTCCTATAAAACACGAGTTCTGAACTTGAATTCCCCATTTGAATGGAGTAAAGTTCATTCAAAACTTTGGCTTTGACAGATTTAATATTGTATTTTCGATTGCTTTTGCGCAATACCTCACCGGTTTTTGAAATACGAGCGGCTGCTTTGCATCTACTCCGTCATTTGAAAATATTAACGGTCAGATTTATATGGTAAATAAATTATTCACCATCATTTACATTTATTTATCGTTATTCTGTTCAATTATCACATGAAATGATGCAGGTACAGAAATACTGTGTTAGTATGAATGTGGGGTAAATGTTTAACTTTCTTAGCATCGATTTTTAGTAGGTATTCTTTAAAATTTATCCTCTATCAACGAGAGCCTCATAAGTTTCGGACAAAAGAAGATAGGAAAATACAAATGTATCCTTGTGATAGAACGAGTTAATTTCAACTCCTATCCCATATTATTAAAAACCACGATGCTGCCCACGTGCATCTTCGATACGAGGCTTGGAGTCTTATCAACAGCTACCGGACACCAATGTTTAAACAAGGAGGTTATCGTCCCCCCGTTCGCCCCCATACGCCGACCTCGCCAGATCGAGTTAGGCTTATGAACAGATAAGGCATTTTTCTCCGGCCCAGCTGTGCGTTCCCTCCAAGCTTTCACTCCATTTTCCCCCCACGCCAAGGAGATGTCCTGGCTATTTATATGGAAACTTTACCACTAAGATGAGATTGGAGATCCAGATTTTCGTCGCGAAACATCACCACGACCCTCTCTCCCTTTGTGCGCCAAGGGACCTCGACCTCGAGATTCACCATCACTTGTCCAGACGGAGGACAATATTCCTTGAGTGCCAAAGGTTCGAGCCTTCCGACGTCAAGTTCCCAAGGCTTCCCCCCCCTGTTGCTCAAGGGAGAACAACATTAGAACAGCCATTGTTCGTTTTGAGCCCTTCGCCAAGAAACGGTTCTCATCCCCCCCCTGTTGTTCAAGGAGAACAGCATTAGAACAGCCATTGTTCGTTTTGAGCCCTTCGCCAAGAAACGGTTCTCATCCCCCCCCCCCCTGTTGTTCAAGGAGAACAACATTAGAACAGCCATTGTTCGTTTTGAGCCCTTCGCCAAGAAACGGTTCTCACCCCCCCTGTTGTTCAAGGAGAACAACATTAGAACAGCCATTGTTCTTGAGCCCGTAGACAAGAGACGGTTCTCATCTCCCCCCCCTTTTGTTCAGAAGAGAACAACCTAGAACAGCCATTGTTCGTTTTGAGCCCTTCGCCAAGAAACGGTTCTCATCCCCCCCTGTTGTTCAAGGAGAACAACATTAGAACAGCCATTGTTCGTTTTGAGCCCTTCGCCAAGAAACGGTTCTCACCCCCCCTGTTGTTCAAAGGAGAACAACATTAGAACAGCCATTGTTCTTGAGCCCGTAGACAAGAGACGGTTCTCATCCCCCCCTTTGTTCAGAAGAGAACAACCTAGAACAGCCATTGTTCGTCAAGCCGTTCGTCGAGTAACGGTTCTCCTTTCCAAGACGCCACGTCAGGATCCTTTTACCCCCCCCCCCCCTTCGGCTGGAACTCGCCAGCGGACCGAATATTCCTTCAAGTACCTTCCACTGCACCTTAATGAAGTTACGTAAGCCAAGCGTCACCTTTTGAGTATTGATCCCTTATTTGTCAATTCTATCCTGTGCTTTAAATGGTTTATCGAACCATCCCATCTCTTTAACTCCATATTTGTTTTACCTTTTTTGATCCCTTAAATCCTTGGATTAGCCCGAGTCTCCACGACCCTTTCCATTCTGTTTGTCAATATTTTCCGTTTTTGTGTTTTGTTTATAGTTATTATTAATAAAACTCTATTTTATTAATGATAGCAATATTATTATCCTTGATCTCAGTTCCACTTCTTAAGCATTTTGAAGATACATAATATCGGCCGCCAGACAGTAAAACGCACTCTAAGGATAATTAAGGAAGTTCCCTCAACGAATAGTGTATATATGGTATCGTCGGGAGTCATTCTACGACATTTATATATATATACTATTTAATTTGGTATCAGGTGTGTAAGGTTTAACGCTATATCTTTGCAAACACTGGTCTCAGTCCAGTAAAGCATAGTGTTATTCGTTATAATAATAGAATATAGTAGTTCCCTTTTGTTTTAACGATTGCTATCCCCTTTTTTTTTTGAAACTTAAGAAGCTGGAGTAGCTCAAGGAACGGTTATAATAATTTGTTTGTGTTTTTTTGATTTTAGTCAGTGGTTATTTAGATTGAGAAACCAAGTACGAATAGGTCAGTGCCCATATTTAGGTAGGCTAATTCTATAGAGGCATAATTCTTGTTGCGAGGAATTTTCGTTGGTCGACTAGTGCGCTCCCGAGTGCAAAGATGACTCCGTTCGAAATCTTTAAAGCGCAAGGAGAGTCCTGTGGACTTTCCGGAAAAGAACTAATTAAGTACATTCAAGAGGAGCAAAAAAGAGAGGAACAACGAGAAGAACGAGAAAGAGAAAAACAACGAGAAGAACGAGAAAAAGAAATCCAACGAGAAGAAAGAGGGGAACGGATAAGACAAGCTGAGCTTCAGATTGAATTAGCTCGGATTAAAGCAGAAGTTCAAAGAAAAAAGGTAGAAAAAGAAAGAGAGGAACGGGAAAGAGTAATCCAACGAGAAGAACGAGAAAAAGAAATCCAACGAGAAGAAAGAAGGACGGATTCGCGCCCCTTCCCAGGGAAGCTGACAAAGTTTCCGAGCCCCGTAAAACCCCAAAACTTCTTTCCCCCAAACCAACAACGGGACTCCAAACCTCCCGTTAAGACTTCTCCTCCATCTCTCTTCCCGAAGCGACCAACCATATGCTTCATCTGTGGTGTAGAAAACCACATGAGCTGGAATTGCCCCCAAAATTCTAGGCTTAAAAGCGGACCAGCCCACCAAGTTCACCAGATTAATGCAACCCCGGCTCCCCCGGTGGTGCAGACCCAAGCAGAAACTTCTCCCCATCCGTCAGGCCACCAGGTAAATTTTTTTTTTGATAAAAGTTCAGCGGGAACTTTGAAATATGAGGAGGGCAGCGTGGACAGCTGTCGAGTATCGACTCTCGTCAGGGACACAGGATGTACATGCTTCATCGTGTCCGACGAACTCCTCCCGGTGGCCTCTAACCACGAAAAATTTGCGGTGGTACGTGACTACCTTGGGCGGGCGAACAGATTCCCCGTCGCTAGATGTTACCTGCAGTGTCAATATTATAATGGCTGGGCTGAAGTCATTGTAGCACCAATAAAATTCTGTTCCGTACTTATAGGAAAGAGCCCCCAAGTAAGTTTCGACCCTGTGTTTCAGGCCGCCCTTCCTCAAGGCCGAGATAAGAAAGAAGCCCAGGAGCCCGTCCCCATCAGAACCCCGATACCATCCGATTTCTCGGAGACCCCTAACCAAGACTTTAGGACGGAAAAAGAGGAATGTGATTCACTAAAACCATTAGGTGATAAGGCCCCAGACAAGGACACGGAGACTGTTCCTGTACCCCAAGAAAAAAAGAAACCCCAACGCGCCCATGGAGATACCTTCGTAGAACTGGACGAAGCATCGGCGCTTGAAGAGGATTGCCCCGCGGAGTCCCTTAAGGTAATCCAGACAGTGTGCATCCAACCTGATGCCGATTACCCTCCTCATTCCCTGCCAGGCGAGTCTTTGGAACCCTCTGACCTGAAAAGTGACGCGCAGCTGACACCACGTCAGAAGAGTCAGATACAAGAACTAATTAAATGGAATCACCATTTACCCGCCCTATTAGCTCTTTTCGAGCAACTGCGTGAAAATGGCCTCACCATTGGCCCCAGCAAATACTATTTTGCTCACGAACCCATTAAATATTCGGGTTTCAAAATAGGACCAAGCCAGTTAGGTCCCCAAGAGAACAAGATTAAGGCAATCGCCGACATGCCCCTCCCGATTACAAAGAAGCCATTAAGATCGATCCTAGGATCAGATTCTCCCTATCAGCAATTTGTTCCGAATTTCGCTGCAATTTCGGCCCCCCTATACTCCCTTCAGGAAAAGAATTTCTCCGATCGTTTACGTTGGAATGATGTCGCTGTTTCCCATTTTAATCAGCTCAAAAGTAAGTTAATTTCTGCCCCCATTTTTAAGTTGCCCAACCCGGAAAAATCCTTTGGGGTTAAGACCGACGTGATCAACGAGGGCATTGGAGGTGTACTCCTTCAATACGTGGATGACAGAACGAGTCATCCAGTTGCATATGCTAGTCGTCAATTATTACCACGCGGAGAGAGATATGCCACTAGAGAAAAGATAGCTCTATCAATTATCTGGGTCATAGACAAATTCAAGATGTACTTGATATGTAAAGATTTTCAAATAGGAACCGACCACCGTCCGTTAGCCTATATTAGGAATTTGAGACACTCAAACGGCCGCATCATGCGCTGGAGTTTACTCTTGCAAGAGTATTAATTTAAAATAAATTATATCAAAGGTTCCGATAACCAGGTCGCTGACGCACTCAGTAGGAATGCGTTACCGAATAGCGTAGAACAATTGTATTCATAGGATTAGTATCTCCATGTAGGTATATACCGTCTTGTACGACTTAATTTAAGATTCTTTTGTAATATAGTTAATTAATGTATATGTCTGAATTTTGTAACGCTCAATGTCTAATTTTTTTTTAAGTATATATATTTGTTCTTATTAATTTACGTATAAATTATTTTGTCCCGTATGTACTAAGTTTATAACATTTCATTGTTCCATGCCCTTTTTTTTATTAAGTTGTATTAAAGGTTATTTTCCCCTGTAATCTAAAGATCAAAATAATCATGTATTGAGGTAATACTAGTTAGGTGCAGGAAGATACGGTTGGTACAAGAAAACGAGTTCCCTACAACGGAGCTCTATCGTTGTCCCTTCTCTCTTTTTTTTTCGAAGTGACAACTTCCCCTGGAATGGAGGGGTGTGATAGAACGAGTTAATTTCAACTCCTATCCCATATTATTAAAAACCACGATGCTGCCCACGTGCATCTTCGATACGAGGCTTGGAGTCTTATCAACAGCTACCGGATGCCAATGTTTAAACAAGGAGGTTATCGTCCCCCCGTTCGCCCCCATACGCCGACCTCGCCAGATCGAGTTAGGCTTATGAACAGATAAGGCATTTTTCTCCGGCCCAGCTGTGCGTTCCCTCCAAGCTTTCACTCCATTTTCCCCCCACGCCAAGGAGATGTCCTGGCTATTTATATGGAAACTTTACCACTAAGATGAGATTGGAGATCCAGATTTTCGTCGCGAAACATCACCACGACCCTCTCTCCCTTTGTGCGCCAAGGGACCTCGACCTCGAGATTCACCATCACTTGTCCAGACGGAGGACAATATTCCTTGAGTGCCAAAGGTTCGAGCCTTCCGACGTCAAGTTCCCAAGGCTTCCCCCCCCCCTGTTGCTCAAGGGAGAACAACATTAGAACAGCCATTGTTCGTTTTGAGCCCTTCGCCAAGAAACGGTTCTCATCCCCCCCCTGTTGTTCAAGGAGAACAACATTAGAACAGCCATTGTTCGTTTTGAGCCCTTCGCCAAGAAACGGTTCTCATCCCCCCCCTGTTGTTCAAGGAGAACAACATTAGAACAGCCATTGTTCGTTTTAAGCCCTTCGCCAAGAAACGGTTCTCACCCCCCCTGTTGTTCAAGGAGAACAACATTAGAACAGCCATTGTTCTTGAGCCCATAGACAAGAGACGGTTCTCATCCCCCCCCCTTTTGTTCAGAAGAGAACAACCTAGAACAGCCATTGTTCGTTTTGAGCCCTTCGCCAAGAAACGGTTCTCATCCCCCCCTGTTGTTCAAGGAGAACAACATTAGAACAGCCATTGTTCGTTTTGAGCCCTTCGCCAAGAAACGGTTCTCACCCCCCCTGTTGTTCAAAGGAGAACAACATTAGAACAGCCATTGTTCTTGAGCCCGTAGACAAGAGACGGTTCTCATCCCCCCCTTTGTTCAGAAGAGAACAACCTAGAACAGCCATTGTTCGTCAAGCCGTTCGTCGAGTAACGGTTCTCCTTTCCAAGACGCCACGTCAGGATCCTTTTACCCCCCCTCCTTCGGCTGGAACTCGCCAGCGGACCGAATATTCCTTCAAGTACCTTCCACTGCACCCTAATGAAGTTACGTAAGCCAATCGTCACCTTTTGAGTATTGATCCCTTATTTGTCAATTCTATCCTGTGCTTTAAATGGTTTATCGAACCATCCCATCTCTTTAACTCCATATTTGTTTTACCTTTTTTGATCCCTTAAATCCTTGGATTAGCCCGAGTCTCCACGACCCTTTCCATTCTGTTTGTCAATATTTTCCGTTTTTGTGTTTTGTTTATAGTTATTATTAATAAAACTCTATTTTATTAATGATAGCAATATTATTATCCTTGAGCTCAGTTCCACTTCTTAAGCATTTTGAAGATACATAATATCGGCCGCCAGACAGTAAAACGCACTCTAAGGATAATTAAGGAAGTTCCCTCAACGAATAGTGTATATATGGTATCGTCGGGAGTCATTCTACGACAATCCTATTTATTGTATTTTTGTCGTAGGTTTCATTAATTTGGGGACATTGCTCTCATACTGATATTTCCTTTAAACTAATATTTTGCTTTAATATTTTTTTTTATTCATCCCTGAGTGGGAAATTTTCTCGTTTGTCGAAGTATGGCTAAGTGTACGGGAATATACGCACACAGGCTCTAGGGTAGGCTAAGCAAGGCGACAACTGTTATTGTTCTAAGAGTGCGATTTGAATAGATAGCTGCAGCTGCGTGACCAAGGAATATTCCAAACACAACGAAAAAAATAGATTTTATTAATACACACGAAATAAAAGGCACAACAATAAATATGGATATATATATAGGTACATAAATAGGACAGAATTAAGTTCCGAATACTAATTAGATAACCATGGTTATTAAATGGTTATAATGGGAGATTTATGGTAGTGAGTGATTTAGTTCCTTTGATCCTCGAGAGTAAAGCGGGGCGAACTTTGGGAAAGGTCTTGGTGACATTGATTACTCACGGGGGTAGCCGAAAACCAGCAGCGGGTGGGGCTACTTCCTCGAATTTGTGTTTTGGAGATGCAGGCCTTCTATCCTCAAGAGGTCATCGGATGAATTTCGAAAGGGGTGCGAGATGACTTCTCCAAACTTGGATCGAGCGAGCTATCGGGCCTCTTGTTCTCAAGAGGTCACCGGTCGAACTTCGAAAGGGGGGAGATGACTTCTATACACTCAGCTTCGTTGAATCTGGGAATTGTCGTCTAACCAAAATCTGTATGTAATCCTGGGGAGGGTGCATATATACCCGGAGTTCTCCAAAACAGGGAGAGAGAAAGACCTTTTTAACCCCTCGTTATCGGCCGTGAGAATCGAGCGTCTCCTTGCGGGAAAGCGTAAGAGGCAGGGATCAGCAGGGCAGACAGACGACCAGCGACTGGAACCATAAAAAATGTTCGCGGTGAACCTACAAAAATAGATAGGTAATCTCCCAACCCGAGGGAGTGGGGGGGGGGATTGAGACAGTGGAGAGGTAGCCTTCAATTTCAGCGTCATGCTTCGGTGTGAATTTTTGTGGTGATCTGGCGGCAAGTCCAAAAATGGTGAAGTAAGAGGGGGGGGGGGGTAAGTAACGGCTCGCTTTCTCTACCGAAGTAATATCTTAGGAGGTGGGGAAATACTATTAGTCTAGGGAATCCCTCTACATCGTTCTTATGTATAAAATGGGGTTTTCTCTGTTCTTATTTTTGAATTTCAAGTGTGAATAATTGCCTCTGCCAAAGGTTAATCAAACACTGGCGAGAACCATTAAATTCTTTATCTAATTTCCTACAACAAATGTAGACCATGAAGAAATATTTCCAAGAGATGTACAGAAATAAAATGCTAGCTCAATTAGCCATAAATAAACTATTCAGCACGATATGGGGTAGTAGTGTATAAACTCTCTCTCTCTCTCTTTCTCAACAAACCCTTTTCCATAATAAAACCATAACTTTCAATAAGAGAAAGAAAAAATAAATACATAATGAAGTCAACCATAAGGAAGCTGCAAAATATAACCTCCTAGAAACAAATCGTCTGAAAGATATACATTGAGGGTTAAACATATATAGGAAAAGGTAACTTAGATCCAAACCCTCCTAGAATTCTAGGCAAATTAATCGCTCCTTAGCAATCTCATTATCAGTTCCAGAAAAGGTTTGTGTGATGGCATCCATCTAGGCCATAGCATCGATTAGGGTAGAGGGGATATAGAGTTGTCAAAGAAGGAGCGTCGTTTGGCCATTGCAAGACTTAGTTCGCTCCCAGACCAGTAATATGGAGGTATTCAACGAAGTGCTTTTTGCAAATCCAATGCAAGCTTACCTAGAGTATACTGTACTTTCCTATTGTCTTGCTCAAAGGAAGGTCATCCTAGATCCAAACTCTTTAAAAAATTCAGTTCTTCTATTATTATAAATTATCTGATTTTTTACTTTAATTACTTAAGCAGACCGCATCTCCTTTGGATATTTTAATCAATCATATTCACCAATATATTATTTCTATTCATAACTTTCTGTCACACATGTGCTACTTAAATTTTGCATAGAATAGCATTTATTGTTGTTTTTCTTCTTTGTTAAATTCAAAATCTCCCCCCCCCTATCCCCTTCCGAAATTGCTCTTCTATCTATAGAAGTTCTGGCTGCTCGTGCACCTTCTTCCCTTTACCAGAGCTTGGTCAGGTTGTCGTGCTCTCTGCTGCCCTACAGTCATGCATATTAAGTCTGAAAGGGATTGGCGTGCTTGCCCCTTCTCTTTTCCGACGAAGGTTGGTTTGCACGTCTAAGACCAAGGACTGAAGTGTCCTCCAATGAGATCCGTGGCAGATTAGGAGGATATCACTTGGAGGAACTTTTTGAGCTAGACATGGTTTCGGAGGTGGCCACGGTTCAGATTGGAGGATCTTCCATGGGGCAAACCTAGGATGGGTGCCGCAAGAACCAAACCTTAGTCTTCCCCTTTGCAAGCTTCTCAGGGGGCTAGGGTAGCTAAGGACTCATGAGGAGAGGAGAGACCTATTAGTGTCATTTTGACCACTAAGACCTTCCTCCTTTCGGTGAAAGATATTGCTGAGACAGTCCATCCGGCCTAGGGGCTTCTTCCGCCGGTGGAGAGAAGCGATTTCATTGCCCACCGTCCTCTTATAAATAGAAATGAAGCAATAACAGGACTAATTGTTCTTGTTAATCCGCGGGGGCTCCAGAAGCCGAGGTATCCGCTGGCGTTTCGGCAAGCAACCAATCCGAGATCGGCCTGTCTGGCACTAAGATACCCACGAGTGTGGGATCCTAAACAAATCATAAACTCGGGCCCTCTGATTGAGAGAATATCTAGCTTTTTCGAACCCACTGTCAACAAATGCCTTCTGGTTATTCGCGCCACTGGTTGCAGCATTTTGGCCAAAGTCAACATGATCCATCAGAAGAACGCTTTTGCTAGCTTGATTAGTATAGACCTGAAAGTATCTTATTTCTTAGACTGGAGCGTTCTGGCTAATGCATTAGATCTCTCCAGATTACCGAAGATTAGTTCACTTCGCATGCTTAATTGCACCCCAATGAGTGTGAGGACGCACTTTAACATGTATTTCGTGAATGGAGTGGTTTATGTGAGAGAAATAGTAAAGATATACCCCTAGAGCTGGCCGACCAGGAGGCGAGGTTGAAAGTTGGATGAGAAAACAGAGAAATGACTCAAGAGTCACATTACCCTCTTCGTTCAACCGTCACAGGCTCCCTGCGTCGTTGCGTACCGGTAGGTATCACTACCCCGTGAAGGCATTTGTGTTACTTCCGCCTAAATGCTACTACTGCCTTAGCTTTAGCCATATGATTTGCCTCTATAGACGATACAATGGGGTTCATTCGAATCCTGTGAAATTTGCTACAAGGTCATAAAAGATAATTCCTTCTCGTGTATAACCAAGTGTGTCATATTCGGATAGCAGCAACCTGCTTTCTCGAATCAATGTGGCGCGTATTTCCTGAAGAATGAAATTGTAGCTGTTCTGGCTGCGGATCGGCTCTCATTCTGCGATGATAAAGAAATTATCCAGGCGCGACTAGTAATGCCTGAGACGTTTTATGCCTCAGATTAAAAAAAACAGCTGCTCTTGGCCTGTATAAGTCTATGAGCACTGTCGCTTCCGCGCCCATTTTGAACCTTACTGCCTATTTGACCAACCACGAGTGTTCCAAAGTGTTCGCACCTAGCATCGGCTGAAGTTATGGCTCCCACCTCTTCCAGTGTGGCCGTTTCCCGGAAAGCGAGACAGCTCCGCACCTCCATCGAGTCGTTAGTCTCACATGAGGCAACACTCCTGAAGGTGGGCGTGAGGCTGTCTTTCGTTGTTCCTAAAGTTGTCATACGAAAGGAGGACAACTCCAAAAGGAGCTTCAGCTCATACGTCCCAACACAAGGCTGAACTATATGACTGGGAGACGAGAGATCCTTCTTAAGAGGGACAACCTGTGCGAAGCCACCCCAGCCGCAAAGGTTTCGAGGTAGATCGAGGAAAAGACTCGCATAGCGAGCCTTATCTCCCCCGATAAGCTGCGAAGGCAATAGCACGTTGATTGCTTTCCAGGGCAATCAGTTTCCGGAGTTCTGACTCCGGGAAGCGTACGTTAATTCTCGTGAGGGTCTTCTCATTAAAGATGGCTTTTGTATCTCCTCTGAGGTCGGCATCGAGAGCATATTCCTGAAATGAAATTGCTACGGACTTTGGACCAACTGAGAGGAGCTGCAGCGGGTCTTTTTCTCGCGTCCACCGTTAGCTGTCTTTCTGCAGGTGACAATGCTGGTCACGTGACCCTGCCCACACTCCCGGCGTATAAAGATTTTGCGACCCCACCACCACAAGTTCGGGGCCGAGCACGAGGATGTGCGATTTTCGCCCATAATGTGACCGTTTTCATGCACCGATCCACAAAATCCGTTATGGATTCAGTCTTGCAATTGGACCCACTCGCGGGACGCTCCGCGCTTTGATGCTGAGATCCCAGGCACCTTAACTGCGGTGAAAGCGTTGTCCCCCGTAGTGTTCAGAACATTCTTGTTGAATGTCCCAGTCTGGGTGATCTTCGCGCACGCTACCTGTCCCGTTACCGTCACGAGCGGGGTCTCTTATGCTCTTCACTTGTAATCGGGAGGGGGCCGTGCACACAAATTTGTGGACTATCTGAATTTTGGGAGGAGGCTGGCCTCTCCCATTTTATTTAACTCTCTTTGGTGTCGGTCGCTGACACAGTGGCTGTGGGAGGCGGGCATCATCGCTTAGCCGGGGCGTGTTTATCCCATAGAGCTAATAAAATACCTTACGTGAAAATTAAAAATTAATAAGGAAAAGGGAAAGACGATGAAGAAATATTACCTATAATTACCATAACTCTGATTTCTATTACAAATAGAATCATTCAATATATTAAACTAGTAGACCATAATTGAGTAAATCGTCTCAAAATTAGGATATTTTGAGCAATATTGATTGATCACTATCTGCAATAAAATGATTTGAAATTTAAGTGTGGCTTTTTTCGTTCACATATATTCATGAAAATCACATTATTCTAGCTACTAAATTTTAGTGTTTGTAGTTTTTTTACTTTTAATTTCAGTAATTATATTCCTTTTACTTTTAGTTACATTAATTCTACATTTCATTTAATCCATATAATCTTTCCTTTGCCATTCCTTTTCTCTGTTGATGCAATTTTCCTGCAAATCATAGAGAGATTGATTCTTCTTTCACTGATATAGGTCCCAATTTATCTATTTTCATTGTTTCTTCCTAGTGAAATAATAGAGTTAAAATAGTGTTCTCTCCTCCGATAAAGAAAACTTAAATTTATAGATTTTTTTTCTTTAGAAATCTTTTTATAAGTTTATAAGAGCCAAGAAAATCCAGTCATTCCACTCATGGCAATCTTCGTAATTTAGAATTACCAATCTCTGAAAAATATTTATGCAACCCAATTATAACTACATTGATAATATCAGTGTTTACTGTTATCATGCAAGTGATTTAGAGAATTAAATAACCAGTTAGTGAAAACCTTTTAGATTTTTAGTTTCACTACACCTACCTTTGTCTTCAATCCATTGTTTCTAGCCCTTCTTGACTTATATAACTAAGAGTATGAATCACATTTTACAATGTCAAAAGCGTTGTATATCTTAAAAACTTGCATCAGTACACCTTACGATCTAATTATATCTAGGTACTATAAGTCAGGACCTTCACTCTATTCTCAGATGATCTCTATTGCGCTTGGTTGTTTGGAGCTTCGCCACTTAAAGCATTTCTCAATATATCTTTTCACATATCCATACACTTGATTTGAGTCCCATATCGATTTCTGTGACCGGACACCTTACGTAAGGATATTCTAGATATGGTACAGTTGAATCTTTAGTTACGTGGTCTGAAATATAAGACAGGTGAAGAACAAATGAACAATTCCAACGTAATAGAAGGTGCTTTACTAGAAATTTAAAAAAAATCTTTTTACTACAATGTTTTCTCTTATTACGACACGGAAATTTATAATTATGATATTATAACTAAAAATAGATTGGCACCCATCTTGTCATTGATAGCTTGTTTTGAGACTGATATATCCAACCCCCAATGCTTTGGTTTGGTGGTAGTTTATATATGTTAATACTTTTAGTTTATTTTTAGGCTAAGAAAATTTTGTGGTTTCTTTTAGTTTTTTTATAAGTTGTTAAGTCTTCTCTGCAGTTTTTTACCGCCAGAAGGAACCAAACAAGTAACGTTTTCTAGCGAGACGCCGTGACATAGCCTTATCCACTTTTGGTATTTCGCCTAATAAAACCAAACGTGTTTAAATAACCAACTGTTCCTAACCTACATCGTAGGTAAATTAGTATCATCATTGGTAATATGAATTTCCTTAATCGGTGCAATGAAGCTCTTCACCCAGAGGCTTAGATGTCATAGCAGCGACGAATAATGGCTTTATTTCTTCGAAAATATTACTTGCAAGTACAAATATCTGGAAAAAGTTTGCCATTTTTTTCCGAATAAGTATCGACATATAATTTAGATAGACCGATAGAATAGATTGATAGGAAATTTATAAAAACCTTTAGAGTTGTTCTTCTGTAGAATTATCGATTTAGAATTGTCTGTATTGAGTTACATCTGACATTTAATCGCTCTCTCTACGATTTGGTTGAATGGTATTTAATTTTATCTGGTTCAAGATTGATACCAACTTTCTCTTCCAGTATTATATCATCAGGCTTTCAAGATTGTACGAAATGGGTCATATTCTATATTATTAAAATATTGATAGAAATAGTAGTATTCTCAGGAAAGTTCTCTGTGGAACTCTACTAGTAACTTAACCACCCTGACTCAACAACTTATTTACCCAACTCTGTTCTCTTTCTGTGAGAGTTTTCAAACCACCTTCGCATTTTCACGGATACCGCGAGCTTTGATTGACATTTTTCTCATTCACATCTACTGGTATTTTTGTATAATAACCTTATTAGGGATATTTGTAGCGCTGGTTAGGGCCTACCGTAGGATATTTTAATGCAAATATGCTGTTTCTTGTCGGATTTCGTTTTTAGACAAATTGGTATGCAATCTTTGTCTTGAGAGTTTTCCTAAATTCATTTTGGCTGTGAAACAAATTGTTGTCATAATACGGTGACCATTTTTGAGTTTCTTTATATTTTCCGGAGATCTGCGTTTCATTAATTTGTTTGTGCATTTGACCTACGATATTCTCGCTTTGATGGAGTGACTCCATCCCCTTGTTTGAGAGTCTCCAGAAAAATGTAGACGTCTTTGTGTCATTATGCTTGAAAGCAAATTTTGTTTGGCCATCTCATTCAAATTAAATTTCAATTAACAAAGTCGACTTTACTAAAATTCGGTGTCATCATATGGTTTGTTATGGTACATTATTTAGAAATTAATTGAGATCCATGTCAATTTTAGTATTTGTCACCAGTGGGAACTTTGATACGAACTTCATTTATCAAATCATAGTTTTATCTGCCAATATGCAAGATGATACTTCCCCCTGTAAGACAACCACGCTTTGCAATAGGAAATTATCCGTTAATTTAATAATGCTGATATTTCAAGTTCCTCATTAGATTCATCAACGTTAATGTTAAAAGAGTTGCAATCGGCATCTCCAAGGCAGTTCTTTGTTTATGCGCGTTTCCCGAGTTATTCAAATATCTATTTGGCGTTTACTTTACTTTGAGATAATGGCGAATATCATAGGGAAATTTAAACTTTATGTTGCCTGCGCAAAATTGACGGGAAGTAGATATATTTGGTTCCGCTTTCTAGAACGTTAACTTGGAAATAACTGGTAATTTGCGTTAAATTATGGCGTGGCCATCAATCTTACCAACTTTGTGTTGTTAAATAATCATACTCCCCATCCTTTATAAATTTGGCGAAAAAATCTTCTTCGTTTACACTATCTTAAACTTAAAAGTTTATTTTCAAGAAGTTTGTAAGAGTTAAAAATTATAATAAAGAAACTGAATATTCAGTCATCAACTTCTCTTGTATTTTTATTTGTCTTGCTCAATTGATTTATAACCCATTGTATCATAAGTTATTTAAAGTAAGATTATATTTTAATTTAGACCTATTTATCCATAACCATTTATTTGGTTAACAAAGTCAATTTGTCTCAAGGTCCAGATTAAGTTTTGACCTTTAATTTAAATGACCCCCAAATGTCTTATAATTGTTCATTTTGATGATTTTATAAAATGAGGCAGACATTACATGAATAGCTACGTTCAATATATACTTCTGATCAGTATATCTGATTGTTCCAAAATAAAAAATACGTTCTTTATAAATGTTTGCCATGATTTATGTTTATTAAAGCGCAAACACGCCTTTTAGCCTTATATCAATTCTAGGAAAGCTCTTCTACGAGAGCCAATTATCTGGATGAGATCTCTTCGAGTTGTCGAGTGAATATTTGTTTTCCACTTCACAGTGTTTTTCTAACTCACTTGTAATAGTATTTTCGATTGGTTACTAACAACTCAAATGGATCAACCAATTTGTCTGAAATTGAACATGGTCACAGGAAAATGAAAAAGAAGAGAAGGAAGGAGAGAAAATTGGAATAAAATAGATGTTTGACATATAGTTTGGTGATTATCGTATCATTATTGTTTGTAGTTTAATGTCTAAAAATGGTAATTTGTTATCTTGGCTATGTTCAATGGTGTAGTTTATGGAAGAACAATTTTGAAAGACTTTTGCCAGGTTATGTATTTTGTTTTGGGATTGTACATAAATATCATCAATGTATCCGCAGGAGATGTGGGGTTTGGGTCCCCGTGAGAAACCTTTTCTTCGATGGCTTTCATATAGAAGTTAGCAAAACGAAGTGACGGGGGAGAATCCAACTTCTTTAACTTGAAATTATATAACTTCGTTCAGTCGATAAAAATGGCCTTTAGAAATACTGGCCTGTAGAAGTTTTCTAATGGCTGCCCTTGGTATGACGAATGGAGGGGGGGGGGGTAATTTGGTCGTAGACGCGTTCTAATATTATATCTATCGTTTCGGCTACTGGTATATCCGAGAACAGTGATTCTACATCCATGGAAGCTAATATTTTTTAGGGGTTGTGCATAGAATAATATGGACAATCTCGGTCGAGGATTTGAAGCTGTAATCGCCCCAAAATTGCTGAAAATCTAAATCTGCAAAATTGTTAAGGTCGAGGTCGAGTAATATCGTTCACGAAAGCATTTGCCAAATGTGTGTCATTTGACTGACCTTTTTACCTTTGATAGCAGCTCAAAACTGAAATTTTACCGAAATGATGAATAAACCAATAAGAGGGTTTGAGATGTGCATTATTGCTTTAAGCCCCAAACCATCTTTATGTGGGGATTTGAATAAGTTTGTTAAATCATGATTGCGTTTTCTTTATGGACAAATATGCTTATAGGACTCGTTCGGTTAAAGTAGACGACCGGTGTTTTTCTCAGATTAAATTAATTAGAATTTTTTTGTTATTATATTTCTCCTTACATATAAAAATATTGTCTTAATGCAATATTTTGTGCTTTATCTGTGGTGATGGTGGTGATGGCGACTCCGTTCCTGGCCCGACAGTGGGTCGGGGACTCTCAAACCTATTCCATGCCCCAACCCAGTTCTCCGGACCATCGCAGGAGAAGACCCGCCGCCTCCCGGGGTTTCTCCCAGAGATCCACCGAGCCTAGGTCTGTGTCTATCTGTGGGCAGTTGAAGAGATGTGTGGTGTCGTGTATCTATGTTAGGCATTTGGGGCAGTTTGGTGTTATGGGTGGTGGGAGATATTTTGTGCATGTATGAAGTAAGGATTTGTTTGTTCGTATCTGAGCTAGTGTTCTTCTGATCTGCTTTGTGAGTGTTTGTTCTGAGTTGTGTATTGTTGGAGGTTGTGCACTTAATATTTTGTTTTGGTTTGATCTGAGAGTGGACTTTTTTCATGTTTTGCTTGCTTGTGTCTTTTGTTTTTGTGTTAGGGTCTGTGTCTATGTAAGTTGGTGGTGAGGTTGTTTTTGTTATCGAAAATGGTCTGTTTTTTGTATCGGTGATTGAGAAGTTGTCTGGTAATATGGTTGAGGGAATAATAGGATGTTGCATTTTCTGCCTGATTTGTGATGCATGTAGTTATAGGTAATTTGAATTGTTAGGATGTTTGTCTCGTCGTGTATATGTTGGGTGTTTGTGTCAAGAGTGCATTGTGTGGCAGTGTGGAGGGCTGTGTTTTGTATTATCTGTAGTTTTATGGCGTTGGTTTCTGAAATTATTGGGGAGCAGATTGTGTCGGCGTATTCTAGTACTGGTATTGTGATTGTCTTGTATGTGTTAATGTGCGTTTCTTTGGTTTTTCCCCAGTGTGTAGTTGTGAGTGCCTTGATGACTTTTATTTTTTTCGTGGCCTTGGCTATTATGTTTTGTATGTGTTTTGAGTATGTGAGTTTGGGGTCGAAAGTGAGGCCAAGGATCTTCGGTTCTTTTGTGGTGGATAGTGTTATGTTTTGTATGTTAAGATTTAGGGTTGTGTTGTTTTCTGCACGGTCTGGTGTGAAGAGAGAAGTCATTGTTTTGGTGGCGTTTGGCTGTAGTGAGTTTTCTATTGTCCATATGTGTATTTTGTTGAGGTAAGGTTGTATTTGTTGTGCAGCGGTTTCTGGTGTGTTGTGTGGGGAGAGTATTGTGATGTCGTCTGCGTAGGTGACAAGTTTTACTGTTTGTTTGGTGTATGGTTTGTTGTGATATGACTAGGTGTACACTGTTATACGCACACTGGCCTACTGGCTGACCGAAATTAAGGCTCCCCCTGGGGATGGTTGTAAGAGTGATTTAAATCCACATTTGATAGGTCAAGTATTATTGAAACACGGCTAGAAAAATATACTTCAATAGGACTAAAGATTACAAACACATATAGGGAAAGTTAAATGGCAAGGCAATTAAATATTGACGGTTCACGGCTAAGATGATTGCTAGTATTAATTAAATTTGAACTGAGGGATAATTAATTAAGAAATGATCTTACAATTATGTAAGTTCCTAGAGCAATGGGTAGGTTTTGACGGAGTGGGCGGGTTTTGACGGATGCGGATGACCTTTGATAGGCTCTTGTGGCTTTTGTCATTCGTGAAATTATGTTATGTTATGTTATTCTTGAATTTCGATGCAGTAAAGGTGGGGGGAGCGTGACGAAGCGGGGTTAAATCCCTCTTACCTTGATGTGCGGCGAGTAGGACCAGCAAGGTAAGTTCGACCTTGAACTCGTGGGCGTCTCACGAGACGCTCAATCCAACTTGTAGAAATTGAAGAGGTAAACGGAGGATGCTTCGGGGATAACTTTTCCGATCCTTAAAATCCGAAGACGTCGTGAGAAGGGTTGAAGCGCGCCTAAAACTATCTCTACGACCAACACTGGGTGACGCCTAGCTCTTCCTTGACTCTTCGAATAATTAATCAATTCTTCTCCGAACAAGGATGCAGTCGATTTCCTCTCGACTAACGAAGACGTTAACGGCTAACGTACTGGACGGCGTCTTTAGACACAATCTTCTTGTGAACTCCGAAGTATCGAATATATACTCCGAAATTATTTAGACAAGGAGAGAGATTCATCGACAAAAGACTTCCTGTATTACTTGGGGTCGCTAAAGGGTCCATAGCGCGAAGGCGCGATGCCCCCTTAACGGTCTTTCCATTCTTCTAATTTTCGCAGTATATAGGGCAGATAAATGCAGCGCTGCGAACGGTACGTGAGGCTGATTAAATTCGTCAACGGCAAACTTGGAAAGTCAAGGTGGGGGAGATGACGGAGAACCGAGGTACCGGAGAAGGTGGGAAGAGAAAAAAAGAATTCCTTTTCTTTCTCCTTATTCTTCCACATGGTCGTGTATGTGAATTGTTTGTTGAAGAATTCTGCTTTTTGTATGGGTTTGGGGCTTCTTTGTCTCCGAAGGTGATGGTGTTGTTTTGTGGCTGTGTTGTGTTTTTTTTGTTTGTGAGGCCAGGAATGGTTTTCCAGAGTTTGTGTGTGTTTGTTTTGTGGTTCCATTGCTGGTCTAGTTGATATTTCCATAATTCTTGTTTGTGTTCTTGTATAGCATAATCTAATTATTTGTTTTGTTCTATAATGTTGTGGTCTATTGGCTTTTTTTCTAGTGTTGTTCCGTGTGCTATGAGGTTTCTGATTAGTTCAGGGAGTAGTTTTTGTGTTTTTTGTATTTTTTCACGTGGGATGTTGTGTTCATCTGCTTGTAGCATGGTGTTTGTTAGTATTTTGTTTGCCTTGAGAAGTTGAATATTGGAGAGTGCATGTTGACTTTTTTGTGTATTCTGTCCAGTCTGCCATGTGATAATCATATGTGTGTTTTGAGGTTTTGTTGTAGCCTGAAGTTTGTTTTTATGTTTAAGGTGATTAAAATGGTAAGATGGTCAGAGGAGAGAGTGTGTGGCGTGTTATAGGTGAGCTGTCTGTATAGGATGTTTGTTGCAGAGGTGATGTCTGGCTAAATGGGTTGTTGGTTAGGGTATGTGGGAGTGCAGGAAGGTTTATCAGTGTTTAAGGTTTTGTAATTTTAGTTTTGGGTGATGCCAGCAATTAGTTCTCATGTGTGGTCGTCTGTGGGTGAGTTCCAAGGTTCTGAGTGTGCGTTGATGTCTCCTGTGATTATGGGTATTGGTTGCGTAAGTGAGGAAGTTTGTTATATCTGCATCATCATTTGGGTGGTTAGGGTAGGTGGTGACTCTGAGTGGGATGTAGAGATCTGTGAGGTGTAAGTGCTTAGTTTCGCTTCGGTGGATTTTGATGATTTTTGCTTCCGTTTGTTGTGTGTTCATGTTGTTTGAGAGGGCGCTCTGTGTATGAGTAATGTTGTTTTTAATGTATGTGATGAAGCCTCCTTCCTCTTTGTGTTTCCTGTCGGTTCTGATTAGTGTGTAGTCTGTGATTTGAGAGGCTTTGTCAGTTTCTTTTATTCGATGGTGATTATGTCTATTACATGTTTGTTTGTGAGGTGCTCGAGTTCTGTCGTTTTCTTCTTCAATCCATTTATGTTTATTTGTAGTATTTTCAGGTGTTTGTTTTGTGTGTTTCGTTTTCATTTGTTTGATTTTCTAGGGGTGTAGGGGAATCGTCCCTTCACCTCCCACCCCACCCCCACGTTCACTCGTGATGCAGTCACAAGGCGGTTACCGCAAAGACATCCGGCCCAGGCATCGGCGAGTCAAAAGCGTAACCGCAGCGTGGCACAACTCGGTGCCATGTAAGACCCTAAAGGTCAAAATGTAAGATCTCCCCCAGGAGAGTGAGATCCAGTTTCACGTCAAATAAAAAATTGGAGAGGTGTTTCTCCCAATCTCGAAGGCTAACGAGGAGCCGATGTTTGAACTCTCTTGGGGCCGTCCTCAAGCCACTTCCCCCCTTACCACTCCCCCATTGGGGTGACGAGGTATAAATGAGGAACTCTGAAAAAAAAATCAAGGTAGTATACGTCAGACTCTAGGTGACGAAGTCTTCGGATCAAACCGAACTACCGAGACTGGAGAGGTAGAGTACTTTGGTCACCAGACCAAGAAGTACCCTGCAAGAGAGGCAGGGCTACCTACCTTGAGGGGTTAAGAAGAAGCTCAGCATCGAGCTAGTCCCGGGTTATCAAACCAAACGTTAAGTTAACTTTGTCAAGTTCAACTTACTCTCGCCAGAGAGACTCCTCATATCCTAGTGCACCTTAAACACCAGGGGTATTCCTCGTCCCCTAGGAATTAAGAAAAGAAGAAGGAAAAGGCTCCCCCTCGAGCCTGTTACACGGTGGCCACACCGAACTCCTAAGTTAACTTGGTGAGGAACCAAGTTTAACTTATTCTCGGCAGAGAAACCCCCCTCCGTTATACTCGCCCTTGAAGAAGACTGGAACTAAGAAGAAGCTCATCCTCGAGCTAGGTCCTTGGTTACCAAACCGAACTTTAAGTAACTTATTCTCGTCAGAGAAACCCCCCTCCTCGATCGTCGCCCTTGAAGAAGACCCTCCATGAGTTCAGTCCTCGTCCATAAGGAAATAAGTAACGAAGGAGAAAAGCTCCTCCTCGAGCTCGTTACTCGGTGGTCACACCGCACTCCAAGTTAATTTGATTTAAGAACCAAGTTCGACTCACTCTCGCCAGAGAGATCACGACATCCCAGGTGTTGCATAAAGCACCGTATTTGTTCTCGTCATTGAAGAACCCCTCCCCCCGGAAGAACGTATGGACCCCCCAGCTGCCACCCTCGCCAAAACAACCGTGTGGTTTGGCCCAGTTACATCTGGCAAGATGGCACGCGTCGGGAGTCAATAACATTTTTGAGGCCCTTTAAACTCCACATGAGTCCGTAAGCCTAATTCTTATATTATTGTTGTGTGTAGAGAAATTAACCAATTTTTGTGGGTAAACTAATTTAATTAATTCTTGTATATAATAATATTCCGAGAATTGCCGTAGTTAATGTTTAAACGTTGTGTATTCAATTAATGAAGTTAAAATATGTTTATTTCGGGAGTATTTTGCGTTTTTCTTATATATCCTTACGTGTTTCGGAACGGCTCTGTTCGTTAAGGTATTCAGGTATCTATATATATTAGACACTTTAGCACTCTTAGAATAGAACAAAAAGGGGGGGAATTCTACGACAACGGGTTTGTGATGTTTCTGGTAGGGTGAGTTATGAGTTTGTTGGTTGTGATTGGGTGGGCGTTGACGAGTGTGGTGCTTAGTGTTTTGGGCACATCCAGTGTTTTCTGTTTTGTTTGATTTTCGTATTTGTTCAATTGAGATGTTCCCAGTGTGTCGTGGTGTTGTTGCACATTATGGGTGTTTGTTTTTTTGTGATGTATTTATTGCATAGTGTATAATATGTCCATTTTGTGGGACACGGGTTGGTCTTCACGCCCCCCCCCGAGGAGGAGCAGAGCCACGGCCTCCATGACCGGGTCCACGGGGGCCACAGGAGTCTTGGTTTATTTGAACATCGGCTTCTGCTTCCAAGGTTCTGCATCTGTTTTATCTGTCTGCTTCTCTGTCTTTTCTTTTGTGTCTTCACTTAGCCACTGTCCGTCGGTGAGCAAATACATTTTGCATTAACTTATTGCATTTTGCATTAATCTCCGTCTTCATAATGAATTTTAATCTAACTCTCACACCCTCCTTTCATGATTTTTTTTTAATTATTCCTTTACTTGCACCAAATTATCATCTCCCTCCGTGTCCTTTTTCTTTCTATAAACATCTTTGTTACTGTTTTATAAAATTCTTGTACCTACTAACTGCAGTCGATCTAGACCTAATTCTGCTACCATACCTTCTTGTCAATCTACATATGCGAATCTGATGACGGCGAACATATAAACTCCTCAATTTGATTAGAAATATCGAGGAGAAATGATGTGCATGATTTTCGTCGCTAAATCCTCGGATGTCAGATCCTTTATTCTTTTTATTTAACTTTGCTGAAAGTTTGACAGTAAAAGTAAGATTATGAACGATGGGAGCATGAAAAAGGACTTGTCTGAGTGGTGCTAAACAAACTGAGTTGATAACAATTATAAATGGGAAAACTTTAAATTTTTCTTAGTTTTTTATCTGAAATGTTTTTACGTGACACGTATCATTATTTTCAAGGATATTTGATTAATATTGTGTTAGATTTCATTGGGTAAATATTTTGGGGTGTAGTATTTTGTTCCGCTTATATCAAGATTGTCCTAGTTTGATTGTTGGGATGTAAGTATGAATCTAGGTCAATGAGATGACGAGTATACAAGGACGATGTGTTCATATTCTTAAAATTCTCACCTGTATGAAGAAGACACAAAAGGACCAAATATATATGGAAAAAAGATTAAAACAATCGATCCAGAATAGAGCAAATGCATGGCCTCAAGTTACATTCTTCCAGATTGAGACTAACAGAGTTTATCCAAACATTGGAAACGAGTGGAGTAAACACAATGAAAGTGAAGACCCCAAAGCCTTAAAAAGTTATAAGTGAAAAAAGTATGCAGTTACTGGTTTCAGAGAGAAAAAAGGGAGAGGAAGGTGTGACATCCGCTTGCTTTGGTAAAGTGAGCTGGAGGATAGTGACGCTACAATGCCCGAGTTTAGGCCAAATAAATTCTGTCGTTGGAAGAGCTGCCAAGAATCGTGGAATAGTTGAAAACACTTTCAAAATAGCGATGCTTCGGATAGTTTTTACTTCGATAATTAAAGCAAAATGGTTGTTAACCTCAAATATGGGCCTTGGAGAGGTAATGAACCCTTTTCCTCTTGGCCAGGCCAGGCCGGACAACCCGACATGATAATGAAACCAATATAAATAAAAGCATGACAATCTTAAATCCGCGACAGGGTATGGGGATAAAACTACCCACGCGCAGGTTCCTGAGAACAAAGAAGAAGAGTGTAGGTATTATGGTGTGAGGAAAGAGAAGAAAAACAGTAGTGTTGTGATCATCCGTGTGTAAGATGACATATATATCCTCTTCCAAGCTACCATCTCACTTTTGTCGTTTATTGACCCAATTCTTTTCGATCGCTCCAATCGTTTATCTTATGCAAAATAATAGAAGATTATTTTCCTTTATTAAGTTCATTTTCATTTACTAAACTCATTTTCAGTCCAATTATGAGAAGATTTGGGGGAAAATCCGTCATCTAGGATTGGAATTACTATGGATTTGGTACAAAGATTAGAATGACATCAGTGAAGCTAAGGGGTAAATGATAACGGTATCTTACTCCTTTTATTTGGTTAATGACCTAGTCAGGCTTAAATGACGACAGTTCCTAACTATTTATAATTAGTAGTATATTTGAAAAAAAAAATAAGGATTTATAAAAACTTAATTGGGGTTTACTGAAGTAAAGTCGATTTCACATCTAAAAATGCAATGGAAATACTTATTTTGAATTCATTTTTCCTTTCCGATAACATTTTAACAGCCTTATAATGATCATAACTATTATTTCCTCACTTCTCTGTTTTGCTGGACTACCACTCCTGTGTTGTTGTTAGTCTATTGGATATTACTTTCTTATAGGAGATTAATTCACCAGTAGTGGATGGTCTTTACTACTAGCTTGGAGGTCAGCACGAATTTTACCAACAGTTCTAAAAGTTACATTGTCTATTATGGTCTATTTTGTTTTCACAATATCATCATAACTTTTTGGCCGATCAAACGAAATTTGAAACCCTTATGTTGTTTTACATTCTCTTTCGAATGATATATTTGCCAGAAGTACTCCCAAGGTTAGCCGGGGAATTATTTGGCAAGAACGTCATAAATAATTGGCAGATTCAAACGAAACTTGAAACTCTTATGTTGTTGTACATTCTCTTTGGAATGGTATAATTGGTAAAGTCTTACCAAGATTAGCCCGGGAATTATTATTTTTGGCAATAACATCATAACTATTAGGCCCATTCTAACGAAATTTAATATACTTATGGTGTTTTATATTTTCTATTGAATGATATATTTTCTAAAGTCTTCCCAATGTTATTCAAGGAATTATTTTATTTTACCTATAACATCATAACTATTAAGACGATTCTAATGAAATTTCAAACACATATGTAGCTTCACATTCCCTGTTGAATGGTATAATTGTCGAGGGTGTCTAAAGGTTACTTCGGGAATTATTAAATTTTTTAACGTCGTAAGGTCATAAATAAGAATAAGTGAGAGCACGCGACTTAGTGTCAGCAGACCTAACCCATAGGATTTCATGAACTCTCTGACAGGACTTCGTGAATTTGTTGATGTTCTTCCACTTCGTTCCTTCTCCGCATTCTTTTTTTTCGACTATCGCTTCACCCTTTGTTTACCCGCAAGAAGGTCGATAGAGTATCAAGGATCGAATTATCTTGCTACAACTGAAACCTAGAGGAGAAGCACGACGCCCGTTCCCAGTGCGCAGCAGAGATGTACCCTAGTTTGAACTTGGATGAGCAGCACGTAATTTCAGCTTTCCCTCCAGGAAGGATAGATGGAATGGCTGCCAGTAATTAACTGTTCTGGCATTGTCACTTCAATCTTGGTATATTGAGGAAGTGTTCCACAGCTGCTACTGACCCTCAATATCTAACTCACCTTATTTAGAGATTAGGTTGGACTGTGGTGACGGTTTTTGTTGGTTTGAAATTTTTTTTGTCCTTGCAATTGTAAGAGAGACCAGATTCTAGGGATTTTCCTTCAGGTTAGTCAGTAGTGGTCGTCTATTTTTGCTGTGGCACAGTTTGTTGTTGCTGTGTTGCATTTCAGTGTTATCACCTTGGTGCATAATTTTTGTTGTAAATAAATTAATGGTTAAGTTGGTTTTGCCCTTCATTGTTTTGGTTCAGCTGTCTTTCAGCATTTTGTGCATTTTGCTGAGAATATTCCGTGAGAAACGGTAGCGTGGGTAAAAAAAGTAAGACTACTTGCAAAGTTACAGAAAATATCTGATTTGGCTAGTTTTCTTCCGCTGTACTTGGAAGGTAATACATTGCATTGTAATTAGAGATGTCTGAAGATGAACAGAAGCATGTCCATGAAATTGAAAAATGGCTTCTTTTCTGGCTTTACAGATCTAATGTTTGTAGCATATGGTAAATTGGTTCACAAATGATGGTGTGGAGAACAAATAGATACTTATGCCAAGGATATTAGGAAGCTAGCAGGCCTGGCTTGTTTTAAGTAAGCTCTGCTGGAGCATATTATTATATTGGCTTATGTTAATGGACTGCCAGAACGTGTAGCCATTGAACTACAACAAGTCGATGGTATTGCTGCTAGAACTAGAATTATGACTCCTAATTTGAGTACCAACAGAAACATTGTCTATGTTGTAAGAAATTTTGGTAATTCTGGTGTATCAAGCGTGCCTGGAGATGGAGAATCTTCGGTGAGAAATGGTAGATTGAAAGGTAAACAAAATTCCAAAGGGTTCAAAGGTAAATGTTTTATTTACGCGGGACCATACATGGATCGCTATGTTTCAAGTAGAAATAAAATAATTTGGTTGAGGTGCAGAAAATGGAACATATTTCAACTCAATGCGCTACTCAGAGAAATGAGTAGAGGGTAACTCCTTCCCGGCAGTTGATCTCACTTTAGTGTAAAGGCGATGGCATCACATATTTCTGTAATTAAATGCATTGGTGGATACGGGTTGCATAAAAACTGTTATTTGTAATAAGTTAGTTAATCATTGTTCTGGAGAAGAAAGTTTAATTTCTTTTGATGGACTTAAAGTGAAATTTAAAGGGTGTTGTGGCATTCAGATGATAGTGAACAATGTTGAATTAAAAGTGCAGGTAATTGTGGGTAAAATGGAAATAATGCAATATTAGCAATGGAAATAATACTTCAAATGGGTGGTGTGCTTTTAGGAGATAGGATGAGATTTGGCCTACTGCACTGTGTTGTAGGTGTTAACTTTACAATCCGAATAAGAAAATTTAACGCTTTAAAAAGAGACTATCTTGGATTATGCTGGGGTCACACAATCACGATTTTGCGCGTGATTTCTTTATCACAAACGTTTATTGGTAGTTGACAACCGAATACGTCAATCCTAAGTACATGTTACGTTAATAAAATGAAAATTGCGTAACGTCGGTATGATTGATACGTCTATCGTGGGGAGTTACGCGGTGCGGGCCACGCGACTAACTGCTACGAGTGTTTTGAACTGCACAAAGTAGTCGGACCGCGCAGGCTCAACTCTTATTTGTCGCCCCAAAAAATTTTCAACGATCAGGGCTGTGTTTACAGCCGTCGGGGCTGAATCGCAATTATTTACGACAGTCGTTATGGTAAGTGCGTCTGTCAGGGTGCAGACCCGTGCATCGCCAATTTTTACGACTGACGGGCGAAATATGGCAACCGCGCAGCACTGCTTCGTGGCGGCAACGTCGGACGGTGGGTATTTAAGGACTAGCGGATGACCATTCCCGACAGTCCTCTGATCGAAGTCAAGGCCAACCATCCTCCAGCTCAACACCACTGCCTCGCCTCTCGCAGCACATTCAGCGCATACAGGAACCCTCCACCAGCTCTCAGCGCGCCTATAGGAGATCTACACCCGCTCCCTCTGTGACCCCTGCAACTTAGCCCCCTCCCTGTCACCCTACCATGAAGAGGAAAGACCTAAAAAGCTGCAGAAGTGTAGTTTTACCCAATCTCCTACTACTACTATTATCACCACCACCAGCTCTACAATTTAACCGGCAGCCACCCCCACCACATTTCAGACGCCGGTAACAAGAACCTCCTCCACCTGTGACCCCCACTGTACCCACCCTGCCTGCCAGCATCTCGCCTGCTGACCCCAACCCTGCCACCCCACCACGCGATAGCGATGTGTTGCTACACCTTGACCTCAACCAGCAGAAGTACTTTGCCTTAAGACAAACATTAAATAACCTTCTCATTCCATCTGTGATGTCCATTTTTGTCTTTTAATAGTTTAAATTAGTCCCGATTGTTCTTTGGCTTTCTGGTGAATTAAGCGGAGCGCACCTAGTAGCTTGTTTATTCCACGTATTATATTCCTTATTTTCTTCATCCCTTATATTGAATTTATTTTTCCAGTATTCTCAGAATATCTTTTCTGTTTTCTTCTCATTTTTATGTATTCATTTTCTCTTTTGATTTTTATTCACTTCTTTTTGTATGGTGTTTCCTTAAAACCTTATTTTCTGCAAAATGCTTTTGGATAGGCAGTATGATCAAGATTTTTGACCGCATCGTCCCATCTTCTTTGTTGTTGTTCCTGGGTCGATTATTTCATTTCCTCTTTTATCTCTTTACTTGTTTGATTTGTCGATTGATGCACTTCTGGTGTTTATATGATATAATACTTCATTTCAAGATAAAAGTCCATCGCGTAATCGGTTCATCCGTAGGTCGAGATGGACTTATACATGGTTTGGGGGATACATTCACTGTCTGCGTCGATTTTTCTGTTTGTTTGTTTGTTGAGTGCCGCGCAAATTTCCTCGAGGATTGCCTCATTTAGTATAGGGTTACTATTAATTGTAAGAAATACTACTATATGGTTACTGCAATTTACTTCGATTGGTTCCATATAGTAATAGAACGGTACGTGATGATTAGCTAGACAATTGACTAGCTTTATAGCACCACGCTGCGATGAAGGTAGGAAATTCTGGGGCGAAGCACGAGATGAAGTTTCTCTCCAACAAGGTCTCAAGGCTCCTTTCAATTCTATTGTTTGTTCTGTAGCCGTATACCTGGTACCTGGTCTTGAACTACCCCATAAGGATTGTTATGGTCTTGCTTCTAAATAGGCCACTGAGAGATTCTATGGTAAAAGGTGTCTCCAGGGAGGTGGTATTCCGTGCCTAGAACCATTTTTCTAAGTCAAACTCAATCTTTTTTGCCAGATAGTATTATTCTTGCTTCCTAATTTGTTTGTATTTTATCCCTTTTTATTGAGATAGCAGCACTCTCGTACCGTTCTTATGAGTAATTTGTGATTAACACAATAATTCAAATTTTTTATTGATTCATTATTCCTGATAACTCCGTGTTATGATATCAGAATAAGATATGCATCAAGTTCTCTGAGATATTTCTCTTAAAAGTTTTAAATGTAGTCCAGCGATTTGTGTTAGGTTGCAATATCTTGAGGGTGCATCTTCCCATGATGGTGTGTTAAATACTATCGTGTTTACGTTGAATCATTATGGTTGGTTGGGTTTTCTTTCTTCTGGTGGACAGGCTATTTTTTCTTTCCTTGTCTGTTGTAGTGCTTGGCCTCTTAGGATCACTTTTTGTATCCTTCTTTGTTCGCAAGGAAAGATTTTGCGCATTCTTCAGGTTTGCAGATCTTCGAGATTTGTTATTTCTTCCTACACTTCTTCTTCTTCTGATTTTTATGTTTATTTAGAGTCGTGCAAACAACGTTGCATCTCAGTTCGTTGTGGTTGTTGTTTTATTCACATTGATGCTTCCTTGTACATGAGGGCATTTGGGATTTTTTGTCATCTTTACGTCTGTTAGGACATTTTCTTTTAGTAGCTCGTTGAGTACCCTGTTACACCAGACGAGCTGCACCTGGACTACTAGATTTACCGGAATTATGTACGTGAGAATAAGCGTATTTTTATCTCTAGTAAGTTTAGCTAAGTTTCAGCTCTTCCGTAGGTGACCTGTTTGGCTTTTGGGCTTTCCTTTAAATTTCTTTATTGCTTTTTTGATTTTTGGGTAGATGAGTGCCAATGTTCGATGACCTCCTTTCCAATTATGGCACATTTGTGTCAGTTATTTGGCATTCTTGCTATCTATGTTCTTGTCCGGGGCATTCGCTGCCCCATAGCTCTAGCTTTTCGGGGAAATTCGAAAAACTATGGTTTTCCATATTGTAAGATGGAAGCACATTCGAATTCTATGGACTCTTTCCTGGTCCTTGTTATCGCTTGGGATACGTATAATAAAGAGGAGATTGCCATCGGTTGAGGATTTTCTTGCCATTAATGTTGATGGAAAGGTTACCTTGGACACACAGGTGTAATCTCTGAATTTGATAGCTTCTTTGACCGATCTCCATGACGGCTACTTTTCTCATTTTTGCTTTAGCTCATTTGGGGCTGTTCACATACCCAGCTCCCTCCCTTGTGGTAGATTACTGTGAGGTTGGCTGCCCCTTGTAGCGACATTTTAGCCTCAAGTCCTACGTTTTTAGTAGATTAGCTCCCTTTGTGTATAGGAGTTTGTCCACGTCCTTGTACTCTGGGCATATCGCGTTACACTCATCCTAGACCTCTTAAGAGTTTCACGAGGGTTATTCTCGGTTCCATGAATAGCACGTTGAAAAAGTGACCCGTCGACGGTGATTTTCGTTCGGGGAGAGTCCTCTTTGCCAAGCTCTCCATGTCCGACGTGGTCGGGGTGAAAATTGTTGGTCCAGCTGCTTGTGCTTTTTATTGTAGCTCTTCCTAGTTCCGGCCTCAATTGTTCAGTTATATCTTTACCTGATATATATATATATATATATATATATATATATATATATATATATATATATATATATATATATATATATATTTATATATATATGTATATATATATTTATATATATATATATATGTATATATATATATATATATATATATATATATATATATATATATATATATATATATATATATATATGTATATATATATATATATATATATATATATATATATATATATATATATATATATATATATATATATATATATATATATATATATATATATATATATTTATTAATATAGGGGGGAAGCATCCCCAAAATTGGACTCTCTTTGAGAAGCACTATCTCAATAACCATTGCTGCCAGGGACATTATATTAAAAGAATTGGAAGATGGCTCCTTTAAAGTCATTTAATGTCACTTTAAAAATAATGTAAACAACATGTTATTATTTTCTAAATTACAACCTTTCAAAAAGTTGAAAATATTAAACTAAATTTAAATTTTAATGAATAGTTCAATATGCCTTCCTTTATGATCAACCACAGCCCGTGATCGAACCAATTAATTGGCCTCATGCACACCAGATCTGACACCCAACTATTTCGTGTCGTCTGCCTTGTATAAAAAATGTCCTTCATGGTCACAAAATCCGTGAGGTGGACCATATACGCGAATTAAATCGGGCTGCATGGGAGGATTATTTACATGTAAAAATTGGAAAGGCTATTTATAAATGGAATTCTAGATTACAGGTTGTGGTTGACCATAAAGGATGACATTGAACCAATCTTTGAAATATAAAATACGTTTAAACCTTTGAACTTTTTAGAGTTTACAACTTAAATAATAAAACAATTTTTATATTATTTTTTAAAGGCTGATTGACTGATTAAATGACTTTAAGGCTATTGTTACAAGGAATACGTCTTTATAGATAAAAGGTTCATCTTTCATTTGATTCTTATTTTATGACCTTAGATTTAATGGCTATTTAGGTATTGATTTCTAATACGGTCCAATGGGATGGACCGCTCTTTATATATGTATGTCCAATAACCCATTAGCAAAAGCGATAGGATTTGTTTATAATAAGCTCACACACGGATCAAACTGATTGAGAAATAAGGAAGAGAAAGAGAACAGAGGGAATAAAATAATAAAAATGATTTGAGACGTTAAAGAAAGTGAAAAATAGGTAAGATTCGAACCTATGCCATCGCGTGCCCTTGGGTTTTCTGGCCACCGCGCTAAATACTCTGCTACTATCCGCATACCATAGGGGGATGTGGATGGTTTAGTATTTGGTATTTTGGTAAGTGCGCCGAAATAGAAGATGAGTGGCAGATCAAAACGTACAATTTAATTTAGAGAGTGAGTATTTTTATCTTTTTTTAAGGTATTTGTGCAAATATTGCAATTTTACTTCCGAGAAGAACAACTAACCCATGATAAATAAAAAAGCCCTTGACGGATGACGACTCTTTTTGTGGAGAAGTCTAAGGAACAGATATTAAGATTTGGGGATGGATCTCAATCCTTAGGCTGTTTCTGGATCATAGCATAGTATACCATAGTATAGCATAGTATAGCTTATCATAGTATAGTATACCATAGTATAGCATAGTATAGCTTATCATAGTATACCCTAGCATAGAAAAGTATAGTATAGCTTAGCTTAGCCTAGATTAGTTTAGTATAGTTTAACAGTATTGCCTAGCCTATCGTCGTATAGCCTTGGCTAGCCTAGCTTTGCAAAGCCTAGCATAGTATAGTCTATCTTCCATAGACTATTTTACCCTAATCTAGCTTAGCCTAGTATAGTATAATCACAATATAACCTAGCCTATCATAGGATAAACTAGTCTAACATAGTATATCCTATCCTATTCTAGCATGGTATATCTTGGCATATCACACCCAACCATAGTCTAGCATAGCCTACCCTAGCCTAGGCTAGCTTAGCATGCTACACTATAATCTTTCTTAGTCTATCGTAGTATAATCTAGCATAGCATAGCATATACCCTTGTATAGCTTAGCTTAGTATATCATAGCATATGATAGCTTAGAATAGAATAGCATACCCTAGCCTAGCCTAGTATAGACTTGCATATATAGCCTAGCATAGTATATATTAGAATAACCTAGCTTGGTATAGCATACCTGAGCCTATCACAGTGTATTCCAGGCTATCAGAGTGTATCCTAGCCTAAAATTGTATTTTAAAACTTAGTCTAGCCTAGCTTAGCTTACCCTAGTCTAGTATAGCTAGGCTTAGCCTAGTTCACTGGAACCTAGCCTGGTATATTATATGGAATCCTAGCATAATTAGCATATTTCTAGCTTAGTATAGTATATTATAGCCTAACTCACCCTACCCTACCCTAATTAGTATAGTATATCATAGTATTGCCCTACCTAGAGTAGACTATTAGATGTTAGCCTAGGGTTGCGTACCATGCATAACATAACCTAGCCTAGCCTAGCAAAGTCTTGCTTATCCTAGTCTCGTATAGCGAAGAAGAGCCTAGTGTAGCATAGCTTGTATATCATAGCCTAACCTAGCATACCATAGCGTAGCCTAGCCTAGTATAGCTTAACCTATCCCAGCATAATATAACCTAGCCTTGCATTAACTATCCTAGAAATGTATAGCCTATACTATACCATTATATCTTAGTCAATCATAGCTTATTATTGTCGAGCCTAACATACTATATGCTATCCTAGCATAACATATTATAGCCTAAATTAGCATAGTATATCTTACCCTTGTACATTATATCTTAGCATAACTTAGCATAGTATAGCCTAGCTTAGTATAGCCGATTATGGCTTGCCTAGCAGAGTATAGCATATTATGTGCGAGTCTTGTCTAGCAGAGTATCGGCAGAAAAGTTATGATGTTATTGCTAAAACAAAATAATTCCCTGGATAACCTTGATAGGACTATGAAAATTATATCATTTGAAAGAGAATGTAAAACAACATAAGTGTTTCCAATTTTGTTAGAATCTGCCGAATAGTTACAATGTTATTACAAAAAATAAAAAAACAAAACAGGGACCGACCGACATAGTGAGATGTACAGTCACACGCGACTAAAAATAATCGGCTAATCGAATTGAATAGTCAGGAATGGAGAACATGTGACCTTGTATCAGGATCCGTATTTTTTAGTTCAAAATATATAGTTGTACTAGGTGGGGGTACTATCACCACCTAGTAGTTGAGATAATGTAGATTTAGGAGCCGTATACAAATTTATCTCTTTTGAACGTCTAATGTTATATCCGAAGGAATACAACATCTAGATCTGACATTAAGGAAAATCCTCTTTTTGTTGATAAATTACAAACTAAAAGCGCTAGATAAGATTCCAGATGAATGAATTATATAGTATTTCTTCATTTGTCTCTTAGTTGAACCATACTAAAAACAAGTTTTATCCGCTCATTACGGAATTTCTTTTATATAATAACAAACAACTAATATCATCAACATCATTACCATCACTAACTCTATAATTAAAGTAGGAGATTTTTTTTAGTATTTGAATAATAATTTCATCTTAGTTTGGTTATGACTTATGTTTTTTATCATAGTTGTTTCTAATAATTCTTTTATAATAAACAAAAAATGGTGAAGATCAGAAATAAATATAAGGATTGAAATTTTGTGAAGTTTTTAAACCCAAAGAATTAGAAATGGTGAAGTTCAGAAAATTTATTTTTCTATATCTTCTTCTATAACGATATTTTAGCAAGAGTGATATTTTGAAAGGGGGGAAATTTAGTTTAGAGTTCCTTTTCAAAATTATTATAATTGGCGAAGTTTTAGAAAATTTATAAATATTTAACCATGGCTGCTTTTTTTTTAGATTTGAAATTTTAATCTTAGTAGTGAAGCGCAAGCTCCCCCCGTGGGGGGAAGTGACAAAGCCATTGCCTGGTAAACATATGATTCCAAACGCTACGAAAAAGATTCCAAGTTTGAGAAATTATATCATATCACATAATTCTGTCTGAGGTTGATGTGTAATATTGTCTGCACATATTAAAACACCTGAATATTAGAGACCTTTGCTTTTAAATTGGAATATCTTCATAAACTAACAAAAATACTAAAAATTAATCAAAGGGGTTTAAAAAAGGAAAAATGATCCCGTAAATTTTAAAATACACTCCAACCGAATAAATCCTGCCACGTAGGAGAGAGTAGCTTAGGTTTAGTTAGGTTTGGCTATTTGAACTCTAACCTAACCTAACCTCACTAATATTATCGAACTAAATTCAATCTTATTAAGCATTTTAATCCTGAATTTTATCATAATTCTTTTATCAATTATTATTAGTGGTTTAAAAACATTCAATCCTAAGTAGACTCTTAAAATAGATCATTTCTCGATCCTGAACCGTCCAAACGCTCAATCCTAGATAATGACTCCTAACATAGGATGTGGGTCATTGTTTAGGATTGATCCCTTCTTTATGATGCATTGCATTTTATATATATTTCACATAATAACCTAACGTTTAAAAAACATGTGTGTAAAAAATGAGTGTCTAGGAATTCGATTATTGCTGATGCATCTCCAGTGTAAAATTGTGTTGTTATTACAATGTTGATGAATTTAAATTTCGTAACGTTAAAACCCATCTGGTTTCTGTGACTCTTTTTCTGATTTCATTCATCCCGTTTCAACAGTTTTAAGTTTTATGTGATCAATAAACTTGAAAATTGTACCCAGAATAAAGACGAAAGGGCTCGGAATCGTTTTTCCATTTTCCTTGTTGGTGTTATTTATCATAATTTTGACTCACGTGCAACTTGTGAGTTTCTTTTCATTAACTCTATAAGTAGGTCCAATCTTGGCCTTTTACCAATCAGAATCAGGAACATTTCTTATTCTCCTTTATCACTTCTTATACCCAGTCCCCCAGACCCAGACCCAGACCCAGACCCAGACCTTACCTCATCTACTCGACCGTGAAGAGTTTAGATTTAATTGATCAAAATCGAATTGATATTATCGGAAAAGGTGGTCGTATCTGTATTGTTTAGATGCTAAAGAAGACGGGCCTTGAGTTCCAGTTACCAGGGGTTTCTTTGGAATTACAAAATACGGCTGAGGAAAAAATACAAGAATAGTAAAGCATACAATGAGTCAGAAATGAGAGTAGGAAAGTAAAAATGTCGTCTATAGCTCGGAAAAAATGCAATTTTGAGAAAAGGGGTGGATTTTCTTGATAAGTCCAACATTATTTCAAATTTGCTGTTGAAGGAAGAGAATGCAGCTAATTTAGTATCTCATATCAAGGGTAATAGTATTAATACTAATAATAATATAAACATTTTAACTGGGGCTTAGCTGGGGCTACCAGCCGGGTCGGCAGGTTGCGGATCACCGATGGCCCCTCAGATATGGAGGATAGCTGCAAAATAAGCAGTTCCTATTATTCTAGATTCTACTGTAATAGATTCTGACCAATGAGCAGTCCCGGACAGCTAGCGTCAGTGGGTGAGGGTGTAGTCGATATGGGGTGATGTCCATATCCTTTAAATAACACTTTACTTTTTATTTGCCCACTGCGATATGGCGAGTCTATTACCCTGCTGCCTTGTAGGGTTGCCTTTTTAGGCCAAGGATAGGGGAAGGATAACTCTGAATTCAAACCCCCTACTACTTTGTAGGCTTCGCTCTTTTAAACCAAGGCTAAGAGACACCTACTACAAATTCAAATAATGATGCTATACAGCTCCCTTCCATACAATCTCCTGTTTTTTTTCTTCAAAGTAGTTTTGGCAGGCTGAGGAAGAAGACATACGCTGTCTGGTGGATTTCTTAGGAGGTTGTTCTTTTCTTGCTTTTTTTCTTTCTAGTTCTTCTTTTCTTTTTTGTTTGAAAATCCATCTTTACTGTTCCCTCTTGGATGTGATGTTCTCTGAGGATTTTTCCTTACCTAGAGGTGATGGCTCCTTCTGGGTTAACTTTTCAGTTTTATCGCTTGATTTCTTTAGTTTATAGAATATTTATATTTACTATATATATCTTTAATGACTTTACTCTGTGGTGATGTGGAGCGTAATCCTGGCCCACGCTGGCAACTCCCGAATAGTTGCCGTGTTCTTTATTCAAACATCCGAGGGCTGTACAAAACCAAAAAGACCTTTCTTTGGCCAACGCTAAGTACGATGCTGTCTTCTGCTGAGAGAATCTTCTCTCTAATTTTAGACATATCTCTGAGCTACTAATACACGACTTCGTGAAACCTATACTTATTAGAAGAGATTGCTTTCCCAGTGCCCATGGAATGGCACTGTATATCAGATCAAGCCACAATGCACAACGATTGAGCAAGGGTTTTTTTTGCCAGTGTCATGAAATGCAGCTTGTTAAATTCTACACTGAATATAATAAGCATTATATTTTAGGCTTTATAGTAATCCTACTGTGAATAATATGACTGCCATTTAACTCGCATGGGGTCAATAAAATCAGTAGATGTTAAAGTTTCCTATATCTTTTCTGGAGATCTGAATGCACATCACCAAGAATGGTTGGATTCTGTATACCCAACAAATAGAAATGGTCTTGCTGCTTTGGATTTCTTGAACTTGTCTGGTTGTGAACAACTATTTCGTGTACATACACACAATTCTGTTAACTGCCTGGATCTTATTTTATCTGATGTTGCAGGAGTCGTTGAAAGCTTCTCTCCTCACTACCATTGGTACTTCTTACCATAATGCCATCAGTTGTAAAATTTCTGCAGACATTACGGTGCCTGGGGAGAAACAGGCAGCTTATCATCTTCGGAAACTAAACAGATGCTAATTTCTATGTAAAAACTATATTACTCTCAAAGTTGTGGTTCAAAAAATTTATAATGAAGCTGAAATTGCTTATAATTCTCACTTGCAAGTGGTTCTTACTGGTGCCACTCAACCATATAAATGGTGTTCCTCTTTCAAGGCTTCCTTGTTTGGTATAGATTCTAGTATGACTCCTCTTCGTGAGTCTAATGTTTCAGTGTCGTTTGATTCACTAAGAAAAGCTAATTTGCTCTCAGATATTTTTCTTCACAAAGAGTATAACCAAGAATCATCCCTACCCTTGAGTTTTTTTCCATCGCTAAAGCTTGTATCTGTTGCTTTTAGATCCAATGAAGTGAAGAAATTGTTTTGGGATCTTGCTTGCCACATAGGGTGGGACAGACCCAGATGGCTTTTTCCATCTATTCTTTAAGAAGTGTGCCACAGATATAGCACCTAATTTGACGTAATATTTAGATTGCTCCTAGGGTCTGGTAGTTGTCCATCTTGTTGACATAAGGCCAACATCATTCCCATTCCTAAGGGAGCGTCAGTTTCAACTTCTTCTGAATACCCCCCCCCCTCATATCTATTACACCTATTCTTTCCAAGATCTTTGAGATTGTTTTGGCTAAGCGGCTATCCATATACGGTGAGAACTTTAATTTATTACCTGATTCTCAATTTTGATTCAGTAAGGGTTTGGGAACTTGTGATGCACTGTTGACTCTGTCTTATGATCCGCAGTCTTTTCTGGGCCATGGATTTGATCTGAGTTCTGGTTTTGACATGGTAAGCCATAAGGCTATGATCTATAAAATGAATCTTCTTGGTATTTGTGGAAACTTTCTTAAAAACTCCTCTGTTAAACTAAGGGTTGCCAATGTTTGAAATCAGGAATTCTTTGCACATAAAGAAAGGCAAAGTGGACTTATTTTAATGCCATTTTCAGCAATCCAGGTGAAGTATCTTAAAAATATGTACTTTTCGTGACAAATCGATACCATATATGGCGACTACAATGCTTTAATACACCATAGGTAGTGCTTTTAAAACTAAAAATCCAGTGTATATCTTCTAAAGTTTCACAGAAATAGCAATATTGTGGGAAAACAATATTTTTTGGAATTCCTAAAGTTAATAATTTTAACTAATAAAATTCCTTTTATTTAAATTCCTTAATGTGGTATATTATAGAAATCTCCAAATGTTTCTCAACCAAAGCAAATATTGCGTTGTATCACAACATAATACCCCACAAATTTTAATTTGGTGCTTATTAACAATGAACCTTTTCTTCTAACTCCAACATTAGACCTGTGCATATACAAGGGATTGTATAGCTGACCAGTAAAAATAAAAAAGTTTCATTGGATTGGATGACATTATAAAGCGTTTGGAAGAGCAAAGCTCTTATGAAAATAAACCAAATTTTATAATTTTCCATCGGCTTTTCCATAAATACGCCTTTTAAAGTTGAAAAAAGAAATTATTTAACTTTTAGAAAACTTATCCAAATTGAGTGACACACACAAACTTTTGTAAGCTGTATGATACTTTAAGAGCAACTTATTAGGATTTTAAATTCAATTTCACAATTTCCAAATTTAGCTTAGAGTTTGCCATTGTCGATCATTTAACACCAATGCTCTTTTATTCCTCTGTCTGCCTCTCGTAAATTCGCAAATTTTTCACATTTTGCAGTACCTATATGTTTGTAAGTTTATTTTCAGGACTCCACCCCCTAGTACTTTGGGTTCATAACCGTTTTTATATTTCCCATTCACTAGACAAAGAATGGCTGGAGCGTCAATAAAAAATAAATTGAGCCGTTAAAAGAATCGCCCTGTTCAGTCGAACTGAGTTGTAATGGGAGTTTGAATATCTTTGAGCCCTATGAAAAAGCTCGCAATAACTGAGTATTCGTAGCGAGTATAAGGTTTTAAGATCACCTCGCTACACCTATCTCTCACTATCGAATTCCTTTCTGTATTTACGTATATGTTTTGGTATTGGTATTTTTTAGAGTATTCTTCTATGGGCGTAATAAAAATATCGCCTCGGCATCTGCAACATAGTCTAGCCGCATCAAAACTCAGATTAAATTTCATAGGTTGGAAGATTATCTCCCGCCCTCCCCCCGAATCCTCTTAAGAAATGCAGTTCATTTTTGAAAGAAAAATTATTTTTATATTTTTCTACAATGAAGACAGATGTTGCCTTGCTAAGCAAAGCATAAATATCAATGACGCGTTGACGTATTTTTAAACTTAACCTTGCGACTGGCAATGTTTCGAGGTAGAGAAGAAACGTTTGAAGAATAAGAGAAATATTTATCCCTCTACAATTGGCAATATTTTATTTATTATTTTGTATGATCTACGTAGTTAAAAGAAAGAAACAAATGTCTACTTTATAATTATATATAAATTAGTGGAAATCATTATACGACATATAACAATATTTTATCTCTAAATCGTTTAGTAATTATATATAAAAATTATTTGTGGCAGAATAATTCTGGCAAAAATAGCCAACATATTAATTGCATAAGAATTAGAATTCAATGGAAGAGCGTAAATATTTTGTAAGAATAAATATATAAATAAATAGAAATATTAAATACATATTGTATTTTCAAATGAATACTTAGTTACATTGCTATATTTTGCCATTCATCTAGTATTTTTTTGAATCCATTAGTAAGGTTTACCCAATCTTCTTGGAATATTTTTCCCATCATGAATTTTAAAGTTTGATATTTTTCAATAAAAGAGTTAACATCCTCACCTGTATTAACATCAAGCATTGGGTTATCGTTTACCACAGGGAATATATGGGGATGTGGTGAACTTGCAGCTTTGAACTCCATTCTGTTGATCTCTACATTAATCATCCTGCCATTATGGTGACTCATTCCACCTAAGAAGTGTTTTGAAGAATTGTTCAAGTCGGTGCTAAAATTGTGAAGTATGTATGGGTGTATACATATGTTAAATTTTAGTCAAAGACATTTTAGTTCCAGACTGGTTAGCTATAGACTAAATGAACACGGCAACAGCAAATTTGTAGCAGAGATAACAAGGAATCAAGTAGTTATAATTAAATGACGACTCATGTCCAAAATATCTATAAGGATGACGTTCCATTAACCATTCTTGGACATTCTTTGCACCACCGGAAAGCAGCTGGCTTCGTACCGATCATTGCTTGCCGATTTAGTGGAAATTTCAAAGGCATCAATATTTAATAGTCCATTGTGGAAACATCTTCTAAGTGAGAGTCTTTTTTCATCAGTTATTTCCAACCTCCGTGCATTTCGGATATCGTCCTGGATTTGCCAACTCATCCTCTTTCTTAGGATTTTCCCTAGGCGCAAATAGATAAGTTTTGACCTGATATAGGAATTCTT
This sequence comes from Ceratothoa steindachneri, assembly GCA_963969495.1. Taxonomy (NCBI): domain Eukaryota; kingdom Metazoa; phylum Arthropoda; class Malacostraca; order Isopoda; family Cymothoidae; genus Ceratothoa; species Ceratothoa steindachneri. Next base: position 2,983,071 of record OZ018327.1, on the reverse strand, counting down.
CTTGAAAAAGTGTATCAAAAGGAATCCTATATATTGGGTTGAGGAATAAGTTTTCGCTGTTTTATCAAATTTACTCATTACCATTAACAATTTTAGAAAAACTTCATTTTTAATTGATTTCAATATGCAATTTAATCAATAATGTATGCTTCGTTGTTGTTTACGACTTCTTCCTAACGTTCAACTAGTTTTTCGATGCCTCTGCAATAAAAATTGCTGGATTTTGACTCGAAGAATTCTACTAACCAGGTTCTTAATTCCACATCAGTATTGAACGAAACGCCGCGCAAATAGTTGGAGAGCGACTGGAACAGAAGGAAATCCGATGGAGCCAAGTCTGGCGAATATTGAGGATGCGGCAGGATTTCCCAATTAAGCGTTTAGAAGGCGTCTTTTGTCATATTGGCAATGTGAGGACGAGCATTGTCGTGCTACAGAAGGACTCCATAACGTCGATGAGGTCGCTTTTCACGAATAGCTTCGGCGAGTCGATACATTTGTTGAACGTAAAGTTTTGCATTGAAAATCTCGTTGTTTGCAAGGAACTCATAAAAACTGATGACTCCACAATCCCACCACACACACAGCATCGTCTTTCGTGGATGAAGTCCTTGCTTTAATCGCTGAAGTATTTTTTTTATTGGAGCTAAGCCATTGTTTTCGATGGTTCATGTTGACATAAACACATCACTTTTCGTCGCCAGAGATGATGCGGTGAATAAATTTGTCCTTATATCCACGAATAGCCTTGTGACGAGCAAGCAAACCTGCGGCAATCGTAAAGCGTTGAAGTTTATCGCTTTCGCTCAAAGCGTGCCGAACCCATGCACCGAGGTTTTTAACTTTCCTCTTCGAATGAAGGTGATTCACTACAGTTTTCTGATCACACACCAATTGTATAGCCAATTCTCTAGTCGATTGAGGAGGATTTTCATGAAGAAAGTCATTTATTCGATCTTCATCCAACTTAATGGTGCGACCAGAACGTTCTTCGTCATTAAGATTGAAATGAACGTTTTTGAAACGTGAAAACCGCCATTGAGCTCTCCTTTCTGATAAAAGCATTTTCTCCGTACACAGCACAAATATCGCGACCAGCTTTGGCTGCGTTTGCATTGTTCCCGTCTCGATTAAAATGAATAACAACAGGTGTCGAAAATGCGCCTTTCTTTCAACTTGACATTCCATTTTAAGGGGACAGAACAAAAATTAAATTAACACAACTTTTAAATAAACCGCAATGACTTATTTCTCAACTTCAAGACGTAGCCTAAGCAAAAGCATAATAGTCTACGCTGTTAAGAGAAGTAGCCTAACCATTGCAAATTTTGCTCTCATTATTTATTATTGTTTCTTAATATGTGCACAAATCACATCAACAAAACTTAAATCAACACAACATTTAAAAAACGTAAGAACTTATTCCTCAGCGTAATAGTTTACTTTCATTTTCATATACAGTTTCATATTCTGTGACCTTGAGATATTTCTGCTTTCGTTTTTAAGAATTATCCGTGTCTGAATTTGAGTGGTAGTATTATTGAGAACAGGGGTGCCAACCTTTTGTACACCATGCGCTAATATTTTGGTCCATGAAACGCGATGCGCCTACAAGGTTTGAGCTAAGTAGAAAAAAGTGCAGAAAAAATGTACTTAAATATGAGTATATAGTTATGGTCCAAATCTTTGAGAGTAATAAATAAATTGTCACAATTTACGTCAGAGGAATAATTATTATGATATTTAAATTATCAAGGAGTATATTAAAAAGGCAGCATTTGAAAAAAATAGTAAAAAAAGAAATGAACTCTTTCGCTTAATCCAAAATCGCGTTCTGGTCATGTTCCTATCGGAGGTGAGTTTCAGTCGTCGAGATTTGCTATTGGATCAAACGGGGAAAATGCTGAAAAATATGGATTAAATGAATGATGTGTAATGAAATTTTATTTCGTAATATTTATAAAAATAAATGTTTAAATCTTTGGTAATTATGGATATGGTTATTTCCAAAGAAAATCATCCAGCAGTGGGTGCTCTGGACCAAAGTGGGCTGAAATGCTATGAGATAGTTGCTAAGGGTATTTATTACCTCAAGGAGGACCATCTTTACCTAGAATCATGAAATACTTTAGAAATACTCGTTACACTCTCGTGTCAGTCCTCTTGATATTTAATTTGCCTCATTCCAATATATGAGTGAAGGAGGAGCTGACCGTCACCCAGGTTACATTTAAACTCATAATTTCGATGGGGCCTTTGTTTAGATTCGGGTATGGGCTTATGATTATTTTTCCTGATTGGGATCGCGGTGCGTCTAGTTTGATAATATATAGTTAACAATATTTTTTGTTCTGTATTTGTAGGCTTTATAGATCATTGAATAAGTTCCTTAATTACCCTTTCGTATGTTAGGTACGCCGCGTTCATCATATTTTTGTAGAAGAAAACACCAAAAATTATTCACTTCGCACCAAATCCTCAACAACTACCTCTCATCGAAGACATCCATATACAAGAAACCAACCCAAGTTTAATATTAAATTTAATTCAAACGGAATACTGCCAAGCGGTAGAATTAGGGGCCAAACTACGAGGAATAATTAATCTTTCACTATAAAGGTTCATCATCTCTTTGGAGGTTACAGCGAATTTGAACTTCGTTCCTAAGCCTACCACTTTCGACCTTGTCCAAATATTATCACAAGTTGGTCAGTACGTTCGCACTTGTTGATCTCTTTATACCTTTGTATATAAGTGTGTTAATTCATTGCTATATAAAGCAATGTTCCACTATTTTCATGTGTATTTTTATTTATCTCTGAAGATGATAGAAGGGTATCGAAACGCGTCAGATAAATAAAGTGTTTTGCAAAAGGAATATTCTCCTATTCACTCCTTTAACTTTAAAATCCGAGTTTTATTAAATCTCGGGGAAATTATCCACGGCCTCAACCCAAAGTGAAAGATGGGAAAAGAAAAGGACGAAGGCGAAATTTGCCGTCGCTATCAACCAAACTTGCTACCATGAATATACAGGGTGGGGCAGAGAGGACGGACGTTTTTGTGAAATTCACAAAATCATTAATTTTAGCTTCAAACAAATTTTATTTACAGAAATGTGTTCGTATTGAATTAGCATTTGAAAAAATCAAGTGTGGAAAACAACATCCATCATGTGGTGTCCGTTTTCATTGATGCATTTCTGAAGAAGTTCTTGTAAGTTGGCCTACACTCTTTCCAGCATTGCTCTGTTGATTTTGGCGACTTCCACGTGAATACCTTCCTTCACATCGTCCAATGTACAGGGTTGATGCTCATACACACGTGCTTTGAGGTTTCCCCACAAGAAATAATCACACATCGACAAATCAGGGGACCGAGGGGGCCAAGAAGTGTCAGCAAACCTGGAAATGAGGCAGTTAATGAAGAGAGGGCGGAGAACGTCCAGTGATGCTTTCGCTGTGTGGGCCGTCACTCCATCCTGCTGAAACCACACACTTCAGATAGGCATATGGTTTCTTCGTAATTCAGGCACAAAGAAGTTGTTTATCATCTCGATGTAACGATCTGAGTTCACAGTAACAGCATTTCTATTATTGTCTTCAAAAAAGTAAGGACCAATGACGGCAGCTTTTCCAACAGCACACTAGACTGTCACTTTTGGGTTGTGCAATGGTCTTTCATGCAGTTCTCTCAGATTTTAAAGAGCTCAATAACGACAGTTCTGTTGATTCACCATGTCATTGAGGTGGAAATGAGCTTCATCACTCATTAACTAAATGAGGTTGCCATTTGCCTCAAAACTTGTTTCCATCTGACGTGCGAACTAAAGCCGCTGTTCATAGTACCCTGGTTGCAACTGTTGCCCAATGACCAAGTTGTATGGGTGAAAATGCAGGTTTTCTGGCAAAATACGCTTAACCGATCAATTACCGATTCCTAGTTCATTGGAATACCTACAAGCAGAGTGAATCGAACTCCGCAACACAGCTTGTCTAACACGTTCCACATTTTCCAGGTTCCGTACGGTTCGTGGGGCCCTCACCGGTCTCCTATTCATTAGTCTACCTCGTGTACGAAGTGTATTAATCCAGTGTAAGATTGTTTTGCGGGTAGGAACAGCCTCATTTCGGTGAATGTAGAAGTGGCACCGATATTCACGCTGAACTGCTGTAACAGACTCGTTATTCTTCACGTAACTGTCGTAGGCAAACGCTCGATGCTCTCTCGTCCACATCGCCATGGCTTTACCTGGAAAGAAAAGAAGAAAATAAATGCTGACACCACGGACAGAATGGTACCTGCCAGACATATGTCCCTTCCTCTAGGGCTGAGTAATAGACATTTAACAAACTTCCATCCTCTCTTCCCCCATATATATATATATATATATATATATATATATATATATATATACGAGCTATACAGCCATCAAAATCGTCACCGTCACCGTCACTTATGAAGGGAGCATACCTAACAGCGTGAACTACCTAAGCGAACCTGTATAGCAACTGTGATTCGACTTGGAATGAGCTAGATAAGTTTTATGAGGTAAGAGACATCAATATTGAGTCAGTCCTGCATCAAAGTATTGGAAAATTTAGCCTTATTCCTGCAAAGAGACCTCATTTTTCCCTTTCATTATTCGTCTTCTCAGCATGGATTTTATTCATGAGGCCGTACTTTGTTAATCGTTAACTTATCGGTTTCAATGCCTATTTCTCTTACTTTAAAACGAAGGTTTCACTTAATATGTGTTAATTCACGTACAATTTCTTTCTCTTTCTGAATTCAAACAGTTTGGAAACGTAAAACTTAAATAAAACGAAAGCATTGTGGTGGTTGCCACTAACCTCAGACGTTATATTTAGTCTTTCTTCGATTCTGATAAGCAGAGTGAGCCTTTACTTTTGCGAGTGGCCTACAGATATGGTCTAAAAATCACTTGGAATTACCTACTAGCTTAAGGATATTTTAAGCTTGATGGGGGTGAGGGTCTGATAAGGCTGGATTTGCTCTCCTTTGTGGCTGCATGGGAGAGAAACTTGTTAGCAATATTGCGAAAGCAGTGGTAGTTGCTACTAATCGAAGCCCATATGTCTGGTCTTTCTTTGTATCGGCAATGGATATTCAGCCTTTAATTTGTGAGCGCAGCAGAGATAAGGTATAAATATCCTTTGAAATTACCTTCTAGCCTGGGATCTATTAGTTTTAAAAGGGTCACGTTTTGATGAGGTTTCACTATATTGTACCTGGTAAATGAGTAGAAAAGAAATTTACCTGCTATGTCGAAAACCCGGTTCAATTCGTGACAACGATTTTTCAAATCCTTCCATTAGCGTTATTAATGACTTCGCCTTAATTGAGCTGCGCTTTGCAGTCCCTAAAATTATGTCTTTTAATGTCCCAAACTCTTAAGTTTATAAGTTCGGTTTCTTCTCACATGTGCTTATTTACGTCCAATTCAGTTGTATTAAAGTGATAAATAGTATTCACTGTATGGTTTCCTCATCTTTATTTAAGCCTTCATAAGGTTTTGGAAAGGTAGAAATTAAATAGGGCGAAAACCCAGTGTTAGTTGTTATTGTCTGCAGACTCTATCTTTGATTTTTCCATGTGTGCTAAATAGATCTTGAGCCTTGGTTTTGTGAAAGAGTTAGGGATATTTTAGAAAAATCACTTGTAAAGACCTTCTAGACTGGGGATAGACACAATTTTCACGTTAAATTTGAAGATTATTAATGTCTCTTATTTTTTCAGGTACATGTTTACGTTTTGGTGAGAATTTAATGACGTTGGATAGTATAAAGATTAGAGTTTTATCTAAGAAAAAGTTAGCTGAGATGTAAGGAAAAGAAGCCATCTCAATATCGAAAAAGATCTACCGGCATCATGATGATACGTGCCGGGTATCAAAATACCGACATTAAGACTGATAGTCAATGTTCTGTTAACACTATAAAGGGTCTAAGACGTGAGATAGGCAGGTACAACCGGACTTGGTTTAACTTAGTAGCAAGTGCTACTGGTCCAGCGCTTCAGGGGGCCCCGCAAGGATGTATAAAATTAGTAATAATTAAGTTATTACCCTTAGGCACAGAAGGCCGAGAGAAAATAATTATTTATTTTCCTCATTTTAAATTATTTTATATGATATTACTATATGTAATAAAAAGATAGACAACTTCACTATAGCATACGGAATAGTATAATAAATCTGGCATTATTTATAGTAGTACAGGGTGTTGCTCTTTAAAAAGGAATAAAATGTGTACAAAATAAAACCGTCATTTTTCAGTTCACTTCTCCCAGACAAACGAACAGTTCTTTTAATCTCATCAGATATTTTCCGTCTATACACAGGAAATTAAGGAGAGGGAAGAGATAATATATATATATATATATATATATATATATATATATATATATATATATATTAATATTTACTTATACGGGTGGGGTTTTTTTTTTCATTGTAATAGCCCATCTTGCGATTGCTTACTTGGCCATAAGTAGGCGCACACAAAAGCCTACTATTAGGCTATATTAAAAAGCAAATAATAAAAAACAAATAAAAATATCTAAATAACACATAACAACGATTAAAAAGGATAAATGCTAAAAAAATAACAACAACGAGCAAAAGCAAAAAGGCAAGAAGGAAGCGTGACCCGGTGTGGGGGTAGGCCCGCCTCCCCCCTCCACAAGAACATGCGACATACAAAAAGAAACACATAAAAATCAAATAAATTGGAGGATGCAGCCGGCTTCTAGGGCCCAGTACCCGCCATTGCCCTAGATAAAAACTCCTTTCTCAAATAAATACAGATTTATTTTAGTTAAAATTCTTATATGCTGGCCAAGAAATATCTGTACTTGCAGATTAAGCAGAGTTGCGCACTCTCCCTATCTTACAATATCATAATGCTGCAGCCCATTTTTCCCCAAGGGCATCGAGTGTGGACAAAATGATGGTTGGGCTTGTACTCATTAGCGGAATGGGTTGATGAATAGGTGATTAGTTTTATTGGTGTTGACGCATGCCGACCACAATTTGTCATAAACTTGTAGATGTTGAATTAGGAACGCAACAACTAAAATCTTAAACCTAATATCAATGTCTTTCTTTTTTACGCCTTTTTAATTGTTTATGTTTACCACCTTAACTTTTGTCTCTATACTTAATCCTATCATTTATTTTATATCCTGGTACATTATATTGTGTAATTATGTCCGTTTCTATAATTTCTATTCACTTTCTTATAACTGCGGTAATATCAAATTATCCGGAAGAAAAAGAGACCATTTCATTAATCATGTTTTTCAACCTGTCCGCCGTTGTGTACAAACCTCGACAAATTTCGTGTTAGATTACCAAATTTTATCTTGTACATGTCACGGATGAACTCTTATCAGAGACTTCCCCTCATTTCTCTGAGACTACACACATTCAGGTCTCTATGGGGCTACCCTCAAAAAACGTGTCCCATAGATAGAAGAAGTGTCCGACTCCTTCTTGGGAGAGACAGTGAAGGTATTTGCTAATGTTTGATTCTGTTCCGTAAGTAAATATTTTCGCTCTTCTTCTCAGAATTATAATTGTAAAAGTGACGTCCCCAGGCTTTCTTCACAGCTTTCTCATCAATTAATTTACCCTGGACATTTTACTCGACTTTGTAGCTAAAACTTTATTCCTATTTGTGTAGCTTCATATAATATTGTCGGGGAAAGCGAGAAATAGAATTTATGCCAAATACAAGGATTGTATTTTTCTAGTCATTTCACTAAATTTAATGTTTTTTTAGTAATAAAGTTTCAACAATGAATCTTTATCTTCTTCACATATTGAGCTGAAGTTTGGTCAAGTTTATTGCGATTAACACAGGTTTAAATTAATGTACTATAAAGAGTAGGCTAATTGTGCACCTTTGACCTCTACTATTTATAAAACTAAAGGAAATGAAAAGGTCAATAGCGAATAAGTAAATAACTGATCTCACGTAAAAAAATCACTAAACTCTCATTGGTTTCTGTAATTGCAATGAAACAATAATCATTTAAATAAAACTTAAAATTCACATGGAGGACATAACAAGAGTTTGAGAGAGCTTCCGGATGTCAAACTTTCAACAGAACGTCCGGTAGCCGAATGGAGCTAACCACAATGGATTCGGGCGTGATGAAATGATTGATAAATTACAAAGTTATTTAAATTTCAAGCGCTTGCTATCTCCGCTTTACTTCATAATGTCGAAGTAGAAAATGAGCCATTGGGGTCAGGCAAAATCTTATCTAATAATGGAGGTGCCATGTTAATTAAACGATTTCTTACGTGCTTTAGAGCCATTGACAATTCATCCGTACCGAAAGGTACTAGATTTGCTTACGTGTTTTAATAGTACCGAAGAGTCTTTAGAATGCTACTAAAACGTAGTTACAAAGCCAAGATTAGTCACATTTACACTATATTGGTCATTACTGAAATGGAAGCCCTAAAAACAAGTGTTTGATCGGCTATTTAAACCCTTGCTTTTGTCGTCGCAGGACAAGCATTACTTGGAAGCAAACGAGATTGAAGAGTCATTAGTCCTCTTCTAATCTTAAAGAATCTTTGCTTTTGAACTAACTGAAATAAGCCTACCCATGATTGAACAAATTTAATTTATATTGTTCATTTTATGAAATTTGCTTCAAAAACGATATGCAACTTACTTTGAAATTTATTTTGAATATTAATAATATTCTTTGTATCATCAAATTGATTTTCTATTTAACATAAGAAATGAGTCGGGTTTCTTTACAGACCTTATTCATATTAATCAATAGAATTTACTTAATCAAATTTTATTTATGATCATGATGTCACGGCGACCACTTCGATATCAATTTTGGATGATGTTTTCTCAACAAATTAATAGCGTTTTATAGCATTATTAGATCACCAAATTAATATTTCTTCGGCTAATGGGCAATAAACACGCTTTTGACCTTTTCTTGTTCTAACATATAGGAGAGAGGTGTCAACAAACCAACATTTATTTCTAAACGTACATATAGGAATTGAAGGCTTCGCATACCTCTCGGATCTTTCCCATTCCAAGAGCTTTAAATTGCATTTGTTATTCTCCGAAACGTGAATAGCAATTAATTACCAATTCATTCCATGAATAGCGTTTATTGGTGAAACCATAAAAGAGGTGGACCTGTAATTAAATATTGGTATCTGTCCTTCCAGTCTAGATTGGTTTTTAGGGTAGCAATTATCAAGTGGGAACTTTTTGAGCTAGATGTCTAGCGTGGGAAAATATTCTCGCGACAATTGAGATTTTCCAGGGCTGGGAACTGAAATGAATATCGATTCGAATTTCGATTTGAGTTTGGCATTTTTAAAAATACCAATTCGGATGTCGATTCAAGTTCTCTATATTTTTTTCGATTAAAATTTTTCGGCTTTTCGATTTTTAAATATGGATTTGGATTCGAATTCGATTCGAGTTCGAGTTCAGCCTGCGTTTCAAATGCTTAAATCTATTATTTCAAGAGTTCTATATGTTTTTTTCTCGTAAAATATAATTTATAGCAAAGTAACTTATTGAACTATTATGCAATAAAGATACAGAATACAAATAATATCTTATAAGAACAATTTAACCTCTTTTAAAAAAAAACTTAACAGCCATTTGGTAAATATATTTAACATACATTTAAATTCAGAATAGTATGCGTAATTTCAAGAAAAATCAGAGAGTAGGTTGAAATTATATCCTAGTACATATCTCATTAGTTTAGTTTATTATGGCCACATGTGTATTTAAGACAAATATGGAATATTATATACGATATAAGGATGAATTAAACTATATTTATTAATAAAACTACAAGTAAAGTAGGGCATATAAAAGTAAATCACAAATATTTATTATATTACACACATCCATATATATATATATATGTATTTTTAGGGAAATATTCCATTCAGACCCATTATCATAGTAGTCGAAGAACTGACTAGGAAGCTGTAAAGAATTGGTTAATTAAGAAATGGGTGAGAAAATTGTCCAAGGGATTAATCAAGAGCTATGAAAGATTTCCATGTTCCGCCTGTCTTTTGGCTAACAGAGTCTAAGTGACGTTCTACGCCTCATAAACTGTTTTAAGAATACCGGAAAAAATAATAAATAAACTCTCACTGAACAAATTAAAGCATAGAACTGTAAATATACACCTAAAATGACCTAAACAAAACCTATTATGACACTAATAACCAATTAAGACTGAAGAGGAAAGAAGAAACAAACATTTCAAAATACACACAGAACCCAAAAATGAAAACAAAAATTTACTAATTATAATAATAAATAATGATTAATTAATTCAAAAAACAACAAAATATGCTCAGTTCATATAAAAAGAACATTAAAGAATTTTTAAGACCTATGTATGCATTAAAGCTATAAAAATAAATATAAAAAAACAACCCTAAATACACAAAAACAAAATTATAAGATCTATCCACATAAATCCACAACACTGAAGTTGTCTCATTACGTCCTTCTGTCCCGTGTAATTCGACATACCCGATTCACATCTTCAAACAACTGATTCTTAACTCCTACGAAGAGCATCGTACCTTCTCTAGTCGTATAAGACAACGTCACCAGCCGTAAACGGGCGTTATCTTCCTCACGAGGCGTATCAGACGACGTTCCGAGCATCTTGCCTTCTCCAGGCGTAACAAACAACCTTACTGCCGTTAACTGGCCTAATCTTCCATACCAGTCATAACACTAGTGTTTTAATACAGCTTTAATGCATTTTAAAATCAACATTTATTACTGTGAACAATTTCTACAATCTAGGCATAATTATATATACTCTATTAGTAAAGTAAAATTAAAGGAACCTAGGCCGTAGTTTTAAATAATGTACCTTTATCGCTCTAGCTATATAAATATATGAGAATAGAGACCATATAGGATAGCATATATAGAGAGCAACATTCATCCAATATCTGCTAAACTTTTTGATGAACTGCAAAGTTGAAAAGCACTACGATTTAATATAGCATAAAATTTCCAATGTAATTTAAAATGTAAGACCTGCCATTAGGAGAAAAATCTGTCACCAACTTAAGCAAACATTTGCCACGTACGGCTTTAATTAAGATTTCCGTCCTCTTTGATTCAAAACATTGGTAAAGAATCGTCATTACCAAAAACGTAAGGATGCATATTTTATTTTACTAACTACAAAAGAAGCAATTTAATGATAAATTAAATATTTACTTAAGCTCAGTTCGTCATCGTACATCATACCTAAATTTGTAAATCAATAAATATTTGAGAAAAAAGGTTAAATAAATGTTTGATGTCGACTACATATTGTTATCCATTACACTTTACTTTAACTCGGGAAATTTCATAGATAATTTTTAGTTTAAAAAAATCTATATACAAATTCATCAAAAGCAAATTTGTGGATATGGATAGAGTCATATGAAAAGTTTTGACACTTCAGAATTTTTAAAAAGAAAATGATGAAATTCATTAAAACTAAATATTATTATCAATGGTTGAGGAATTTTTTAAATAAAAAGAATTACAAATGGTGATATTCCAATATCTATTAAAATTCCAGCCTGGAATTTCTCTTAGTATATTGATAGATTTTATCAAAGTTATTTCTAAAATAGGTTATCAATTTTAATCTTTAGCAAATGGAAATAAATACTTGGTCCTTAAAACGAGTAAAGCAACTGAAATGTATGAGAGCAAATTATATCGAGGAAAAAAGAGTCGTGAGGATTGTTTTTGTGTATTTCATAAGAATTCCATGAAAACCTTTAGGAGATATGTGGTAGAAACCCAGTAGCCAGAGAGGGATAGAACATAGGCCACAGACCAAAAGTATGCATACGAATCTCAAGGTTATCTTGTAAGAAAGAGTGGCAAAACAACTGCTCTTGTCTTTTAGTAAAACTGCTGCTAAGAATCTACTTTTTACTGTCAATATTAAAATTCTGTGTCTATACCAGAAAAGAGATGAGCAAAATAAATTCCCACCATTGAAACTTGGCAGCAAATACTGCCAGGAAACCACAGGTTTTAGAGTAATTTACAGTTGACAATACTTTACTCTTAAAATTTACAGTATAGTACTATGAATTAAATAAAAAATGTTACAGTGTAAACCTACTCCCTTCTCCTTAGATTCATTACTAATGAAATCAGCAAAAAAACTAAGACATTTCCTTCTATCTCTTTCTATTTGCAGTATTTTCTAGTGTTTTATTGAAGCTTCATTTTCTACAATTTTAAGAAATATAAAATATTGGAGAAACTTAATATATCAACCATATTTTTAAGCGCTTCACTACGCGTGGCTAAAATAAATTAATTACACTAATCAACAATGATTTTGCTACTTGGGTATTAGTTTGTGATTTATACCAAAATAAATCTGTAATCAGATTTGTTCTAGCACGTATGGTTCCTGAGTTACACACATAGTCCTGAGTTACACATATCGGCAGTGTTGCTTCGGCTATCGTAGTGAGAGAATCTGTTGTGTATGCTTGGTTCCTGCGTTACACTCCTGATTTATCATGTCAAATTTAACCACTATAGTAGTCGTGTTTAAACGGTATTTACCTACAGTGATTAATGGCATTTCTTTTTCAAATTTATCTCTCAATTAATTTGTAAATTGTACAAAAGTATATAACAGGATATATACAAACTAAGTTTAACATGAATCGGCGAGGATGTATAAATAGCACAGACAACTATTTTATATCTGTAGAAGATATACTCCAAACAAGCAGCGGAAAAATTTAGCTAAAAATGTGAAAATTGCATCCAAATATTAATTTGGTTGTAAATTTGGTGACCAAGACAAGCACTGGGCACATCACAAATATTGTACTCTGTGTTATACAGGGCTCATACAGTAGGTATATGGCAAACGGAAGGGTATGCCTTTTGTTCTGTACCAATGGTGTGGCGTGAGCCAAGAAATCATGTTTTTGATTGCTACTTTTGCATGACAAATATTGCGGGATTGTCAAATAAGGACAAGTCAAATATTTTATATTCAGATTGTAAGCCAGCTATAAAACTAGGCCCCTATATTATGGAGATGCCAATCTTAGTTCTTTCATCAGCTAGTGCAGTGAAAGAAGATGATTCTTCGCCTGAAGAGGAGGAGGATTCTAAGGAAAAGAAGAACCAGTTAATAAATCAAGAAAGATTGAATGATTTGGTAAGGGATTTGTCATTGTCAAAAGGGAGAAAGCAGAACTGTTGGGCTCCAGACTACAGCAATGGAATCTTCTAGAGAACGGTGCAAAAATATCTACATTCCGTAGACGCCATAAAACCTTAGCTTCCTTTTATAAAGAAGAAGATGGTGCTTGTTCCTGTACTGATGTTAATGGCCTCATGAATCAGCTAAGAAACGAGCATTTACCTGATGAATGGAGACTATTCATCGATCTAAACACTGCTAGCCTCGAAGCTGTGTTGCTACACAATGATAACAAAAAAACCCTTCAATTTCTGTCGCACTTATTGTTGGAATGATAGAGACATGACTTAATGAAATTTGTTTTGGAAGGTGTTAATTACTCGCATCATAAGTGGAATATCTGTTGTGATCTAAAGGTAATTTCTTTACTTCTAAATCTGAAGCTAGGATATACAAAGCTTATGTGCTTCATATGCCTATGGAACAGCCGTGACGAGAGGAATTATTATATTGTCAGAAGGTGGCCCCAAATAAAAGAACACATAGTTGGCAGATACAATGTGAAGCACATTCATGTGGTACATCCACAGAAGATCTACCTTCCACCACTTAATATCAAAATTGGCCTTATCACGAATTTTGTTAAACCAATGGCCCATGATTCTGATGGATTCTAGTATCTAAAAGAGAAATTTGGTGCAAAGTAAACTGATGGTAGAGAAATGGCTACATTGAGCATCCTGGAAGAGTATAGCTACATTAACCCCCCCCCCCCTTTATGAGGAGAAGCGTGGGAAAGGTAGCCGGCGAATAACCATAACTGCTTACCCTGTTTAATCTCCCTGCCGCTTTGGGAAGTTAGAGCTAACATTTGTTTTAAGGCGACCACATAAGGTCCTTAAACGACGCTCTAACGATCCAATTACCTACGAGACCCATAAACCCGTGATTATGAAAAAAAAGCGGTGCGAGTCAAAAGGCATGCCAAGTAGCGGTGCGGTTGCGAGCCTCTAATTAGCGAGCTGACTTGGGCACCGTAGTGCCACCCTCAGCAGTTCTCGCTCTCCAGAGATGCAAACTCACCATTCGCCCCCCCCCCCCTCTGCCTCTGTGGCCTGGTCACTTCCCCCTTTAGATGCGGCGGCAATCCGCCTATAAATAAGCCCCACAAAGAAGAGACGAGATCAGAAGTTGATACGCCAGAGAAGGATTAGTTCGTGAAGATCGATACTTCAGCCAGACAAGAAGATTAGAAGTCGATACGCCAGAAGAAGGGTTAGTTCGTGAAGATTGATCCTTCAGCCATACAAGACTATTTCCGTGAGAAACGATAGGATCAGATTGAGAAAATCGATCCCCCCTTTCCGGGCCGTATTAACCAAAATAGTCAAGCTTTATAGCGGTGCCATACCGAACAATCTTTTACAGACTGCGAAGAAGTCTGACTGAAGAAAAGCAAAGCCGCTCACACTTGAGTGACTCTCACATCTCAAGCTCCGTACGAGTGAGAGGAGAAGAACCCAGCCCCAACGAGCTCCCGTTCTTTAATTACGTTGAAGAATCAGCCTCCTCATCGACGAAATTTCAACCATCGGACACAACACTCCAAAGCGAGAGATAAGTCCTCCAGCGACATCCTCAATCTCTAATACCTTCTGCCATGTGAGTTAGAAAGAACATTTATATTCATATTGCGATATTAGAAGTTTAGTACGTCTCACGTTTTAAAAGGAGAGTAGAAACCATTGTTCTTGAACCTAGGTCATATGTGCGTGTAGACGAGAGTACGTTAATTTAATGTTTAACGCTAATCAAATAGCGTCGCGATAAAAATACTAATCGGCAAGTGGTATGTTTATGGGAAGCTTATTTGTTTATTTGTTGTCATCGTATCCGTACGAAAGGTTGAAATGCCAAAGATAGAAATGTGTTAACTGTTGGTTTGTTATAGTTAAGTGTTTCATTTTAAATACAGGTTTATTTTTGGTATATATCTGGTGTTTCCTCTTATCCTTATGTGTTTAAAATAGCTCTTCCTTAAGAACAAAACTACTGAATTAGCACTCTTAGAACAAAGCCTACCTTATCATAGAAGTAACTTACGCACCACAAAGCATTCTGCTACAAAAAGGGCGTCAAAGAGTATAGTGATCAAAAACAGAGGGCCATTTTACGAAATATTATAAAAGTGGTGTCAGTTATGTAGGTTTTATATTAAAAAGACCCCAGCAGTGTTTATTTAAGGAAGAGCTAACACGTAAAAGGAATACCAGGAATAATAAAATATTTGACGAGAGGAAAATTGGTAAAGTTAGAGGTGGAAACAATCTAAAGGTAATTGTTAGGCCAAGTGGTAAGTTTCGGTGGTGGAGTAGGTCAGGCTTGATTTACAACAAGGTAGATGACTGACATAAGCGCGATGGCATCGTTTGACCTTTATCGGATGCAAGATCAAAGCCTCGGACTGGAATGAACCGAGCTGAACTCGTTTATTCAGAAGAAAGAGAGAGATACGAAAGAGACGAAAAAAGAAAGGAACGTAAAATGAAAATGAAAGCTGATGAAAGAAAGAAGATAAGGGCCCACGAAAGAGCTTTGAGTAAAGACCAGTTAGAGGTGCATTCAGTATCATCCAGAACAGGAGTGTCACCAGCGGCCAGCAGGAAACTCCCGGAGTACAGGGACGAAGAAGATTTATGCGCATATCTCTCCCATTTTGAGAAAATATTTGAAGTTAATAATTGGGACCTAGAAGAAGTTGGGGTCGCCAGACTGTTACCGCTACTCAATCGTAGGATGAGAGAGATATTCGTAACTTTACCCTTAGAAGTGACTGTGGACTATTCCACTCTCAAAGCCGAACTTCTCTCAGCAACAAACCTTAACCCGGAAGAATATAGGATGAAGTTAAGGCAGGTTTGTATAAGACCGGGACAAACATACAAACATTTTGGTTTTGAGCTTCGTCGAAGCCTACAGTTTTGGATGGAGTCAGAAGGGTTAGAGAACGAAGTCGCTTCGGTCGTCGACTTCATGCTTAGAGATCAGTTACTAAGTACACTACCCCAGGAATTCCGTGCATTCGTTAAGGACCGAAAAGCTTCTACCTTCAACGAGTGTCTGGACGAGGCTGACCTCCACGCGGTAAATCATCGTTTATATCCGAGGGAGTACAAGAAAGAGAAGGCTCCCTCCCCAAAGAAAAATGGGCCGCCACCCAGGCATTTGCAGAAGAAGCCCTTTAAGTTCTAAGTAGCAAAAGAAACTTATAGGCCAAATTTTGGAGGAGATAAAAATCAAAAAGAAGTTAAGATTCCACAAGAATCATACCCTAATACCGGCACGTATCCCAGGAAGCCCGTCACTTGTTATACCTGCGGGATAATAGGTCACCTGAGTTTCCAGTGCCCACAAAACTCCTGACTGAGGGAGCCCTCGAGACAACAGGTGCAAAACCTGACTGCCACGATCCTAGCAGGACAAGCTGATTCGTCCTACATCCCCGTGCCAACATCCGAAGGGCCCCAGCAACAGGTAAACTTTCTATTCAACAAAAGTTCGCCAGGTGGCCTACAATTTGGAGAGGGCACTGTTAATGGGTGGCGAGTATCCACTTTAGCCAGAGACACCGGATGTACGTGCATAGTGGTATCCGATAAGTTGCTGCCCCCAGTAAACCCTAACCATAAGAAATTCGCAATCGTCCACGACTCTTTAGGACACGACAATCGATTCCCAGTCGTGAGATGTCATATACAATGCAGATATTTCACCGGTTGGACGGACGTGGTAGTAGCTCCGATTAAGTTCTGCGCAGTACTAATCGGACAAAACAACCTAATTCCCCAGCAAGAAGTGTCCCAATAAGTAGTCACCCGGGCACAAGAAGCCCAGAGGAAAGAGCAGCCTGCTAAGTTGACCCCGAGGATTACCCTCGAAGACAATGGGTTCAAATTGACTTCCTTCGCTATTGCTCAGAAGGAATGCCCCACTCTTAAACCTTTATGGGAGAAAGCTATTAAAGGTGAAACTCTCCAAGTGAAAGGAATGCAGCCTATCCAGTATATCGTAGAAGACTCACTTCTCTACCGTACTATCAGCGAGGAGGACAAGGAGAACAAGAAAGCACTGTGTGTACCTCAAGAATACACGCAAAGAATTTCAAATACCGCGCATGATGGAATATTAGCAGGACACTTTGGGCACAACAAAACGGCGCAGCAGATATTCCGACACTTTTATTGGCCCCAGGCCGCCAGGGAAATTGTGGCCTATTGCCGATCATGCGACGTGTGTCAGAAGGATCCATCCAGAGGACGGGTACCTCCCGCGCCCTTAAAAAAGGTGCTCGTTATAACCGAACCATTCTTTCGAGTGGCTATTGATTTGGTGGGACCAATTCACCCCCCTCCAAGTGGAGGACACTCCTACATCCTTACCCTAGTGGATTGTGCCACCCGGTTCCCAGATGCCGGGGCACTACGGAAGATTGACACTATTTCCTGCGCGGAAGAATTAATTTCAATATTTGCAAGAGTAGGCCTGCCTAAAGAAATTCTATCGGATAGAGGGCGCCAATTCACCTCAGAATTGATGGAGTATTTTAATAAACTACTGCTAGTCAAGCCAATTTTTACGAGTCCATTTCATTCCTCCACTAACGGAATCTGCGAGAAATTAAACGGGACTCTTAAAAATATATTGAAGAAGTTGTGTCAAAACAATCCTACACAGTGGCACAGATACCTGCCTGCAGCCCTTTTCGCCTGCCGAGAAATACCTCATCGGACGTTGGGATTCTCGCCCTTCGAGCTATTATACGGGAGAAATGTGCGAGGTCCTATAAGTATTCTTAAGGAATTATTTTCAAACTCTAATCTCGACCAAGAAATCAAATCGTCTTACGCCTACGTGAAGGATATGCGCAAGCGCCTAGAATACTGCTCTGGCTTAGCTCGAGAGAACGCCGAGAAAAATTTAGCCAAATACCGGGACTACTTCGATATGAAAGCAAAGGCGCGAAAATTAAAGGCAGGAGATGAAGTCTTATTATTACTCCCGACCGAAAAAAAAGTTATGGGCCCAGTGTAAGGGACCGTTTGAAGTAATCGAGGCACGGGGTCCAGTCGATTACTTGATAGATACCCCAACAGGGCGAAGAACCTATCACATAAACATGCTAAAAAAATATCACCGCCGCGCGTGCATAAAAAATATTACCCTTCTAGACGAAGAAGAACCGATGGATGCCGTTTACCCGGGTACGCCCCTGCAAGTCATACACACCGTGTGCGTGGAACAAGAAGAGGATACGAACTTCCATCGCTCTCACCTACCCCGGAAGACCCTCGGGTGGATTTAAAGATAAATTCCCACTTAGAGATTCAACAGAAAGCGGAAATGTTGAACTTGCTCATGGAATTCCAAGAATTCATGTCTGAAACCCCCGGATGTGCCAAGGATTTCATCCATGAAATAAAACTAAAAACTAATTCAGTAGTGCAAAGCAAACCATATCCTTTACCGATCCACCTACGAGAAGCCTTAAATAAGAAAGTCCGGAATTTATTAAAATTTGGAATTTTAGAGCCATTGGAGTCCGATTATTGCTCCCCCATAGTAATGGTTAAGAAACCTGATCAATCATTTTGGATGTGCGTGGCCTTTCGAAAATTGAATTCAGTGACTGTTTTCGACGCTAAGCCCATCCCGCTAATAGATCAAAATCTCCATCTATTTGAAGACGCTAAATTCATCACCAAATTGGATTTGTGTAAAGCGTACTATCAAATACCTCTAGCTAAGGATTCCCCAAAACTGACCGCTTTTGCAACTGAGAGAGGTCTGTTACAGTTTACCAGGCTACCCTTCGGACTACTTACAGCCGGTAGCAATTATAATAGGATGATGAGGCGAATTATTGCTGGCCTAAGTGACGTGTCGTTTTACTTCGACAACGTATACGTAGCTACCCGTACATGAGAGTCACACTTACACGCCTTACGCTCATTGCTGGAGAAATTGAAGGAGCAAGGTCTAACCGCCGGGCCGACCAAGTGTTATTTTGCCTACGAATCCATTAACTACCTGGGTTTCAAAATATGACAAAAACACTTGACTACCCAGCAAGAAAAAGTGGACGCCATAGTCAAGATGCCCCGGCCGAAAACAAAGAAACAACTACGATCGTTTATGATGGCCGCCTCGTTCTATAGGCGTTTTGTGCCCTACTTCGCTTCCATTGCGGCCCCACTGAATTATTTGTTAAAAAGACAGCGTCAGATCCTGTCACGTGGAACCCCCATGCAATAACTTATTTGGAGGTTCTAAAAGGAAAACTCGTAACTGCGCCCATTCTTCGCTCACCAAATCATAACAAGATCTTTGGCATTCGCACGGACGCTAGTCAAAACAAGTTAGGCGAAGTATTGCTTCAATACGAAGATGACGAAACAGCCTATCCCATAGCTTATGTCATTAGGAAACTTTTGAGTAGAGAAAAAGCCTACGCTACCATCGAAATCAAAGCTTTGGCCATAATTCTGTCCATAGGTAAATTCAAATATTATCTAATAGGGCGCGAGTTCGAGTTGGAATGCGACCATAAACCGTTGTCATACTTAAGTGAAAATAAGAGTAAGAATGGAAGACTCCTGAGATGGAGTTTACTCTTGATTGAGTACCAGTACTCCATTCACTATATAAAAGGGTCCAACACTTGTATGGCCGACTCGTTAAGTCGGAACCTTGTCGACGATTAAGGAGCAGCCCAACTATTATATTATAGCAAAGTTAAGTGTAAATCAGTAGAATTGTAATTAAGTAGGGGCGAGTAACCCCCTAGTGGTAGGTAAGAAGATCCTAAGTTGGCACAGTAATATAGGAATTAAGATAAGGTCACGTGAAATGCTATCGAGGCATTCCCGAATGAACTAGAATTTATTGTATAATATAAGGTTTCGTAAGTTACCCTGTATATTATTGTAAGCGTCGGATTGGAATAAACCCGCCCCCCCCCCACATTTATTTCTTTAGGAGGAGGGTAAATGTAGAGAAATGGCTACATTAAGCATCCTGGAGGAGTATAGGTACATTAAAGCCCCCCTCCTTATGAGGAGAAGCGTGGGAAAGGTAGCCGGCGAATAACCATAACTGCTTACCCTGTTTGATCTCTCCGCCGCTTTGGGAAGTTAGAGCTAACATCTGTTTTAAGGTGACCACCTAAGGTCCTTAAACGACGCTCTAACGATCCAATTACCTACGAGACCAATAAACCCGTGGTTATGGAAAAAAAGCGGTTCAAGTCAAAAGGCACGCCAAGTAGCGGTGCGGTTGCGAGCCTCTAATTAGCGAGCTGACTTGGGCACCGTAGTGCCACCCTCAGCAGTTCTCGCTCTCCCCAGATGCAAACTCACCATTCGCGTCCCCCCCCCCCTCTGCCTCTGTGGCCTGGTCACTTTCCCCTTTGATGGGGTGGCAATCCGCCTATAAATAAGCCCCGCAAAGAAAGTGACGAGATCAGAAGTTGATACGCCAGAGAAGCATTAGTTCGTAAAGATCGATCCTTCAGCCAGACAAGAAGATTAGAAGTCAATACGCCAGAAGAAGGTTCAGTTCGTGAAGATCGATCCTTCAGCCATACAAGACTATTTCCGTGAGAAACGATAGGATCAGATTGAGAAAATCGATCCCCCCTTTCTGGGCCGTATTAACCTAAATAGTCAAGCTTTATAGCGGTGCCATACCGAACAATCTTTTACAGACTGCGAAGAAGTCTGACTAAAGAAAAGCAAAGCCGCTCACACTTGAGTGACTCTCACATCTCAAGCTCCGTACGAGTGAGAGGAGAAGAACCCAGCCCCAACGAGCTCCCGTTCTTTAATTACGTTGGAGAATCAGCCCCCTCATCGACGAAATTTCAACCATCGGACACAACACTCCAAAGCGAGAGATAAGTCCTCCAGCGACATCCGGCAATCCATAATCCCTCCTGTCATGTAAGTTAGAAAGAACATTTATATTCATATTACGATATTAGAAGTTTAGTACGTCTCACGTTTTAAAAGGAGAGTAGAAACCATTGTTCTTGAACCTAGGTCATATGTGCTTGTAGATGAGAGTACGTTAATTTAATGTTTAACGCTAATCAAATAGCGTCGCGATAAAAATACTAATCGGCAAGTGGTGTGTTTACGAAAAGCCTATGTGTTTCTTTTTTGTCATCGTATCTGTGCGAAATGTTTAGATGCCAAAGATAGAAATGTGTTAACTTTTGGTTTGTTATAGTTAAGTGTTTCATTTAAAATACAGGTTTATTTTGGTATATATCTGGTGTTTCCTCTTATCCTTATGTGTTTAAAATAGCTCTTCCTTAAGAACAAAACTACTGAATTAGCACTCTTAGAACAAAGCCTACTTCATCATAGAAGTAACTCAGGCCCCACAAAGCACACCGCTACAAAAAGGGTGTCAAAGAGTATAGTGATCAAAAACAGAGGGCCATTTTTGTAGGGCTGGAGGTCAGAAAATTGATACGTGACAGGGAGTTTAAAAATAAACTAACTCCACTTGAGTTGGCAGCATGGGATTCATTTTTCCATGTAGTGCAGAACTTCTTTGGAAATCATAAGGCTGAAAACTATGAAGAAATAGTGGACAACATGCTAAAGGCCTATCAACGAATGGGGTGTCGGATATCTCTTAAGATGCATTTCTTTCATTCGCATTGAGATTTCTTTCCATCTAATATGGGTGATATTTGTGACGAACATACGAAAGGTTCCTCCGAGATATCGCAAGAATGGAAAGAAGGTATCAAGGGCGCTTCAACGAAAACATGTTGGGTGACAACTGCTGTTTCCTACAACGGGAGGATCCTATATCCACTTACAGGCGCAAGAGCAAGAGTCTCAAATATATTTAAATAAATTTATAGTTAGGTGAGTGCTCCCCCTTCATATGTAATACATATCTTGTCTGGGTCTGCACAAGGACATACATAATGCCAAATAGGGTGTCCCGATTCCAAACCTTTGCCAAGAAACGTCTTACTCTTTTCTAATTCGTAATAATTATATCAATAATTGATCCAAGGTGAGAAAGTGAGCCATATAGCCTAGTTGCATAACTCAGGAACCTTACCTACTGGGACTAATATGAGCACAGATTTGAAATCGCGCATGAAAATTAGTTAGTTACAAAAACATTTACTCAAATAGCAGAGACAAAGTTAAAATTTGTTGGCTAGTGTTATGGAAAAATTAAGAAGGTCTACACATGCAGCTATATTAACTCTTTCCAAAGCGAATATCACCATATACTTAAATTACTGAAAATATTATTGTTAATGTTGGTGGTGGCTTAATTCAATTTTCAAACACTTATTAATCAGAATGTATTCACCGTTGAATGACAAGAAAAAAGAAATGAATCATTTTACTAAAAACAGCAAACGGATTTCTCTAACGCGATATTGGTTTCCTGCCAAGTGTGGGATTGATGATTATTCTACACACACCCACACGCAGCCCCAGACTTTCTTGTCGATAATTTGCGAGAATGCACTTTGTGGTCATTAGCATTCGCTGTTTCTTCACTTTTGTTTCCCTCGTCCAGTTTACTCCCCTTATGATTTCTGTGAATTTTTCAAATGTCCTCGTAATTTATATAAACTTAAGTCCTTTATTCTGTTTTTAAAATATATTTCTATTTTAGCAGATTAGAACACCACTACTCTGCATAATATTTAATTAAACGCTGACAAGGCGATCATGAACGTATCTTCCCCCAGCCTTCTTAATGGTGCTATCTAATAGGAGATATTCTCAAGGCCTATACTCGCCTACTCCTCTGTATAATGATAATGGCCTCATGAATGAGAGTTATGCGTCATTCATTCTTTAACTTTAGGACTTCATTTCTTGAATTTGGAATGTTGCTAATCAAACTTTCAATTTAGGATGATTTAAGGAATCGGGCGGATAAATTAGTCAATTTTCGGATGTATTCTATAAAAATTAACGAAATGTTTGATGAAACGACACAATAGCCTAATATGCGTAGAGAATTTGAAAATGAATAAATATTAGATTGGAAAAATTTGGTTTCATTTTTGTTTTCATTAAATGAAGATTAGGAAAAGAATTTTAGCATAGTCAAACTACTGAGCCGAAAATAAATTAAAAAAATGTACTGAATTTTGGAGAGATATTCAATAGGTTTTTAGTCGCGTGCTAGTCTACTCGCGGGCGCCTTGATATCTCACTATTTCGGTCTGTCGATCGGTCTCCGTTTTGCTTTTTTCCTTTTGGTAATAAATAACATTGTAACTTTTCCATCTCTTCTAACGAAATTTAAAACCCTTATATTGTTTAACATTATATTTCGAATGATATAAATGACAAAGCCTTCCCAAGTTAGCACAGGAATAATTTTGTTTTGGGAATAACGAAATTTGAAACCCTTATGTTGTTTTACATTTTCGTTCACTGATATAATTGCCAAGGTCCTCTCAAGGTTAGCCCGGATATTATTAAAAGTTTGGTACGTCATAAGGTCATAAATCAGAAAAAGTGAGAGCAGGCGACTTTTAGTCAGCCGACCTTGTTGACCTTAGCTAACCATTATAAACGAGGTTAGTTAGCTCTTTGCCAAACGGAAGAATTCAAGCTGACTAATTGAATAGTTACATTAATTTAAACAAATCACGCGAGTCATTTTACACTATTTATGCCATTTATAATTGTAAGATAATCTGGGACAAAATTGTAAAACAACCCTATTTTTTGCCACGAATCCATTTTTGCCTCTTATAATAACGAGTAACCAGAATAAAGCAAAACCTTGGACCCATAAATTTTAATAAATGAAGTGGAGATGAAGCAAGTATAAACAAAACGAAGTATTATATTGCTGAAAAGATTTATAGCCATATAAATTTACGATAGGTTTGCCAAAAAAAATGGGGACTTGGTTATTTTATTGTTTAGTAATATTTAACAAATAAACATAGGCTTCTGTTCTGTTCAATCTATTAGGCTTAAATTGATGAAATATTTTACTAAATTTCATTACGGTAGTTGTTTTACGTTTATCTGAAACTTAATTATATTTAGTTATAATTCACGTCTTCAAAAGGTAGAGGAAGAGAATTCCGTTGTTGCACGTTCCATGAAAAATTATTTACAATGTTATTTCGATTTACTAAAGAATGAAAATTTATTAATGTAGAGAGAGCAAAAAAAATTGTGACTAAACTATCCTGAATCGAAAGATAAGAAGCACTTTAATTATTCGGTGGACAGTCAATCCACAGCATAATATTTCTTATATGGCACACCATGAAACTGGGAGGGATCAAATCTGGAGGGTAAGACTCGACAAATATGCTTCGTTAACTGTCTTTCCAGATTAATGGTCGGTTTAAGAAGAATGTGGCTAGATTCACAATGCTTTGAGTAAGTATGTAGTCACATTCTTTTGGTTATGACGCAAGTTAATAAGAAACCTCTCATCAATCTGTGGTTATTATAAGTACAATTCTTCCCAATATTTTAAACTTTAATTACAAAATTGGTTCTTGATCTAGGAAATACCAGCTTAATAAAGAGGTAACTTATAGAGACAGTAGCAGAAATAAAAACTTGTCTCCCAAGTTGACAATTCTTATGAACACTGTGAGAAATTATTTTAAATCAACGGTAGGAAAAGAATAGAAACTACAAGCGTCTTTGAAGGCAATGGTATAAATATATTTTGCTAAAGAAAGGTTTAAAACCTTTCTTACCATTGAATAAAATTATGCTGAATGTAAAGTAATTACTTCATTTCCAAAATGAGCCAAAAACAAAAGATAGTGAAACTTAAATAATCATGTATCAGTAATATAATTACAATTAGTATCATTACTCATGGTGGAATGCAAATTTTCGATTGCTATTTTAACAATGTCGGCCTTTTTTCGCGAAAAAACCTTTGTGAGAACAGTTTCAAAGACGCCTTTCTTATCAAAGGCTGGCACTTATGAAATGTTCTAGTAATCGAAGTAAGTGATATTCCGTAAGTGCTGAATCCGTTGAGTATGTGGGATGTATAAGATTATCTCAATCTAACCATGTTATCTTTTCCCTTGCATCGTCATGCTGGAGAAAAGCACCATATCTGTTTACTGAAGCTGATCCATATCAATGTAATGCTTCGTTTACATGTTCGGGTTGATAACTATGAGCATTTTCATAATGGTCACGGCCAGGTGAACATGACACATTCATTTTATTTGCCAAATCTCTCTTAATTTGAAGTGAATCACATCCAATAGTTTGTTACAAAAGTTCTTCTCGCATTAAATCTTTTTTAGTAATAAAGAAAGATAATTTCTCTAATAATAATAATAATAATAGTGCATAAATTGTTTTAATCGTCATTTTCTCTTTACCTCAAGAAAAAGATTGCACAATAATAAGCAAAAGTGAAGCATGAGTTACTCTGTACAGAGAATCCAAATCATAAACATCGATTGCAGATGAGAGCTCCTAAAGATTCGACGATTGCCCGAGCGTAAAAGGAAATCCACAGCTGTTTTTACCCAAAGGGTAAAGGTGAATTGGGGTGGTCTGCAAAGAAAGTGGGGAAGCTAGATAGAAGGCGCAAAATCCTAAAGATGTCAGCTGCAGCATGGCTGCGCATGATACACCTAAGCTTCCATTGCCGGTGTAAATTATAGCTGATTCGATCCTCGGCTTAATCGGGGCATTTGCAAGAAAAGCAGCTGGAAAGTCTAATGTAATTTGTTGCGAGAATTACGATAATTACGCCTCGGGTGGGTAATTTCAAGGTTTCGCAAGCGAGAATGGAGTTGGAAAAAATAAAAATAATAATGATATTTTGTACGGTGCTTTTCAAAGCGGAGCTTTTCACAGAACGCTTATCAAATAGGAGAAATTGGAGAAAAGAGGCTAGAGTTTAAGGTCTGTATTTAGTATAATTAGAGCAATTAGCACTTTAATTTCGAATTAGTTTCGTGAACAATTAAGTTGAAATTTTGCTTTATGCAGTTATGGCCAAATATATTTATTGTATTTATTTTATATTTAATAGTATTTCGAAATGGATAGTTTGAATCGCATCTTAAAATGTAGGCCACAAATAAGAGGTAACAACAAGTAACAACCAGGAGTAACAACAAGGAAAGAATGTACCCTAGAAGACCTTACGGTACATTCAATGAGGGTACCTTTGGACTAGCAGTCGAGCGGGCACATCTCTGCTCAAATGTTTTACGTCCGTTCACGGCCATTTTTCAAGACCCTGTCTAGTCTTGACTTGAACTCGTCAACAGATTCACTGTTGACAACTTCGACTGGAAGTGCATTCCAACTACCGCAGATACTGTACGTGGAAAGTTTTCCACACATATCGCAATTGTAACGCTTCAGTTAAAGTTTAAAGCCGTAATTTCTTGTTCTGCTCTCAACAAGTGTGAAAATATCCCTGTAGTCAACAATGTTGAACCCTCGAAGTATTTTGAAATCCTCGATGAGCAGACCACGGAATCTACGGGATTCCAACGAGAACAGATCTAATTCCCTTAATCTATCTTCATAACTTTTATGTCTGATAGAGGGAATCAGTTTGGTTGCCCTGGCTTGCACACGTTCCAATCTCGCGATGTCCTTTCGAAACGAAGGACTCCAAAATTGTACGGCATACTCCAGGTGCAGACGGACAAGTGAGTTGTACAAACAGTACAATCTCTTAGTACCGATATCCAAACTGACGCTTTATGTAGCTTAGCAACCTTTGGGCCTTTTTCCCGCCTCAATGCACTGTTTTAAGAACTTGAGGCCACTAGTGATTGTTACACCCAAGTCCTTCTCAGTGTCAGTGGATTCAAGAGCAAGTGCCCTTAAGGATATACTGAGATTATGGGTTTCGGTGGCCGATATGCATCACTTTGCATTTGCTCACGTTAAAAGGCATTTGCCACGTGTCTGACCACTCCCTAATCTTCACAAGATCTTCCTGCAGGCGGGCAGTATTTCCATCCTTTGCAACGTTCATACCAAGCTTGGTATCGTCGGCAAATTTACAAATCTTGGCAACCATGTCACCGTCCATGACGTTTACGTAGATGATGAATAGAAGTGGTCCCAAGACAGAACCTTGAGGCACCCCGCTAGTAACGGGCACCCACTCAGAAGCCTGTCCATTCACCACCACCCGTTGCCGTCTGCAACGTAGCCAGTTCTTGATCCAGTCGGATACTTTTTTTCCTTCCCTAGCGCTCGCACTTCTCGGAGAAATCGGCGGTGTGGTCCCTTTTCAAAGGCTTTCTAAAAGTCTAAGTACACCACTTCCACCGCCTTGTCTTGATCGTGCTCACTGAAGACGAAGTGGAATAATTCCACAAGGTTCGTCAGGCATGCCTGTTGCCTTCGGAAGCCGTGCTGGGAACTCCTCAGTAGCAGGTTTGACTCTAAATATGACGTCATTTTGTCCACCATCATGTTTTCCATGAGTTTACCGACTATCGAAGTCAGACTGATAGGTCGGTAGTTTGACGGTTGGCTACGGTCTCCTTTCTTGAAGAAAGGAGTCACCTCCGCTTCACGCCAGTCTCTAGGAACGCATTCGGTCCGGATTGACATGTTGAAGATTGCGCTCAGGTGTCGTGACACTTGATCGCGCACTTCTTTTACCACTTTAGGTAGAAACCCATCCGGGCCAGGTGACTTATTCGTCATTAGGTCACTAATCTTCTTTTTTATTTCCCCTTCGGTGAAATCCATATCCTACAGTTTTTTACCCCGAGTAGGAATCAATTGGCTGGGGAATGGGACCACACTCTTCAGTAAACACTGAAGAGAAGTAGTCGTTGAGGAGGTCAGCATTTCCTGCATCTAAGTGCTTTAATGCCCCCTCCTCATTTTTCCAAGGGCCAATCGTTCGACGGATTGGTTTACGGCTGTTTACATATCCAAAACACTCCTTGGGATTTTCTTTACAGAATCTCGCCACTCGGAGTATCTCAGACCAATTATCCGACCTTATGCTGGACTTCACTCGCCTGGCTAGCTTCCGGTATTCGTCAAAGTCACGTGAGATCTTTGATTGCCGGTACACAGTTCTCTTCTCCCTAAGCAGCTGGACAATTTCTCGATTAAACCACTTTGGTTGAACAGAAGACCGACGGAGACATTTCAGAGTGATGAAACGCGATTGAAGACTCATGAATGTGGTTATGAAACTGTTCCACGAGTCGTCAACAGCATCGCACACTTCTAGTCTCGCGTCAGTCAGTCCAGCACGAATACCTGCAAAGTGTTTTCTTTTCAAATCAAGTTTCCTCGATTTACTAGTTGCAGGCCCTGCCTTCGGGACTTTGACTACAAATCTAATTAGTCGGTGGTCATTGCCACCGAACTCTTCGCCAACAGAGAGGTCCTCAACGATGTCATCCTCAGAGGTGAAAACCAAGTCGAGGATATTGTCTCCTCTCGTTGGCTCTCTCACCCATTGAGTCAAGAACTCGTTGTTCGCGAACTCCAGGAGTAGGGCGTTCTCGCCACAGGGTTCTCTGGTTTCCCAGTCAACTTGTGTGCTGAAATCCCCCATGACGATACACACTTTGTCTTCGACAAGTTCTCCTAGTAGCTGGTACAGATCTCTGTCTTTTTCAACGAGTTGGGCAGGAGGTCTATAAAGCACCAGGGTCCTGTATTCGGCAGGACCTATCTCTAGGTAAACACCTAGTAGTTCATGGTCGGATACGATGTTGCATTCCGTCGAGTTGAGAGTATCCTTGACATAAAACATCACACCGCCACCCTCTCTGTCTGGCCTATCTTTCAGGAAGAGCTCGTAACCGGGAATCGTTAATTCACCTTCAAAGTCTCGGCATGAGGTTTTTATCCACGACTCCGTTATGGCCACCATCTCAGGTTCCTCTGTTACTACGTGGCCACGGAGCTCAAGAAACTTATTCCTGATTGACCTCGCATTAAACAGAAGAACTTTGAGGGAGTCCCCTAGTCTAGGACTCCCTACGCTCTTCCGTTTACCGCTTTGTTTCTCTGTGGCGGGGTCACTCCCTTCTTTTTGACCTCAGAAAAAGTAGTACCTGGAGTAACACGGGTGTACTAGCGTACTTCCTCCTTTACTCGGGGCCTGACACTTATTTGGGTCCGCTCCACAACATATTGGATCATGTTGGCGAGTACAACTTTCCCTTTGAAGGAAAGATGCACTCCGTCCCTTTAATACAGGTCGTTTCTCCCGTAAAAGGTGCGCTAGGGGTCTACAAATAAGACTTCTTCTGTCGCGCGAAGATCCGCCAACCGTCGGTTTACTGCAACGTTTCTCTCGTGAGCGGTTCGGGATGGACCTCTTCTCGGAAGCATCCCAACCACGACAAGTTTCCGGCTTTCAAGCCCAATGTCATCCACGGCTTCCATCACCGTTTGGATGGTCTTGCCACTAAGGCCAACCTTACCCCCTCTGAGGTAGAGGTCGTTGCCACCTACCATCAGAACGACAACTGAATTCTCAGAAATCTGAGCTTTCTCTGCATCTACTCTGATGTTATCGTTACCCTGTCCCGGCAGGGAGCTTACCTTCACGCTAGTACGAAGGCGGGCCGCTAGCAGCGGCTGCATATCTCGAGTTTGCGACTCACCAATGACGGTGACCTTCGGACACTTGGTCTCTGAAGACGGGGTCTTCCATTGTGGAAGAGGCCTCTCCTTTTCCTCTTTAATCTCCTCATTCTTATGTTTATTTTTCTTATTCCCCTTTTTCTTCTTTTGTATGGGTTTTCTTATATTTTTGGTTCTTCTTTTTTGTTTCAACTTTATTCTTTTTCTTATTTTTTCCTTTCTTCTTTTTCCCCTGCCTCAGCTGTCTTAACATTGGATGATGCCGAAATCTCCGCTTGAGGAAGAACTATGGCAACAGAAGATTCCGACACATCAGTGGGCGATGCCTCTTTTAGGCATCGAATATCAGCTGCGTGAAAGGCTTCGAATTTCTTCACCTTTCTCTCAAGAATTTGAGCTCTCTCCTCTGAGGCTCTATAGAAGTCTTTTAATTTCCATACCTCTCGCGTCAATATGCAAGTAGTGCAGATACTTTAAAGGCTGCATTTTGAGTAGCAGCCCTCCGGAAAGTCAACGCACCACTTTCTAACTGGCATGCTGCACTGTTATGTTTTAGACGAACGGGTCCTCTTTTGTTTGTCATTTTGAGCGCTTTCTCTTTCTCTGAAAACTCGTGACCAGTCAATGATAAAAAAGGGAGGATTGGTGAGTTCTCCCCGCGCAAGTCGCTCACGCCTATCCATTGGAGAGGTTTCGGATCTTTCAAAAGGCACGCTCCATGTGCTGCTGTTCGTCCGAACGGGTCGTCAAACCTCGGCGTGCCATGGCTCCTAACCAAGCACCACTGACGGTCCCCGAAGGGGCCATTGATTTCTCACTAGGTGAACAACGGAGCACGCCCCGTACTAAACTCCTACTAGTTCCCTTCACGACGGCCAGAATCTCGGAGCAGCGTTCAATGGATATCCCGCCACACCAAGAGACTCGATCCAAGGCTTTTTATTGGCCTGGCAATCAACCTTTGGAACAAAGGGCCGTCACCTCGAACCGATGCTACCAGAGGCACCCGTCAACGGGCACTGGGAATGGTTAATAATTACGCGCCAGGGAAGGGGCTAACGGGGCACTACCCTCATCCCATTCATCGTGCCCCAACGCCTAGGACACCTCTAGTCCTAGTCTCTCGCAACGAGTGAGCGTCGATTGGCGTTGTTTATAGAGGTTCCAAAGCCTCTCTTCCGACGCGTGAGGTAGCTGCCAGGTCCTTATAAGTAGAAAGAGGAATAAAGGGAAAGAGTGACACGATAGGAGTAGGGTTTTTTTTGTCTTTTTTCTTTTTGTATAAGTGAAGGAGAGATAGGATAAAAGTAAAAAAGGAGAAGGATAGAAAAGGAAAGGAAAGGAATGACACCCTTAGTCTGGAACCTCGTTTCCGACCAAATCGACAAGGGAAGCACTACCAGGGGTACCCAGAAGAGGTTTTCCCCGCCGACATAGCTCGAAAAGTCAAAGGTACACACAAGCTCTCTTCCCGCGACAAGAGGGCGTAAGCTCTCCCTCTACTTTCTTTAAAAAAAGGCCTCAAAGCAAATACAAAGAGGTGGAAGAACTGATGCAAAATTATTTAAACTTTTTGGTTTTCTTTGTTTGATGTTTTAAATACGGCATATAATATTGCTATTTTATGTTCACTTTTGAATACAAATTAGCTAATTAAACTTCAATGTTATATTGCAAAATCAAGTTCCATTCAGTTTTTATTAATCATAAGATTTAAGCGATGTTATAAAAATGCGAAAAAACAAGGTTTCAAAGATACAATATTAAATAAAATTTGATCAATTATGCTATTAAATTAAAATATGTTCTTATATTACTAATTTTATTAAATAATTCTGTAGTAGCTCTTATCCTCATCACTAATTGCCAAAAAACTGCATACAATAAGGAACTTTCATACTATGGCTTCAAAACAATATTCTCAAATGAGACTGACCAAAAACACTTGGTCCTTTGTTATTAAATTTAATCTGAAAAAAGTATAAAAAATTGCCAAGTGAAAAAGAACTTAATCAAATTTCAATACAGATACACAATAAACTCCGTGATTTTCCTCAAAACAAGGCGAAATTAGCAAAGTGATCAAGTTTGTATCCCAGAGGCCAATTGCACTAAAGAATAGCTGCCATCGAATCCCCTTCACGTGATCGTTGTTAATATCAAGACCATGGACGCCACGAATCCTCATCAAAGGGGTTTTCAAGTGCTAATATACTGTCCAAGTAATAAATCTCTAACAATATTAGTAATAGTTACAAATGTTTCTTTATCTGATAATAGGGAAGAAGGCAAAATCAACAATCTGGATTAAATGGTGCTCGACGAAGTAATGAAGGAGAAACATACCAAGCAATACAAATTGTCAATTAAGCTGATGAATCAACTGATTTGTGTATTTTTCAAAAGTATTTTGAAAAACACATCTTGTTATTTATACTATGGGAATCTACGTCAAAACTATATTTAATTTGGTAAATTCTTGGAAAATGAATTTGGAGATGTTCAGAATGTAATTGGTGTTTTCATTAATTAGATATGAAAAAAATGTGGATTTTAAGCTAAGGTTCCACAAGTCATGTAAAACAAGACTTAATTCACAAGGTCCGTATCACATTACTATGCCATTGGGTGAAGATAATACATCAAAACCATCTGCGTGTTTCTAAGAACATTAACCTAATAATAATTATTAACTTTGAAAGGACGAATCCAACAAAGAGCAATATTTTACCTTAGCTGAGCGAGCAACTTGGAACCAAATACATTGTTTTTTTTATACATAAAAAAGCATGTTTGATAAGTAAAGTAAAGTTTATAAATAGATTTCCTAATATAGAGAAGTATTTTCGTTCTTTGGAAAAAAGGGGACCAATTAATTTTTTAAAAATCTTTAGGAACATAGAATTGAGTAATTTTGTCTAATGATCAAGTCTCTTTGAATTCTTAATTCGCTATCAGTCCCAGAAGTCAAAATTGAAGGTTTCAGTATTCATTTCAGTTAAAGACGTGATAATGGTAAAAGTTTAAAACGTGAATTTATAGAGTTAGATATAGATTTTGTTTAGATAAAAGAACTCTACTATAAGGTGTTCAATAGGTGATACTATTAATTATGACATCTTTGCAAATCTTAACTTTCCCTAAATGGGTGTATCGAGTCAGAGCGCCTAAAGTCTTTCATTAGAGAATCCTTTGCAAAGCGCAATAAAAAAGTAATAGCAATTACATAGGTATTTTTAGGACATACCGGTTCTTTTTCATAAAAGTATGCACATCACATCACATAAATAATTTATTGTTGAATTGGGTGTGGTTGAAAATAGCATTATTAAAATGTGAAAAGGTTTAATTCCGAGGAAATCCCCAGAACCAATAGTCTCAGGGTCTGGTGCCAGTTTCTGCTGATCCCCAACTGTGTTATTTGTTATATTATCTCTGTTTTACTCGGTTATATATTATGTCTTGTTAATGGTTTTAATTATCTCACTTTTTTAACCTATTTTATTTATGCTTAACACCTTAGTTATGAAAAATCTACCAGCACTCAAGCTTTTGCCATATTCATTTTGAGGGTTATCAAGACGTCCTTCGCATATCTTCCATTAGATTTAAATCAATTAAATACCGAAATAGTATGAAAAGCTATCCGTATTAACCTAATTGCATTCATTTAATTTCCTCTTTTCAAAGAGATCTTGTTTTTGCCTGATGAAAAGAGATGATCTAATTCCCTTTAAGCTTCATGTATTAAGGTATATGATAATCTTATTTGTCACTTTCTTCTCTTATGGACCACTTTGTTCGTAAGGGCTATAAAACGTCTTAATTCCTGATTTGGGGTCCTGCTGGAACCACACATCTCCCACATCCATCTGGCTGAGTGTTGGCAGGAAAAACTCCTGAATCATGTGGACATAACGGTCAGAAGAGACCGTCACTGCCGGTTCGTTTTCTTCCAAATACCATGTACCAATTATCCCAACTCGCGAGAGTGCACAACAATCAGTTACACGTTGTGAATGTAAAGGACGCTGATGTAGCTGCCTTCGGTTATCAGGGCTCCAATAGTGCATGTTCTGTTTATTTACAGATTCCGAATGATGGAAGTGAGCCTCATCACTGCAAAAAAACAAGTGTGTCGTGAGGCATGCCAAGAAGCGCCTCACATCTATTTTCTCGAGCAACCAAATCGCGTGGATTAAGTTCCTGCACCACAGCCAATTTGTTCGGATGGAATTTTAGTTCTTTATGAAGGATTCACCTCACAGAAAGAGCGGAAAACCCAAGAGCAGCTGGATGTTTTGGGGGAGAGCGCTGAGGAAAGCGCAAAACGGAATGCCTTATCGCGTCAATGTTTTGCTGTTCGTGGAAGCCCAGGGTTTTTTTTCTTCACATTAACAGTTTCCCTAAAGTTGTTTACCGATGAAACAATCCACTGCCGACCAGGAACACGACCACGGGGTGCAATATTGAAATGTGTACGGAATGCACGTGGCCTGGCGATGATTGAGCGACCGGTAGAAAAGTATGCCTCGACAGCGAACGCGCGCTCCACCTTCGTCCACTTCATGATGGTAACTAAACAAAGCGACGCAGAGCTACAATACAACTTTACGCCCCGTCCTCTCGAATGTGCCTACCCAAACCCTCTTCGGAGCAGCTATCGTTTCATGGCGCCAAATTAAAATAAGGAAGTTGCTCTGCCCGACTCTGTATTTGGCGTTCAGATAGGAAGAAAGCATGAAAATATTTGATTTTACAGTTTATTTTGTGTTGCGACCTAATTTCCATCTAGTGCCATTCCCGCTGGGTGATTAGATATCCAGTGAATCCGAAAAAGCATAATTACCTACCTCGCAGTATTTTAGGTAGGTAGTTCGATTCCCAATTTTTCAAAAACTAGCCGTGAAAAGGACCAAAACGATTTGTTTAACTGAATTTATTATAAAATTAACTTTTCTTTCCTGCAACAATTGATGCCAATTGATCTTGACTCTAAGTGGAGTAATGATTGAAGTTGAATGGAAAGAGATATAGATATACAATTGAAGAGATATAGATTTAAAGGGTTTTGAATTTCATTTTACTATGATGAGTTCGTAGCTTCCTAGATTCTCTTCGTATGGATTCCTTACAAGATATTTCAATTTCACAAACTTTTCATTGCATGAAGTTCCCCTGAACAAAACAAAATATATTTTTGTGTGCAAGATCTAGACTCTACTGTTTCAATATTTTATCCTTGCCTTAAGTTCATAACTCCTCACAGTTCTCGATATGACGAAAAATTGAATTGAATTAAACCATTTTGTAAACAAAGTTGACTACTAACATATCAATTTGTTGATTAATATGATATTCCACGCCGACCTTTTCTGATAATAATCTGATAGTGACGAAAAAGCGTGACTATAACATCAATAAAAAAGTCATTAACAAAGGCAGAACGAGGAGGAGCTCACAGGTACACAAAACTGCCAGAGGATCAATCGATTACATTCTGGTGTCCCAGAAGTGTTGAAGAGGATCGAGAAAGTGGGAACATCTAAGATCGACCTCATTTCAGAAGATCGAGCTTCACTACAGAAAGGTCCATCAGGTCCATGCCTCGCTTGAACCATCGTGATCTTAAGAAATCTTCGATCCAGCTCCAAGTTGAAAGGACAGATAGATAAGAAGCATAAGAGCTAATCTTATATAAAGCCCTCCAAAGGCTGCTGATAAACCTTGAGCGGAAGTGGCGTTGACTGCCTTAGTCAAGTGTTCACCGCAACTGGACCACATGTCAGTGAGGATATGTCTTATGGTCGAAGGAGTATACGTTCTAGGTGCTCTAAACCCCAGGCACCATTTGTAGCCAGAGAAGCGGTGGAATACTAGCCGCTCTATAATGATATGGAGATGCATGTCAAGTTCAGGGCTGTGTCGTCTCATCGTTTATGATGACACAGCTGTTTTGAGATATTATATGCTACTATTAGTACGAGACCTCTCCAAAATGACCAAAATGCAATTTTCCAGTAGATCAATGCCCCATGTCACATGACTCTTTTGACCATACATTGGCTCAGAGACAAACAATATTACTGTGATGAAAAAGCCAACTCAGTCTCTGGATATGAATCCACTGGAAAACCTTTAAAAGGATCTGAAACAGACCGTATAACGTCCTCAGCCAGCATCGGACCCCTCCTAGTGAGCATGCCTCAATCAATAAATGCTCTCATCACTGCTAGGGAACAGTCGAAATGCTAATGTTATACATATGTTGCTTATGTGATATGTTTTGGAAATTTTATATTTTGCTATTTTTTCTCCATATTTCACTGATATATTCATCTTGATATGCAAATAAAAACTATAGCAACCGGCATTAATCTAATATCCTAAAATTTATGGTGTAGAAATACTTTGGGTAGAGGATGAATATCTTTTTGATTTTAAAAATAGACTAAATCCGATTAATATTTTAATAAATTTTCATTATCCTAATTACGCTTTGGTCGCAACCCTATGTTTCTGACAAACCTCTTAACTTTTCATCGACTCGGTAAAGATTGCCTCCACAAATATATAATTTTATTCAATTGATACGGATCCGAAGTTCGAACTCAATTTACTTTTGTTTATTCGTTCAAATTCAAATGTTGCCCATCATTCGCAACTTTTAATTGGACTGTCCCAGTATCTTTTTGACTTAACAAAAGTACTAAAAGTATCATTCTCCCAGAATCTGTAATTAGTTTTCGATCTGCTTCAAAACGTAAGCCAATTTCTGAAGGGTCCATGGCCCATCACTCCACTTAATTTCATCGATTCCTTACATAACCTTTACTGGATTTATCGTTCACAATCAAACAAATGGACATAAAAACAGATACGAGTGAACAGAGAACATCTGCCCAACTCTGTTGGTGGAGTTAATTAATTAAACGAACTTTTATCAATAAAGAAATCGCATGTTTGCGCCGATCAAGCTCTATACCAGCCATCGTCAGTTTTATTACCATAATAAAAAAGCAGTAGAGTGAATCCCTTGAATTCTTTTATTTTTCGAAAATTAAACTTTCCAAAAAAAAAATAAATTATAGCTAACTAAAGCAGAGAGTCAAAAATGACTTATTTTATTTAATAAAAAGGATTTATATACATTAAAGTTAAAGTAAAAATATTAAGATATGTCTGTAATGAAAAATGAGAGCAATTGAAACGAGATTGCAGATAATAGAATTCTTATTATTTTCTCGATTGTGGTAAAAGATTGGTTCTTTGGAACTTTAAGTGATTTTTTCACACAACAAACAGTGATTCTTGTATGAGGATTCTACACAAAAGAATGTCAGGGAATAATAAAAATATTTTGGTAAATAACTTGGCTGGAATTGTGTAACGGAGTTTTAGCTTCACATAAGAGCAAGGTTAGTGTTCTGATATTATTAAAGTGAAAAGTTCAACAGATGAGGCAAGACAAATGTTTCCCTCGAGGGTTTAAAAATTTTCTAGCATTTCAATCGAAAATTAAACCAACCTACAAACTCGCTCTCTTGGAGAAAATACATTCTCTCTTTCTTGCTAACCAAAAAAACAATAAATGTTAGAAAAAGCTTCGTGACTAACAAGCATTTTCAGGTTTAAGTATAAATATGTGTAATCTTTAATTATAAAGAGAAATTATGTTTGAGAAGAATAAAACTTATCTTAATCATTTCAGAGTGATATTATTACCCGCCATTGAGAAATATATGTTTATCAATTCAAGCAATGAGAAGTTAATGTTTTTTTTAACATGGTAATAATATGAAAAACGTTGGAGAATAAAGTTTGAGTTGAGCAAATATATCATAAAATAAGTATAATACTCAAATATATTTATATTTAATCTATAATTCTACCTGCATGCGAATATTATAAACTATTAAATATAATTCCTCTCCATTTTACATATTATCTCTTGATATAAGGAATACACAGAACCCACTCATCTCAAAGTAGAGGCATCTTTGACTAAACGAAAGTCACTTCTAATGTTAACATTTGCTTGAAATTTGTGTCAAATCTTTGATTTCTGCGTTTACAACCAGACCTACTGTACATTCCAAAAAATCATACAATTCCTTCCATATATAGAATTCAATTTTTTATACCGGCGTGTGACATACATAAAATATTGTTATAGTTTATCCTGATTAATATTTTAATAATTGTTCATTGATAAAATAAAAACTGGAATTATTAGTGAAGTTGCTAAGATTTAAGGGAAAAGTCTTATTGATTATACTAAGGTTACAAAGACGGGCAATGTGCTATTACAGATTTAGTGCAAGGAGAATCTTCAAAAGGCTGCAAAGAAACTTAATACACAGAGTAATGTGATTGGTATTGAGGCAAATATAAAATCAAAATTAAAACCCAAGATTATGATATCAAATGTGACAAATCTAGAAAGCAAATACAAAATAATAGATAATATATTTCAGAAGGAATGAATGGTTGGCGGCTATGGTGAAAATCGGAGTGAGTTCACACTGGCTGCTAGCTTAAATGGGAAGAGTGATACTGTGCTACACTATATTGTTCGCTGTAACCCAGAAGTGAGAAAGAGTTTTGCTGAAAGGAAAGATTAAATTCACACATTGTATTGTAACTGAAAGATCTACAATCGCTATAATGTAATGCAATGTTATAAGTGCGAGAGCTTCAGCCATCAATCAATCATCTGTAAAGCAGAACGCTTTCAAAGATAGGAATCAGAACGGAAAAGTAGCTAATATTACAGACTATGTGGTGTAATGAACTTAAAACCATCAAGTGTGGCCTTGTAAATATTCAATCGATCACCAATACAGCTTTGCTAATTAACAAACTCATTACTGAGAAAGAATAAGATATTTTAGTATTGACAGAGACCGGGCTTAAGGGTAATCCAGAAGACCGAGCGAAAATTGCAGAATGCACTCCTTAATCACATATATTTTGTCACCACCCAAGAACTAAGAGGAGGATGAGTAGGCATTATTATAAATAGAGATTTTAAAAACATTAAACTTAGCAAATCATTCAGAGTTAAATTATAAACTCAGACTATCAGACCATAGTTTAAGGTTTAACTTCTAGTAAAATTTTATTATGATTGAAATATAATATTGAAAAATTTAATTAATTGAACTTAAAAAAGGCCCGCTAGATAATACTCTTATACGGGAGGTTGACTAGAGGACCTTTCAGCAAAACCAGCAAAGGTAGAAGGTAGGTAAAATAATATGTATATAACTACACACTGTCAAAAATATAAGGCTAAATTTCTTGCAGTCTTATATTATGATTAGTGCCATTATTTCAAATGAATGAGCGAAGTAGACGCCTAGCGGAGAATACTCTCTCATGTGGATAATGATATTCTATCAGAATCAGAAGAGATTATGGATGATAGCGAGAATGAAGATGAAAATTATGAGGTTTCAGGAAATGAATATGAAGCTGAAGATTCAGATCAAGGAAGTGTTCATGATGATGAGCCAGAATAGTTGACCCCAGCAATGCAGGAAAATCCGGGTCATCTGCTAAAAGCGCTCATATGCCTGTATGTACCAAGTCAAGTGTATTACAAACAACAGGGAATTTTTCAGAAGTATATGGTGTTACAGGAGCAAATCCTGATTTAGTTGACCATACACCGAGCAACATATTTTGCAAACTTTTTCTCAGGGAATAAAATAAATCATATAGTATTTAATAAAAATCTTTATGTGACGCAAAGATGAAAAAAATTCATTTATGTTACTGATGATGAAATAAAAGTGTTTATAGGAATAAATTTACTGATGGGAATAAAGATTTATCCTAGCTATAAAGCCCATTGAAGCACTAATCCAAAACTTTATGACCACGTTTTCAGTAACCAAATGTCAGTAAAATGATTTGGATGAATTTTAGGATATATATATTTAAATGTTACTGCTGTAATGCCTTCAAGAGAGTAAGTCTCCTGACTTAGATAAGATTTATAAAATAATAAAGTTTGTAAATAAGCTTTTCCCAAGATTTTATTTGCGGAGAAATGTTCCAGTCGACAAATTAATTGTAAAGGTAAAAGGGTGTAGTAGTATGTAGCAGTATAATCTTCAAAAACCTATTAAAAATGCGTATAAAATATGAGTTCTTGATAAAAAACTTGGCTACTATTTGCACACTGACATTTGGAGTGGTAAAAGTCAGCATGGAGATGCTAAAGAACTAGGAAGTACAGTTGTTATAAAGATTACATGAAAACTGAATGAAGAGCTAAGTTAGCTAAAACATTAACTACTTAACCGTATAATTATGAATGAGCAATTGCAAATAATTCTCGATTTATAGCTAGAAAGGTTAGAAGAGCTCCTTTAGAGCTATGACGAAAGTAGATATTTGGACATAGCTTACTTAGATTTGGCTAAGACATTCGATATCTTTCCTCATCGGCAATTACTAACTAAACCTTTTGCTTGTGGAATTAGGGGACACCTCCTACAATAGATAAAGTCGTAGCCAGGTAAAATTGTAAGCAGAGGGTAGTTTTGAACGGTAAATTTCGGAGTGAAAAAACGTAACTAGTGGTGTGCCCCAGGGGTCTTTGTTGAGACCATCGTTGTTCCTTATTTAAGTAAATGATATGCACATTAGCCTACTTGTTAAATCATCCAAATTTGCGGAAGACACAAAAATGGGGTAAAATTTAAAACAAGAAAGATAGCAGGTTAATTCAGTGTGATCTAGATAAAATCTTTAAATAGTCTTATAAATGGAACATGAAATTCAATTTACACAAGTGTATAGTTTTGAAAGTAGGTCGAAATAACCTAAGTTTTAGCTATGAAAAGGGTGTTAAGAATCTTATCTCCGTAGACAAAGAAAAAGATATATGAATGCTAGTTTCAAAGGATCTTAAGTTTAAGAAACAGTGTGACGAAATGGATAAGAAATTAAACAGTTTGTTTGGATCTATTTTCGAGAAGTTTTCAAGAAAATTTCGATCATCCAATGTTTTTTTCCCTGTGGTTTCTACTCACAATATAAGTCAAGCTCTCTAGAAGTACACATAATCGTTATATTTATTCCAGCTATGTAGATGAAAATCTTATCATCTTTTGACAATGAAAAAAAACTACAGAAAACTCTGAAAGTACCAACAAGATGCCATATTATTGGAAATATTTCGTGCGTGTCAACACTACCCGACAATTTTTGTTTTTTAAATTACACTGATCAATATTTAATATTCTACCAAACTGCCTCTGTCTGGTTAATTTAAATATTGCGTATAATGTTTTGCTTCTTCCGATCATTGAAATATGTAATATACGAATTCGAACCATTCCAACCATTATTTTCACACCTTTATTGATAAGAAATCTTTATTCTGGTAAAGTTCATTCACTGCTCTTACAACTAACTTTAAATTTTAGCTATATCTCAGCATACCATGACGAGAAGGACTAGTATGAGAACAATTTGGTCTTTTTTGCGAATGATTCTTTTGGGATGATCTATGCCTCCGCAAATCATGATACCTGACAGGAATCACTCTGTGTTGATCAAAATCTCTACCAATGATCTTTGAAATGATAACAGTTTGTAAATAATTATAATCGCTAATTCCTTATTAGCATGCAGTTGCATAATGAATTTAAGCACTCATTTCATATGTTTACATAATATTAACTCGATATAAGCCCTTGATTTAAACGATAATTTTAAAAGATTTATTAGAAATTGAAAAGAAAATTTGAGCCATAGTATTTTAGTGTTCAAATAAGTGTAGTGACCATATTTCTGGTCGATCTTGAGCTTTAGTTGGATTTAATTGGGCTTTTTCTCTAAGGTCGTTTTTTGCCTATTGCACAAATCTATTCCAAAACACTGGCAAATGGATTTGAAATTACATCACACGCTGGTTCCTTAATGTTCCCTTTGTTTGTCATGCAAAACACCTCCTATGACGATACTAATGTTGAAATGCTGAAATCTGAGTGATGCAAAATTGCCAAGGGGAGACTTGTAAGCAACGGCTATATTATCATTTTTGATTTAAATTACTTGAAAATTGGAAGCATATATTCTTGCATTCCAACACCCATAACTTCTTTTACTACGGTTGTCACGACCCATTTATGTTTTAGGGAGGTAAAAATAGTATATATAATGGAGATTTAAGGCCGTGAGTGGAAAGAGAAGAATCATTGACTCTATGACTTGCTGTTTGCCCTTGCAGCCGAGAAAGGTGATATGTCTCATTCATGATCATTTGTTTGGAAGTATTTCGTTTTTTTTACTTCAGAGACATTCCAGACAAATTATTCTATGTAATTGCTGTAACAAGGACATCTCTTACTAGGACAAGAATAATTAACAATTAAACGAGGATACATAGGTAAGGGTGGGCGCTTTTTAATAGCACTCCTCTCCTTTTGAGATCGTCTAAAAGGAAAATCTCACCCTCATCCTTCGCAAGAGGACTTTTTTTTAACAAAATTAAACATCTTGCAGGATCAATAAAGTCGTTCAGCAATTTAAATGAACCAATGATAAGTGAAGTTAGGAGATAATAATTTGCTATATTACTTAAAGTCAGTCTGTAAGTCACTACTGAAATTTGCACTGTAGAGTGATCGATTCTGTTTGCAAGGCAAAAGGGAATCACCTTAAATGACTTAGGGGGAGAGGAGTGAGGTAAGGTGAATTTAACACTTTTGTACCAGGAGTTTTGAAAATAAGAACCGGCGACGGTGATAAATAAAAAACGAGTTAATACTTTAAAAAAGTTTGATTGAACTGAATGATAAATAATCCAAGAAAATAACAATTTTCACAAAGTCAAGTCAGAGATTTTACTTATCTACTATACATTGATTTGGCCTTCAATCTAATCCTCTTTCATACAACTATGTGAGAGGTTTTCTATGTTTAGAGTGTTCAATCAATTTATGTTTCCGGGTTGGGTCAGTGAATAGTTTGTAACATTTTTTTTGCCTTTGGTTCTTAATGGAAGAGATTAGATTTCATTATCTCGTTTACATCGTCTTAAAA
This sequence comes from Ceratothoa steindachneri, assembly GCA_963969495.1. Lineage (NCBI taxonomy): Eukaryota > Metazoa > Arthropoda > Malacostraca > Isopoda > Cymothoidae > Ceratothoa > Ceratothoa steindachneri. The sequence continues at coordinate 2,940,112 of OZ018327.1, read as the reverse complement.
TTCTCTCCGTTGCCTGCGATTATTTACCAATGACCTTATCTGTCATGCGTTTGCTAGTTGAGCTTAGGATAATTTAAGTGTTTGAACTTTTGACTAAGTGGAAGAAAACTTTATTAAACCAAGAAAGATACAATGTCGAGACCAAGAGATAAAATTTCTCTGGCATATTTATTAAAAGCAATAATAAAGCATGTTTTCAATCGAGAATCAAAATAATAGTGAAATACAATAACGGTAGCATATTCTATAATAAAAACTTGAGAACAAAGAATTGAAGCAACGAATAGTAAACTCTCAAATGTATGAGCAAAGCAAAGACTGCCACACCAATGTTTTTCAACTGAAATGTGGAAGAGCGAATATGCAATGAATTCTGCAGATAAATTAAATAACATCCTATATCAAATATACACGCTTATGAGTAGAATTTGTTTAAATGTTTGTTATAGCATAAATATCTATAATCCATGTACTTAATTTCCTAAATTTTACCTTATACAATTAAAAAAGTCTGATCAAATGGATAATTAAAAGCATTGAAATATAAGTGCTAAACTTTTTAATTGGTTTACAGGTTGGCCAAACTTAACCACATCCTTTCTTACATAACAAGCTAGAAGCGTATTATTAAAATATCAGCACAAAAATCTTCCTCTATATCTCCCAAAAAGCCATAAAAGTTATTGCGTGAAACCGTTTCAAAATATGCCTCCACTGGTAGAGAAAAGCGGATCATATTTTATCTGCCCAATGATAAGAAACGATGGAACACTGGAAATATGGCCAGCTACCGCATTAGGTTTGGGAAATTCTACGCCTTATCACGAAATTTATAGGTTATATTCATTTGTGCCATTGTAAGAAGGGATGACTCCATTATGAAGTAGAAGAACAAATATATTCTCACTAAAGCATGGCTATAAAATTAAATTGAATGATCAAACTTGCTATAAATTGGTGGCATAGAGACATATGTGTATTGATCTGGGTTGCTACATTTTTATGTTTATCTCTACAGGTGATTTTAAATTCATAGTTGTAATACACCTGAGTATAAAAGTGAGTGCACATTAGTATAAATTAGAATAAAATAGCTATTATCCCGTTGGCTGAAGTGTGATCTACCGGCGGGTCACAGTGCGTAATATCTTAAGATTCAATTCTTTTATTGCCAATGCGCTTGAAGTTGTTTCAAAGGCGTTCTATCACCTCCACAATGCCTGGTTTATAACCATGTAAGATGATCTCATCCTATCTTTTGATTTGAGGAAAGGAAAGGGTAATGAAGATGAACGTTTATTTATATAGAAAAAAATATAAAAACTTTACGATACCTGAACAAAACTTTCCTTTCCATCATCCACGCCCTACATTGAGCAAATTTCGTTCGAAATGAACCATTCCATTTGTACCAGAGACAAAATCCATTTGAATTCTTTTCTAAACGAAAAAAAAGGAAACTCAAAACCAAGTTTATTCTTAGTCGCTTTTATTGAAACAGTCCAAAGAAAAAGAGGGTTTTCCTCACATTTGGCGCAGTATGTAGACACCTTACTTCTTTCATTCCCTCATGTCTACCAACCCGCTTTTGTAACTCTAAGTAGCACCCTGTACATCTTTTGCGGATTATTCTATTTCTGCCATCCTTGGTTTCATATTCTTCTAATATGTGTTTACTCACAATCAAAGAATGCGGCAATTGAGGTACTTGTCCTTTATACAAGGACTCAGTGATTGTCTGAATTCTGCAATTTGTTGTTGCTTTATTTGGGTTTCTTTACAGATGTTAAGCGCATTTATTACATCAGTATTGAGAAGAAACTCGAATGCCACTTTATGGTACAATCAAATTGTTTTTCTAAATGGTGAAAAATAGCTAGCCATTTGGCCTGAAATTTTGATGTCTTGTTTTTCAGAATTATACGCGACAAACATTTCTGGTTTCATTATTTCTTCACTTTTGCGATTTTTCCTCCCAGTACTTACAAACTTCAAGTAGTTTTTAGTCAAAAGCATTGGTACTTTCCCCTTATCTTTCCATTTTGCTACAACTATTCCATCATTATCTTCACGTCTAATGATTTCACCTTTTCAGTTTTGCTGCTGTTACATCTTTTGGATTACCCTTTGATTTAGTAGAAGAGTTCCAAGAGGATTCGTTTGCCGTTCAAGTTCTGCCTTTTCCAGAGAGATAGACGTGTAAAAATTGTCTAGCAACAGTTCTCCCTTTCATCAAGTACTTTTCTGCAAGATCTAATACTATTTTTGTACTGTGTGTAGTTCTCACAGTGGTCTTACCTCATTGCTCCGAATCCGCTTTTCCAGTATACACATAACTAGTATATGTATAACCACTTGGATCGCATAACTTGTGTATTTTCTTGTCATACATGTGAGCTTTATTTGTATTTTACTCTCGAAATATGAGACGATCACTCCAGTCATCCATGCTTTTGTCAATCGATCAGTTCCGGCTTCCTCATTGTCAGCAAAATGGATGGATCTCAATAGTAGCTGAAATCGACTACGTCCCATAATCCTAGAAACAAAATTGTCTTTGAAGAATCTGTTCTTACTCCATTAATGTGTAATTATTGGATATTTTGCAATTCCCATATACATCACAATCGCCAAAGATTTCTTTTATTTCTGCAGTATCTGTATTTTTCCAATCTTTCATACGAAATTTGCTACGTACCTGTCTTCTCATAAGCACATGCTCTGCATTCCTATTTGGCTGTTCAACAACTAGACCATATACGTCGTCCGTGACCATCAGATTAAATACATCGATTGGCTCAAACGATTGCGACAGTAAGGCCTTTCTTCTAGGTGTGCGAGAGGAGTGTCATTAAATGGAACGTTTTTACACTGAATTTCATCTACTGTGTATTGGATAGAAGTGCAGTATCATCACCTTCATCGCTATCTGAATTATCAATTTGGCTAGAAAGAGCCTGTAGACTTTGTTCATCTGACATAGTTGAGTCAGTAGAGCCCGATTCTGATGGTACCTATTCATCAGAATGTGAACTAGAACTAACCAAGGGCTCATCTTCATCATCACTTTCTGAATGTCTTTCAGATGCTGACCCATAAAACAAACTAGACGTAATTGAGGTCTTATCCATAATTATTATCTTTACTATTCATTATATATTACATATTTTGAGCAATATTTATTTATAATAGGAAATTTAGATTTTGTAATCTGAAAAAAAAAGAAATATGATAATTAACTGATAATACTAAAGAAATATTTGATAAATTAGAGTGTGGCTACTGGCGGGTCATGCGGCACAAATGAAATAGTATTTGACTTAAGTGCCCTGTGACCCGCCGGTAGTCACGGATAAATATATATACAAATAATTTAGTGTAACCCAATATTATCATATTTGACCAATAAATAATAAAATAATATCTATATTATTGATAGCATTGTGCTAATCTCAAATTGAAGACATTGTAGAAGCCAGTGTGTTAAGTGTATCCTTCCGACCCGGTTTCTAAGTTAAGGAAGTTTGTTATTGTATTCCTTCTTCACTCTCATATTTATTTTTGTTTATTCATTAATAAGTTTATTTCCTATTCTAGATATCCTTAACACAATTCCTTGCCAGTTTTGCAACGTAATCTCCCATTAGATTATGTAATTCTGTTAAAATAAGAGATACAAAGTTTAACTAAGAATTTTGATGACATGCTATTCAGTAGGATTCGTTATGGACGACACGGAGAGAACACGGATAAATTTACATTAAAGAATATAACTAATTAACGGAGAGTTCAACGAAAAGAAAAAATAAGTACAATCCTTATGTAATCTCCGATAATTCAAGTAACTACAGAAATCCTAAAACAAATTAACAAAACCTAGTTTAATAATGATATGTGTTTTTGCAAAATTTCTCTTTCACTAGTTCTTTTTATCTTTCGAGATGTTTACTTGTATGAGAGAAAAAGTTCCTTAAAACAACCTTAAAAATCTACTTTTCCAGCACATGTCATTAAAATGTCTTTTCCATTTTTCCCTGCTCTCTTAAGATGGAAGTGAAAAAAAGCTAAATCTCTGCTTTACTACGCACGGGTCACAATAAGTCCAACGTTGCAAAGCGACTCAAAGCCAGTCGATGACTGTCCACAGAGTCACGGACAGAGAAGAGCTCAATGATCGACTTCGTGATCCGAAGTTCAAAATGACGGTGCCATTGAAGAAGTAGAACTTCTCGGTGGCCACAGTGCCCATGGCCGTCAAAGAGGAGGGCGTCAAAAGTTTGAGGTGCGTGGAAAGGCTTCCGCTCACCATCTATATGCAAGGACAACGCCGGGAGTGCTGTCCTTACCTTCTCAACGACATAAGGTGTCATGGTGATCGATAATACAAATTTACTCGAGATCCGGTCATTAACATGCAGAACAGCGGCATATTAAGCTTCGGCCACGATGTCAACCCCTCGATGAGGTGAAGCCTTCCCACAACTGAAGGTTTGCCAGCACATGAAAGAACTTTGCCCGCAACGTTTTTTGGAGCCTTCGGGTCTCACCTGGTGCGTGTGCTCGCCGAATAGGGCGGACTTCGATTAATATTCTACATATGTTTCTATGTTAAACAAAAACCTGTCTAACTGCATCAAAACTATCAGTGTCTTTTTTGACAGCGTCGTAACGAGAGTAACAAGCCATTTTCGATATCCAGTATACATAGCATATTTTAATTTTGAGCCCCAAAAGTGGATGAAATAAACAAAAATGGGTCCAAAAAATAAAGTGGATAAATGTTTTAAAGTGATAAAGTTAATAAAAACCGATATTTTAAATGCCCTCAAGGAGGGGATTCAATCTTCCCATTGGTTGTTAAACGGCTTGATACATACTTAGTTACTTTCCCTACATTTTAACATGTAATTCCTTTGCACAGCATCTTTTTAAATTTTCCAACAAGGATACCGTCTTTGTTTTTGCTTGAAAATTATGGCCTAGTTTTGTTTTTTTTCGTTAATTTAAAAATAAATCAAAAGCAAGTTTGAAGATGGTTACCATTCAACAGAAAAAGTTGAACAGCATAAAAATGTTCTTTTATGCTCAAAACTGGAAGACCATTATTTATTGACCTGCCCAGAAAAAGAAAAGCAGTGGTGCAGTGAATGCGCCCAAGAATGTCATCGTTTTGACAAGTGCGAAAGCACGAAAAAGAAATGCCCCAAGTGAAAAGGATAGGACCGAACCATGGCCCTAAATTTCCCTTTCCTAATAGAAAAGAAATCATCAAAAGGAAAGAAAAAGAAAAAAAGGAAACAAAATAAATGAAGCACACCAGTGCTGTCTCCAAAAGATACATCTACATCGCCACTGGATCTCGCGAACGACCTAAGCGCTATGATACTGATTTGTATCACGCGCGCTAATGTCGCCAATGCAATTAATCCAGGCTGCTACAAAGTGGTACTTAATGCTTTAGTGAAGGAAAACGGTCTATCAAGTAAAATCGGGCCTTGAGACGGCAATCTAAGTAGTTCCCTCATCTGAAGAATCAGAGGAAGAGGAGGAAAAAGAACTCGAACAGGAAGAAGAAGACGAAGAAGAATAAGCCCCTTCTGGCAGTGACGAGGGCCCATGCAATCGCACACGAACCACCAATTCTAAGTTCTACACTCTAAGCCCTCCCGCGAAGAAGGAGAAGCTTGAGCACAGCAAAACCAAAACTGCCCTGCCGTCTCAAAATTAAAATAAGAAGAAACATCGGTAAAAACAATATATACTGTCACTGAACGCAATGAAGATTCTGGAAATTAATAGCAACGGCTGGACGACTATAATGACTATATACGGAAATGGATTCAGAAAGATTGATGCAGATATGATCTTAATTTCAGAGCATGGGATCGACACGCGAAATTCAGAATTGAAGATCTGGAATTACGAAGTGTTAATCACGAAATATTTGGAGGAGCAGAACGACGGTGCAGCTATTGCAATAAAGAAATAGATAAAATACAAGTAAATAATAAGACCGGAAAAATCCTATCTCGCAATTGAGCTCGAACTCGCCATAGGAAAGTTGGTCACTGCTGCCAGATATTAACCGCCAAGGAGAGACGTTTTACCCATTCGCTCTCTCGCTGGCCTATTTGGCAGAAGAATTTCCACTATATTAATGGGGGATCTGAACGTCAGATGCCGAGAATCTGTCTACAAGGCCTATAACGAAATTGAAATAAGTCTAGACAATCAGCTGGATAGAAATATTGTCCAGCGAATAGACCTCGACTTCCCCACCTCTTTCAGAGGTGTAAGTGCCACAAAACCAGACAAATGTATGGCAAATCGTCAACTGCTGTTTAATTACTACATTGAACCAGTCCAGGTACTATGTTGTGATCATATACGGATCTTGCTTACCATTAACTGGAAGCCTATGCAAGTCCCAGCTGCAGTTAGGAAGAACTACAGAAAAGCAGACTGTCAAGGTTACGCGCGCCTTCTCGAGGCCTACCACTTACCCAACTTGGACAAGGCAATCCTAGAGGAGATTGACGAGGCACTTGACTTTAACAACCATCACCTCCGACGCAGATAGAGCTTGTATCTCTAAGTCCGAGTACAAGACCATGTGAACATATAGATAGACTGAGTATATTAAGGAACAATACCGTGAACTGAAATTACAATATAAGATCAACACCAGGAATGCATCAGGTCACTCATTACAACAGATTAAAGAGATCAAAGAAGAGCTCAACCAGTTGATCGTCCAGCAACACTGGAGACGATGGGGATGATGAAACGATGCGAGCGATAGTCTAGACCACGAGGGAACAAAGTCAGACGTCTCAAAGAATCGACTAGGCAAAAAAATAAGATTGAACTACTAAAAGAAGATAGAAACATCGAAATAGAAGAGGAAAAACTAGAGAGATATTCTGAAAAATCTTTAATAAAACTGAGGAAAACGAAGATTATGATATAAAATTGTAAAGTAACATCATATACGAAGTTAACAACCAAATACATAAGATTTTCCCATCACCACCACCACCAGGTAGATAGACAAATCGACAGAGACGCCTAGATCACCTAAGAGAAACTACTTAGCTCGCTTCGATCATTCCGTCAAAAAGCCTTAGGACAATCGGAGCTTACAAAGTTAAACTTTAAAAAGGTAGCATCCAACGTCATCGAGGGCATGAGGAGAATTTTTAAGGCCTGTCTGAACACAAGATACTTTCCAGAGGCTTACAAGACGGTAAAAAACATTTTCCTTCATAAGCAAGGGAAGGACCCGAGGTTGAGTGAGAGCTACCGGCCACTAAACGGGAGAGGAGGTACGTGGACATTGTTTCTCAGGATGTATCAAAGACGTTTGATAAGGTGTGGCAACGGGAAATCCAATAGAAGATATTGTGGCTGGGCCTGAGGGGAAAACTTAGAAAGAACTCTGTGACTATGTCATGGAGCGGGTGGCGTATGTCATTTTACGGTGCACGGAAGGACCGAAGTTTTCGCTACTCGATTTATACCGCACGATGTCTTAGCTTCTGCAAATCCCACTTGCCTCAACATTCAATTCGCTTATGACTTTAGCCAGATAAACACTTGTCTATGGAGGAATGCGCCTGTGCAAGCTCGGATGACAGCAGCAGAAATCGAGAGACCAAACACCTACGAGGAATAATGGATGATTTGAACTAATCAAGAAGCCTTCCAAGAAGATATATTTTTGCATGGAGAAAAATATATCTACGAAATGAACAAGGAGAAAGGTACAAAAATGAAAAACATCAAGGAAAAGTTTAGATGACACTTGAAATCATTTTTGTATGACACCAGAAGAAAATGCAGAATTTAATGGAGAAATAGAAGAGAAGTTTCATGAATATCTCCGTAACAACAAGGAGAAAATATTTCCAGCGCCCGTCTTCGAAGACCAAAGGCAAAACCCTGAGACCAGTGGCCACAACAAGCATCGAGGAAATAAAGAGCGTTATGTACTCATTCACATAGAAAATGTCGTAAGCAAAAAGAGTTACCAAGTTCGTAATTATCCTGCACCGAAAAATATCATCAAAATTATGAAGAACATATCGGATCCTCCCCAGACGACTTTCAGTAGTTCTTAAAGTTTTCTACAATTATCTACCTGCCCATCATTTAAGGGTCTCGAGGTTTTCATTTACAGAATCTATCATTCATAACCTTTTAGTATGCCACTCTTTTTCTATTAGTCTCTCTGTTGTTCCCTCTTCGCTCTCCACATCTACTTGCCTTTTATGTTTATTTCTCTCCTGAAATGTAAACTAGCTGTTTCAAAAGAGTATCAAATTTAGATTATTCAATCTTATCAATGGTTGCTAAACGGCTTGATACATACTTATTTACTTTCTCTACATTTTAACATCTAATTTCTTTGCACAGCATCTTTTCAAATTTTCCAACAGTGATGCAGTCTTTGCTTTTGCTTAAAAATTATGGCTTAGTTTATTATTTACGTTAATTTAACAATAAATCAAAAGCAAGTTTCCCATGCTCTTTGGGCATGGGAAATATTCATTTCTTAATTATGACTACTGACGTTGCCTACCCTGGCTTATCTCTAAGCTTTACCTCTATATTTTCATTTTTCCTTTTACTATGACCCTCATCGAAACCTCATCCCGGGTCCTTTACAGAGCAGATGTGTAGGGTAATAGTATACAACCTGAACCACGCTTATAGCTTGGTAGAGAAATTAAGTATTTCTCGGTTCTCCTTGAAACAATCTTAATGAAACTTTTGACATCTGGTCTGCACAAAATGATAAAACTAATGTTATGTTTTCATTATGTTGTGTCACGTACTTCAATTTTTATTTCAGATTCGTCGTTGATTTGGTGAATCACGCTGATACCACATAGGCTCTTTAAAAATAATGCCACGTCTCATAGTTTTCAACGATGAATACATTCTTTTATCATCAAGGAAAGTGCCAAAGGCATCTCTGTTATTATGGAGAAGATAGTTTGCCACCTGTACACATTTAGACGAATACTCAAGGAAACTTCGCTAAGCAAGAAGCGATCTGATTGTTTGACCACCAGGAGTGTACTGCTAGGGATTTGACGAATTTTGGCCGCTAGTCGCGTAGGAACCAGAATAAACAAGCAAACTCATTTTCCCCGCTGCTGGTCAGCCTACTGCAATATCTAGAAGGAGGACTTGGATACCTGGCTAGAGGACATACCGTTGTTAGTTCTAGGACACTCTAGTTTTCAGGCAAGAAAACGCTCCAGAGGCGCCCCCTCCCCCTCCAGGTGTTTCTGAGCTCCTACTGCATAATAGTTCAAAACTTGATGGTGTGGCTGCTAGCTTCCCCGGATCTCATAGGAAAATTTGTGTCTATCATTGAACAAAATTGAACAAGGTGTTTATGGAGGTGGACGTAAATTTTCGTTTAAATTTGTATTATGGGCGACCATCAAAACTGAGGCAAGAGGCAGTCCAACAATCGACTATTTATACATTTGCAGTTTTTATGTATGATAGTGTTTTTGAAGTCATCCGTCGAACTAGCGCTCATGTGGGCGAATAATTATGGCTTTCTGTTAGATATATACGGAAGGTATGCTTAATTTGCATAATTATCTTTCGTTTTCTCTGTATAGCCTAGTCTTATTAAAAATATATGGCGTTCTCCACCCAAAAATCAACAAATCTGAAATATAAATAGATGTACCTAACACAACATAATCAAAACATAACATCATGTTGCCACATTGTGCCGACCAGCTTGGAAAACTTTCATGAAAAATAATTCCTAGACAACTGAGGAATCCTATCTTTCCCTACAACCCCAATAAAAATAAGCTTAACATCTAAAAATCGCATATTCGACCACATTTTGAAATTAGCGTACATGAGACTATATAGAAATATAACTTGTTACTTTATTATACACTAAAGGTAAGAATTAAGTTGGTTGACACAAGTTTTTAGGTTGAATAAATTGTATTAAAAGTTATTAAAATGATTTGGAAAGAACTTTTGACCGTAAAAGTGAAAGATGGAAAGTTCAATCCGAGCTTCTGTCTCCTACTGGTGTACCAAACTCTTCTTGCACCATTCTTTCTTTCCCTCAATTTTATCATACCTTATTTCTCCTCTCACCCCAATCAATCCTTTTCCTTTTGCCGGCTAAGGGAATGTCTCAAGTATTCTGTATCCACTGATACCTGGAGACGCAACACGCCCTGCCATCCTCAATGTCCCCAAGAGTTACAAAATATACCTAAACTACCACAGCTTTATTCCTCCTTGAAATATTGATTTTACTATTTTTCGCCACTTTCTTTGCAAGACAAGTTTGTCTTATTTTTCTGCCTGGTGGCTGAATCTGGAAGCTATTCATTGGCGGTCAGTTTTCTTTCATTCACCTCTAGTAGAAGTTTTCCCGTTCCTCTTTGCTTTGGTTGGTGGGGGTTGTTTTGATCCATCCTCCATTCTCACCCCATCTTTCTCCAACCAGGCCCCTCCAATCGTTCTTTAGGTAACACACGTTTAGTAGAATGTGCAAACTTACAGCAGCTGACATCTGGAGAATTATTTATCCCTCTCGGATCATAACCACAACAGATTTTCCATCCCTGTTTCAAACTGGCTGGAATAACGACAACCATAATTTTCCGCACATTTTTCCTTCCTTGATCTTCCCCACATTCTTTATAGATCACTCCTTACAAACTTTGGGACGGAGGTGCTCTCGTTTGTGTTTCAATTTAGACCCTGGGAAAACCCTCTCAATTTTTGCTATCTCCCTTTTTTTCTTTCATTTCCCTCTTCTCTAGTGGGGCTTGGCTCTCATAACTTTGATATCAATTAATGACCAACTTTACATCCATCTCACTCCTTTTAATCTTCGACAAATACAAGCGGGGAATGATAGCATTCCAAGGGACAAATATTTATTTTGGAATCATATCTCTTTAAATATTTGTAAAAATATTGCCAGATTACATTTGAACGATCCTAATGATTTGCTCATTAATCTTAGCTGTCAAGAGTCGACTGTTTTTTGAAAGGTTGTAATTAATACTTCAAATAGATAGAAGGGAAGCCTTTAAGTATAATTTTGCTCCATTTAAAAGACGGTTTCATTATAAATTCCTTAACGACGCCTTATAAATTCACTCATTAAGCGGAATTGTGAATAACTCTACGGGAGAAGCACCGATCGTTTTAAAAAATGTGATGTGGTGCGGCTTTGCAGCATAGATTTTGGTTTGTATCCAGATCCGATTTGAAATTCTGACTCTCTTATTATCTTTAGGTTAATCAAAGTTATCTCAAATGTTTATTGACGGATTTCAATTAAAATTTAGTGAAGAAAGTGATATTGAACCAACAAATAGTTGTATAAATCTGGGTTGGATTCACATCTAATTTCTGATTCTGGATCAATTACACTGGTCAACATATATTTTTCATCAGAGCCTTTCCTATTCTTATTTGATGCATTTTCCATGCTGAATCCGAATCTGCCTTCAGTTTTGCTCTAGCACGTACCGTTTTTAAGATATGCCAAAGATTTAAAATGGCCTCCTCCCAGTATAAAATGTAGTAAATTACTGGTATTGCTCTATTGCATGCATCATTATTGTACTACTAAGTTAACCAAACTAGATGCTTCGTGGGTTTTTGCTGGTTAATTGGGTATAGAGCAGAATTCATTTACATTTGTAACCCGCATGCAATTTTTGCGCAATTATTTATAATTATGTTTTATGCTTTCGGGTTCCTCGTGTGATGTGTATATTCTGAGTTCTCCTTCTGCGGTGATCATAAAAGGCTTCCAAATATTTCCACAAAGAAGTAACAATGCCTCAAGAATGCAAAAATCATCCAGATAAATTCTTCTATGTATGTGGGCATTTACAACAAAATCTCAGCAGCATACTATCACAAATCATATAAAGAAAATGTACAAACTATAATTCGGTTACCCTCTGGTTACCAGGGTAAAGCATGGGCACCACACCAAACTTGTACTTCCAGCTCTAATGGATTAAGTGACTGGATTAACAAAAAGAAAGCTTCAATGCCCTTCGCTGTTCCTATAATATGGAGAGATCCCAGAGATCATCTCGAAGATTGCTATTTCTGCACTGTAAAAACAAAAGGGTTTTTCTGCAAAGAACAAGTACCATATTGTTTATCTAACCATGGATTCGGCGTGCAGACCAGTTCCACATGATATATCTTTGCTAATTCCAGTTCCACCTGATGATGGCCTCGTACCTGATGATATCAGTGATGATAGCAGTACTGAAGGTGCATGCACATTAGATGCGGATGTTGAATATGAGGATGCTAACTCTGAGTCAAAGTTATTTACTCAGAAAAAAATTGTTACTCGAGAAAAATGTCCATGCAAGTTAATTCAGAAGGCCTAATCGTAATTTAACTTCATTCTTCACAGTTAATGGACATCTCTGCTACTGTCATGATATAAATGGATAGTTAGAAGCCTTGCCACAGACATAGGAGGCGTCTGACTGGCGTGTCTTTATTGATGCTTCTAAGATAAGTCTGAAAGCTGTCCTCTTGCACAATGGCAAAATAAAGCCTTCCATTCTTATTGGCCATTCTTTCCACCTTAAAAATACATATGAAAATATGGATATTCTTCTTATAGCCATAAACTACCAAGCCAATCAATGGTACATCTGTGGTGATCTAAAAGTCATAGGCAGGCTAATGGGTATGCTAGGAGGATTCACAAAGTACTGTTGCTTCTTCTGCTTGTGGGATAGCCGTGCCACTGCAAAACATTATGACAAGCGTGACTGGCCACTTCAATCTATGTACATATAAGCCTAGAATAAGCAGTGTTTATTCTCTCCCCTAGGTAGAGCCTTAGAAAATATATCTGTCACCTCTTCACTTGAAACTAGGTCTAATGAAAAACTTCGTGAATTCAATGGCTAAGGACAATTCTCAGGGATTCCAATATTTGTGCAAATATTTCCGCAACTGAGCGCGGCAAACCTATAAGAAGGCATATTTGTGTGACCCAAAATCAGAGAGGTTTTAGCAGACCCTGACTTTGAGAAGACCCTCACTTCTCCAAAACTAAATGCATGGCTAGCCTTCAAGTGGTTATGTGCAAACTTTCAGGGCATCAACAAGCTACCTGCATACAGAGATGGCGTGGAAAACCTTCAATCTTAGAAAGAAATGGGATGCCTTGTGTCACTTAAAATCCACTTCCTGCATTCGCACCTAGACCTTTTTACATAAAATCTTGGAGACTTAAGTGAAGAGCAAGGTGAGCGTTGCCACCAGGATATCAAGACCATCGAAACTTGCTATCAAGGACTTTGGAATGAGAGCATGATGGGAGATCATTGTTGGATGTTATGTTGTGATAATCCTGAGAAAATATTCAAACGCAAATCCCATGCACAGCGTTTATGAATTCAAGTTTTGACTTATTATCCCTTTAATCATTGTTTACCATTCTTAATCATGCAATATAATTACCATTAACTTTATGATGCTTGTAAAATAAACAAAACATGGCTATTTATCTTTATCTTATGTTTACGCCTAAAGCGAAGGATAAATTTTAGAATTTCTAAATGTTAAATGCATCATTTTGTGTCAGTTCAACTTCTCAATACACATGGAGATATACAGAAGGCAATTTTTTTCTAGCAATGGCGCTATGCAACCATACATATATCACCAGTTTCGGCAAAGAAATCAGAGTAAAACGCTCCATTCTATCAGCGACGGGGGTCATAATGCATTTTCGAATACCTCAAAAACCTGATCCGCTAAAGAAAAGCAAAGTCAGATTTGAAATCAGCGAGAAAAATGCCATGACAAAAGTTTGCTCAAATCTCTGATGATTAAAAAAAGTTCAAATTTGTTGACAACTCTTATTCTCTTTCTCTAATATTCGAGATTCGGCATTTTCTGGTATTTGGCTGAGCTATGTGTTCTATGAGAGATGTAATTTTATGGCTTATAGAATTTTGCATTTTACTGATACCGAGAAGAAGATGTCCCCTGTCCAATTAACTGGTAATAAAACTGCCCAGTCGCTCCTATTGGCACCTCGGTTAGTATTAGAGAAACATGCAAATTTATGAGAAGGAGAGGCAGTTTACTGAGATTATTGTATATAATATATCAGTGTGTCTCCAAAGTTTGAACATATGAAAAATGCATATTTTCAATAAAAAATAAATACAATTTAAATAATTGTAATATTTAAAAAAATATATTTAATTTCCACCATTTATGATAAAAGTTTGATGCGCTTGACAAGATTAACATGAACCAACCCAATGCATTAATTTCCTTTAATTTGGGTTCATTTTTGTAGGCTGCTTTCCTTCAAGTGTCTCGTATCCGTAATTTTCATTGAGTACAACGTCTCCTTTAGCATACCGCAGGGAAAAGTAAATCGGGGGTAAAGTTTGGAAAATGAGGAGAACCTTTTTGTTATTTCCTATGTGTCCGACTTTAGTGGGACTCTATATAATTCCTTAGTTAGAAGAATTATAAATTTCCTTATCCAAAAAACACCTACGTAAAATTGGACTTCCTTCTCATTTGAAAACTAGAGTCGTGATAAAATATTTATGCAAAAGTTATTAATTTTTTGTACACTTACATTTAGGAACTTTAAAATATTATCTTACATAAAGAATATATAAATTCTGAAGTTTTAATTCACGTCTAACCATTATTTATATAGATAATGGAACAATATTTATCTATTACGCTTTGATAAAAGACATTGTTTTAGCATCCATTAGTCACCAATGACTAGAGTCGGAAGAAATATTCGATGTTCTTGGACCACTTAGACCTATCAATCTCGTTGCCTACCTATAATTACTTCCGATAGTTTCAATGGCTAAATTTGCTTCCTGCATTAAGTAAAAATAAAAAAATCATTTACTAATGATTTAGGAATATGGCCTAAATGAGTCGAAAGACATCGGTTTTTTGTTTAATAGGTGTCATTTTCATTCGTCCCTGATCTTTCGCCAAATGGAGTCCCAAATCAGCGTTATTTTGCCCCCGGCGTTAGGATGTAATTTTAAGCGTTAAACTGTAGAGTATAGAGCGGACCTCATTGACCTTTTTAGTTGAAGGTCATGGAACGATTTTCAACAAATTTTGAGTTACTTCTTAAGTTAAAAATGTTATATATGTGTATATGGCTCAAGCTAACTTAAAGCAACACAGAGGTTTAGTAAGAAGACCAAGGTTGCCTTAATTCTAATTTAGTAGATGTTTTGCACTTTTTGTAGTTTTCTGTAGACAGTAAACTGGTTTATCCGAGATTCTTGAATATTGGGGACAAGTCTCTCTCTTTTAAGCATATAGTTAGTTCTTTAAAATTTTGTCTTATAGGTTTAAATTAGTCTTAGGATTGGATGAATGCAAACGCGAAAGGAAGAAAATATAGAAATTAGTAGTGGTCTAGTCTTATTACTACTACTTGTTTTGAATTCTGTTATTTCTGATTTTGAATCCATGAAAAAGTTAAGCGTGGAATCTGACCCAAAGATCATTTGATCTGGTTTTAACCGCCATGAAGACGAACAAAACTAAGGGCTCATAAAACGACATAGTAAGTGTGGCTCAACATCACCACGATTGCAGAAGCCCTTTTTACATTATATATTTTTACAGCATGAGTTTGCCCAAAGGGGAGATAAATAATTCTGTAAAAGTGCTCTTAATTTCTTTTGGGTGTGCAAACATAAAACCGCTCGCATCATTCCCTAGTAACGAGTGAAGGATTAGAAAAAGCAATAAGATTAGTTTCTTATTTTCTCTTTCGTTAGATTAAGGTTTGAATTTTAGCTAAATGTTAAGTTGACTTTAGTGAAGATAGGTTTGGTTTGTAAGTTTATTTAAATTAACTGATATCATCATTATTCTTAATTGCTCATATTCAAAATGGGGGCCAATAATCATCAACTCTACATACAGAATAGACGTCTCTCATGTCTCGATTTTTATACCTTACCTCCGTAACTGTCACCTTTCGAGCGATCGCGCGCTCTTGATTGTACCATTTGTTACTGCCATAGGCGACCGTAGTCGCCCCATTGCACTTACCTTTCATAAGCTGCTATCATATCTAATGCTTAATATATATGCGTATGGTATGTGTATAGGTATAAGTATGTGTAAAGGTACAACAGCTATTTTGGAAAAGCAGTCAAATGTTTCTGTGTTTTATAGTTATTTGCACAGCAGCAGACAAATATGTATTCTTTGCATGTTTCTTCTCATCTATTCTTCTTTTATTCACATATTATCATTCTTTACAAAAACAATCAGGTCTTTCTCACAACTCTTACTAGCTCAAATTGTTCTCCAGATTTCATTTTTTTTTAAAACGCTATTCGAATACAATCACCTCGAAAGCGATTGTATACATTTAATAAAGCTCACATTACTCTGAAGCCTTTCACCATATCCTATCATTTTAATCAATGTATGTTCAATCCTCTCCCCTTTATTTCACTCTACACCAGATATATTTCATGCATGTCCAGTAACTTACATCTTGTATCCCATTTCTTTGTAGGAAGTGTTTACATATCTTCCTCCAGCTCTACAACATCTTTATATATCCTTCATTATTTCATCAGTCATTCTTAAATTAGCCTCATTCTGAGTTTGCCATTACAGCTCGCCTTAACATAGTGAATCCACTGTAATTATTGTATTCCACTTTATCCAATCTCGTCGTAAACGAAGTTACTATCGCAGAATTAATTCACTCTCCAGAAGATCTTCCGCCTTCAAAGGTCTTGCAAAACAAAAACCCGACCCAATCCATAAAAATCCCTACTATTAATTAACATCTTGAATTCTATTAATATCATCTATTCCAGCTTCCTTTCACATTTCCAGACCTTTTATATCAATAAAGAACATATACTTATCGATTTCTTGCTTTAATAGAGCACCAAGCTTCAATCGCCATTCGGGTGTAATCATAATTTCTATTTGCTATTTAAATTTATTTATTCTCTACAGGAAATTTTAAAACCATGTGGGCATTTGCTCGGTAATAAACCTGTGCGAATCTTGGTAATGGCTCAAGTTAGAGTTTATTGATTTCATCAACATGAAAACTCGTATAAATTACTGCCTGTTAGTGAGTTGTCACAGAAAGAATTACTTTTTGTTTGATTTTCTTATCTCATCCTAACTCCCGTGTTTAGATTTAATTATTCTTCTTGGTCTAAAAAAAATTTAGTGTGTTTTGAATTTCTAGCTAGTGATGTTTTCTTGTTTTCTCTTTTGATGTGGTCTAAATCTTTCTTTATTTTCATTGTGATAGTAGATCTAATTAAGGCTGAAATACACCATTAAACACTATTCAACAAATTATGTACTTTTTACACATGATGAAAAACAGCTACATAATTTTTTTATTTTTTCCGCAAGTAATATTAGTTCTTAGGAATTTTTAGGGGATGTTAATTTAATATTAAGCTGTTAATAATTATACAACTGTGGTTCTTGCAAAAGAAGCTCACTTTTCAATTGCAGTTTAGTTTGTTTTAATTCCTCTTTTCTAAAGGATCTCTAAGTTTAGGGCTAGGATAGCAAGCTTATGCCCGATTGTTTCTAAATCGAGTGCGATAGTGGGACTTTCCACTGCAAGTACCATCAGTCGACCCTCTTTTACTACACATAACAATTATTTTGACCCGTTTTATTATTCGGATCTTAAACATCGCCAATTTATCCGGATTTGTTCTACCCATAACCTTCACCTAAAATATATATATATATATATATATATATATATATATATATATATATATATATATATATATATATATATATATATATATCATTAAATTACTTCAAACATGAGCGCAAATTTATAGAGGGTTATCTGTCTTCTTTCTTTTGCTAATTCGTGAGAAAACTGATTAGAAAAATGATGAGAATATATTAGAGGATCCTTTACGAAAATTGCTTCCTCTTTCTTTTACTATTATTTACATTTTTACCAAGTCTTCCCCTAATACCTTTCACAACACACCTGCTATTATGAAAAGCAGAACAATTTTCTAGGGGGATTAGCTCTTTCAATGCAGTAGCATAGAAATGGTTGCTGAACTTAGGGTAATTTTTTCGTCTTCTGTGAAAAATGTTTTTGGCTCACGAGGATTTAGGTGAGTGATAAACGATGGTGTTTTGGTTGGCTAATTTTAGAAAATGCCAATCATCTTTACTTAGAAAGGAAAACATAACAAAACCTCTTCAGAAACAGGAAAGTAAACCTTAATGACGCGGAAAAGAAGAGATAATCGAATTAGCATAACATGCACGAAACAAGGGAAGAAACCTCTTTACTTATGATGAGGAGAGGAGAATTAGAGTCTCGTGAAAATCTTAGGAACTAGGTTATATGCAGTAAAATACACATAAGAACCAGTTTACAAGTAAAAGTGTATAATTATAATTTGCTTTGATGGATAAGTTAAACTGTAACTTGGAGATACATACAAAAGCGACTTGTAGTACTGTAACCAAGAGTTACTGAAATGGAGTTGTGTTTATTTACATTGAAAGTTACTATGGTAAGAGAAGCTGTTTTGGAAGATACCTGGTACTTTTGACTTACTGTAAATTTTTTCGAAACATTTACAGGAAAAATCGAAAAGAAAATCATCTCCTCCCAATTAATAAATCAGACTCGCTTCCTCTTAAATTCAGGTAGAACAATTTACTATTTCGCCATTTGTTTAAATGTGTTATACTTGGTTTTCCACTCCACTTTAGCTCCAACAAATTGAAGCGCGGTTTTTACCACAATTATTTTTCCTTGTTTAAAATCTATTTAACACTTTGGAATTATTATATTTCCTCTACATAAATCTCTTTAAATTGATTCTTTCTTCTACATATTTTCTCCCTTCGCTCTCCCTCTTCCTCTTTTGTAACGGATCCTTAGGATGAAATATGAATTCCTTTTTTTATGAACTCTTTCAAGTCAATCGTTGGATTATGCCCTGTTAACAGAGGCTCTCAGCTCTACATGTCTTGTTTACATGTGACACGAATTAGAAGAAGCAACATATGAGCGTCGCCGAACGAGTTCACAGAAGCAAGAGGAAGAATAGTTATGTGGGTCGTTAATTTTGAGAACATAAGATCGCTGGAGATTAAGGTACCAAAATAGGCACAGTTAACTCGTTAACGCTTAAGCGTTAATGTTATATTTTATTAATCAAAACAATCCATAACAATACATAAACACTGGAAAAATATAAAATATAAAAATTGCGAAACTATAAAAGAGCAAATTTAATTTTTCTCATTTTTTTCCTTTATACCTTTGCAAATTTATATATTTTGTAATTTTAGCAGTTTTGAGGTGGTCTTAGAAAATATTTTTGGTATTGTTTTAAAATGAAAAAATGATAATTAATGCTAACGCTTTACCTTTAACTTCGATTACGTTTTAAAAGAATTACTCGATTAATTTCGAGCCTACCTCAGAAGACGCCTAAATTCCATGTTGAACCTATTTAAAATTTTATTCTCTATAATATTTTAATCTCTTTGTAAATTATCAAAACCATTTTGTATTACCTTACACTTTTCACCTTTGGATTTCCTCTGCCATTTCCGACTAGTCTTTACAAGCTTTTTTGCAGGTATTTGCTGTCACTGGTGCATTTTGCACTAGTAAGATTTTTATTATATATTTCATTATAATAATATTTTACTTTAGCATTTTGAAATATAGATCGTATGAATGTGTTTTACCTTTTCATTTTTTACCTTTAATTATTTTATTTAAGGAGTGAAGAGGAAAACCAAACAACATGTTTATCCTAATCTTCCTTCTACCACACGACCAGTTCCTCACGATATTTTTAAAGAGAGTAATGAGGAATATGAAGAAATGGACATCTCTTCATCATTTAGGCCTTCAAGTTTGGAAGCAAACCAACGTAATCCTTTAAATCAAGCCAACTGAACGATTGACTAGAGATTTTGGTCTATCAAAAGAGTCAACCCAGTTACTTGGTGAAAATAATTTACTAGCTCCAGAAACAACCACAGCAGAGATGAAGGGTTTCGAAAGTTTTCTGCGTTCACGAAAATTCTATGCTGGTTTATTGGAAAAAATGTCAATAGAATAATTGAAGCTTTCGGCTTCCTCTATAGACCAAATCAATTGAGACATTTTATAATTTCCTCAACCAGAAGTTTAAAGTCTGTTCTTTTAAAAAAGGAAATAAAGTAGCCTCTGTTCCAGTTACACATTCTGTCCAATTAAAAGACAAATTTGAAATTATAGAGACTTTACTGAATGCTGTGAAGATTCATCTTCATGAATATAAGATTTGTAGAGATCTAAAAGTAGGAAATACATATAAATGCCATTTATTTAAAAAAAGAATTCAGTTGAACATCATAGTTACTTTATCTTAAAATAAACCTTATTTATTGGGTTAAGGAATAGGTTCTTGTGGTTACATGAAATTTATTCATTACCATTAACAATTTTAGAAAAGCTTAATTTTTAATTGATAACTATATGCAATTTATTCAATAATGTATTCTCTGTTGTTATTTACGACTTCTTTCCAACTTGCATCTGCAATAAAAATCTCTGGATTATGACTCGAAGAATTCGTCTAACCAGGTTCTTAATTCCACATCAGTATTGAACGAAACGCCGCGCAAATTGTTGGATAGCGATCGGAACAGATGTAAATCCAATGGATCCAAGTCTGGCGAATATGGAGGATGCGGCAGGATTTCCCAATTAAGCGTTTGGACGGCGTCTTTTGTCATATTGGCAATGTGAGGATGAGCATTGTCGTGTTGCAGAAGGACTCCATAAAGTCGATGAGGTCCCTTTTCACGAATAGCTTCTGCGAGTCGATAAATTTGTCGAACGTAGAGTTTTGCATTGACAAACTCGTTCGCAAGAAGCTCATAAAGAATGATTCCTTCACAATCCCACCAGACACACAGCATCGTTTTTCGTGGATGAAGTCCTTGCTTTATTCGCGAAAGTGTTTTTTTTTATTAGGGCTAAGCCATTGTTTTCGATGGTTCATATTGACATAAACATACTACTTTTCGGCACAGAGATGATGCGGTAAATAAATCTGTCCTTATATCCACGAGTAGCCTTGTGACGAGCAAGCAATCCTGCGGCAATCGTGGAGCGTTGAAGTTTGTTGCTTTCGCTCAAAGCGTGCGGAACCCATGCACCGAGTTTTTTAACTTTTCTTATCGAATGAAGGTGATTCACAACAGTTTTCTGATCACACGCCAATTGTACAGCCAATTCTCTAGTCGATTGACGAGGATTTTCATGAACAAGGTCCTTCAATCGATCTTCATCCAACTTAATGTGTGGCCAGAAATTTCTTCGTCATTAAGATTGAAATGACCGTTTTCGAAACTCGAAAATCACCATTGAGCTGTCCTTTCTCATAAAACATTTCCTCCGTACACAGCACAAATATCGCGACGAGCTTTGGCTGCGTTTGCATTGTTCCCGTCTCGATTGAAAATGAATAACAACAAGTGTCGAAAATGCGCCTTTTTTTAACTTGACATTCCATTTTAGTGGCACAGAACCAAAATTAAATTAAATCAACTTTTAAATAAACCGCAATGACTCAACTTCAAGACGTAGCCTAAGCAAAAGCCTAATAGTCTATTCTGTTAAGAGACGTAGCCTAACCTTTGCAAATTTTTCTCTCATTATTTTTTATTGTTTCTTAATATCTGCACAAATCACGTCAACAAAACTTAAATCAACACAACATTAAAAAAAAACGCAAGAACTTATTCCTCAACCTAATATTTGATATTAAGTGGCAAACTAGCTCCGAATATCATAGTATAATTAGCAATGCGAATAGCAATTGCGGCAAGATGTCGTTTATCCTTTATATATTATTGAGATTTCCGCGACGTTATCCGGGAATATAAATAAAACAGTTCAGATCAAACTGAAACAAGTTTGAAAGGTTCAACTTTAGAATGAACTTGACTGGTAAAGTTATGAATTAAGGAAATTACTGATTTTTCTTATTTCATACCCCCTAGAATATCGAGGTTATCTTCTGCTCTTTCATGATAAATTCTTACTAAAATAGCGTCTTAAAATATATTGTTGCAAATCATGGCTGCAATATTAAATTCCTCCATTAATGTTAAAATGAGAGTTTCAACTCTCATCCGAAATAACCCTCGAGGATAACAAGGTTGGTACACGAACTACTTTATTATGTAATTCTTTTTCAATTATGTTCCATCACTGACTTTCCATTCCCTACCCCCTTCCCCTTCCTATCACTTCCCATATTGAGTTTTGTGGTTATTATAACCACAAGTAGCCACCTTCAGCTTGCATCAGGTAAGGCCTGGGAACGTTCCTCATCCGCGCCAAGCAAGTGACTGCATCCAATATGCAAAAGTAACCAAGTTCCTTTTATGACAGTTAGATTGGTCTATTGGATGCAGGTACTTACTTAGCGTGGAAAAGTAGTGCCCCAAGTGTAGGGGATGGGGAGGGGGGGGTAATATGAAGGTGGTTACTCAGAGTTACATTTAGCACATATCATCAATGCTTAGATTGATGTTTACCTTACTAGTGTCAGTCCTTAATAATTTACTTCGGTACATTTTCACTTCTTCCAACTCCTCCTCGTTTAAAATCTTCCAACAATCTATAAAGTCCTTTTAATAATATGTGCTGAAATCAATTTAGCAAATATTTCACTCGACCTATTTTATTATTCATTATGTACATACTTATGTACATAAATCATTAGCCAAGGAAGTAAATACACTTATATAAACGTAAAAGGGAGTGAGATTAATTTTTGAACAGAGCTAGCGGTCTCACAATAAAATACTCTAACTCCAACTCACATTAATACATAGCTTCCTGTCTGTTAGGAATCACACTGCGGACACAAATTTATTGTGTCTACAACTTCGCATTCACGCCTTTCTCTACATACCAAAATTGTTAATAATTTCATTTATTTCTCTCTGTAGAGATTAAAATTCGCCTGAATTAATTATACAAAGAACGAAATTACCAAAGTCAAGGATGGTCCATTCGTTCCTACGTTTAATGGACCTAATCCATCCATTCCATCTCTCAAAGAACTATGGCAAGGGAAATCCGAGTGAAAAAGTTTTCTATAAGAAAGAGAAGTAACTCTATTGACCGCTGAAATCTATAATTCGTTAGAACAAAAACTGTTTACAAATTATTCGGAAATTTTCCCATTACTTAAGAGACTTTGCAAACGTTTAACTTCAAATTAAATCCTAGAATTCAATCGTAACTTACAGAAGTGTCAATAAAAGTCACTCATCAACAACGCCAAGAAAAACTTAAATTGAAATGAGTGAATTGGTAAAATTGAAATAATTTTTCCTTCAAAAGTTTCAATTTTAATGTATTCTTTTAAATCATTTTCCTCTTATAACAATAAAGTGTAATACTGAATAAGAGTGGTGGACGCGTTTTATGCTTCTAAAGCCCGTAATACTTTCATGTGTCGTTATAATATTGAAGTAGGCTTATAATTTTTATGGCAGAGAGTGTGTCTCAAACTTTTAAAAGTCAGAAAAAGCAAGATTTCAACCCGTTTCCATCACGCAAGAATCTACGATACCATCTTGCAATGCTTAGGTTAGGTTCTCGAAGTTGTTTTTAATATTAATATAGTTAATGGTAATGAAGGGTAAGGGTAATAAAGTATTTATTCGTATTTAGCATAAATTTATGTTCAAAATGGGAGATAATTATCTTAAATTTATCCTCACACAAAAGTTTAGAAGGCGAAAAACATTGCTACAATAAGGTCGGCTGACTGAGGTGCCGTTTAGTTTTTCTCGAGAGGTGGACCTGCTTAGTCTTTCTCCCGAGGTGCTAAGAGGAGAGGTAACGTTTCATCATTGCAGAGCGTCTCATACTGCTTTGAATCAGTGTATTAGTGTCCTATGAGTTATAGTTCGATATGAGAAAGGGTCTATTACACTGTATAAAGTCACCTAAAGACAATACTTAATCCTCATATCGAGCCTCTAAACCCTTGTAGCGATTATGCAATTGATTAACACTAATGAAAGGTGAGGAAACTTGGGGGTCTTTTCTGTTTGGCGGAAGGCGGATCTTTTGTACCAAGTTTTCACCAATGATGCAGTTTTGAGTGCTGAATACCAATATAATATTTCTTTTTGGAGAAATGAAAGGAAGTAGCTAAAAAAAAGAAATTTCAAACTGTAAATTTCAAACTGTCCGGTATATTTTGAAAAAACGAAATGGATTTGAAACTCACTTAAACTGCCATATAATTTCCCAATGTTATTGTTCACTCCCTTTATTATTTCTTCAAACATTCATTTGTATTTATATATAAGTATCCCATAATATTTTTTTAACAAATTTTCATTTCTATTGCGTTTTCGCCACATAAATTCACATAAGTAGGAATCGAGCATCTCACGGTGGGTACCGCCGTGTTCCAATGTTTCACCTCTTTGGAGTGAATTCAAGGGGATTGCTCATGGGGGGTTTAGCACTGCGGGGGCCCCTCTACGATGATCGCGAGCTTCAATCAATTGCAGGGGGGTCTAAGGGGCACAGTCCCCCAGTATATAATCATAATTGTTTATAGAATAATGTTCTAAACTAGTGCGCATTAAATTTTTTTTTTTTTAATACCTCCTTTCATTTCTCCCCAAAATAAATGTTATATTCGTATTCAGCTCTCAAAACTGCATCATTGGTGAAAATCTGGTACAAAAGATCCGCCTTCCGCCAAACAGAAGAGATCCGAAACTTGCCTCGAGATTAAGTAAGAAAGTATGTAATTTCGAAAATAACAAATCGACGAAGTCACATGCTTTCTAGTTCAGTGGATGGAGGTAGAGTGAGCTAGAAGCGATATGTGGTAGAGAAAATGGTCTAAGTAATTGGCCCGCATCCAAACTTGGATTTTTAGAGGATATAAGGTCTGATGTTTGCTTACTTTGTCTATGAGGGCCTCACAACATTTTAAAAAACAACTTCTTTTGCAGGACTATTAATTCTTAAGCGCTGTGAAAAAAGGGAAAAGTTTTGAAGACTTCCCAGATCTATCAAAGTTGCTGTAAATTTGGCAAGCATTACAGTTTACACCACACTTAGCACACTGTATCTCCATCTGTATTTCCTCGAGTTAACATTTCGCTCCTCTTCAATTTTTTTTCGTCGGAACAAAACAAAGCATCTTAGCTTCTCTAGTTTCAACATGGAGCAAACTTTCTACACAGATCAAACAATTCTTTCCTTTCTAAACTAATTTGACCTGACCCATTCGCATAACATACGAGTTGTAACGGATAACTTCATGCAAACCCTTTTTGATGGTGCATTTTGAAACATTGAAGTCCTTTGCAAGTGGTATGATTGAAATTCCCTATTTATCCTTAATTCTTCCTGTAATTTCTGTTATTAGAATGCATGTGTTTTGCTACTAATGTTGGATCACTAACAACAGCTCCCAGGTCTTTCGAACTTTGGCAAAGAAAGATCGAGCAATATTCCAAACCTACGATTTCTGTATCATTATGCTGAGCTTTTGTGGAAACGATTGCAGCTTGCCTTTACATTTATTTCTTCATTTTAATTACATTCCTTATTAATCTAAAAAGCAAATGAAAAAATTAGTCATATGAATGTTAGATAAAAGAA
Organism: Ceratothoa steindachneri; assembly: GCA_963969495.1. Lineage (NCBI taxonomy): Eukaryota > Metazoa > Arthropoda > Malacostraca > Isopoda > Cymothoidae > Ceratothoa > Ceratothoa steindachneri. The sequence continues at coordinate 2,914,350 of OZ018327.1, read as the reverse complement.
ACTACAACTATAAATTCAATTTATTCAAAAGAACTATTTTCGGCTTAAGCCATCGTCAAATGTAGGGTAATGAATCATTGGTGTGCGAACAAGCCATATAGAGGCTGTTAGCAAACCAAATTAATAAACTGAGACATTACATGAACAAATATAAAGGAACATCGGGAGAATTTAACGGTTGAACAATGCATTTATCGGATGGCTATAAGGAACGCGCTGTTAATCCTTCTATAACCTTTTATTTTAAGTGAGGATAATGCTCAATTTAACGCGAAAACAAAGGTTGACAGACAGACACGCAGTCTGTACACGCGGGGATGTGCACACATGCTCATGGACTCATAAACAAAGTTTTTTTTCTGTGCGTGAGAGTCGACGGAACGTAATAAAAGGGTGGGTTCATTCAGCTTGACGAGTTCTTGACGCGGACGAATCAATAACGGGTGATTCGCTAAGTAAACTTTGATGGATCCTTCATTCAGTTTTTTGGAGCCCATAGAATTAATCAAAGCGTCCAATCAAAGCTTTGCATCATCTCTTGGGGCAAATCGATGGGAGTTTTAGGTCCTTGCGGAGAAGATTGTCGTGGGAAGAGAACAAATGACTTGTGGTGAGATAGGATAAATGCATGAGGGAGAACAAAGTGAAAAATTGAAGATTATAGTAGGATTTTGGGCCCCATGTAATCTCGGTGCTATGGTCGGAGAGAGCAAAGGCTCATTATAATTCCAAACTGGGATTTAAGCAGAAAGGAAGACAAAAAGAAGAAATCTAATATAAAAGTCCGTAGAATTTAAAGAAGAAGAAACCCTCACTTATAATGAAATGCCGAAAGAAAAAAACTAAGTAGAAGAGATGAATAAAAAGATTACATAAATACAAGCAAAATGGATTGAATGAAGGGAAGTTTACTAAAGGAAGACAAGTGTTTTGAAGAAAATGACGAGATTAGATTGTAGGAATGATCATTAATCAATCAGAATTGTTCACACTATGTAGTGAAGATCCAGATTCAAGTCTTTCTGGGGTTCATTGCAAAAGAAAGACCAATCGTATTCGAAAAGTGCATAGAAAAAGGAATAAAAGTAATACCAAAAAGAATTAGAAATTTTATTTGTCAATCTACGTTTCATTGTGGTTGAAAGACTTTTCCAAGTGATGAAAAGATTCATTGAAATCATTCAATAAAACTGAGGAGTCTGATAATTAAAGCAAGTTGAACAGAAGAAATAAGTGGGTTTGTAACTTAGGTCACGTCTATAAACTAATCGAAAGGTTCTTGCGTAACATTATGGAGTGAGAACGCATATAAGAATAGTGAAGAAGCAATGGATCACAGAATCAAATATACATTAAGGCTCATAATATTTCATTCGCTATAATCGCGAATAAGATTTAATTCTCCTCTTGGAATTGGAATCACCATTCATCCCTTTGCCTTATTTTGCTTCAACTTTAAATTCCTTTCTCAAGTCTATTAAATAAATAAATCACGATTCAAAATGTGTACATAACCCATGGATGAGGCTAACTTTGTGTAGATTTATTCGTCTCAATCACTATAAACGTCTTAATATTATATAAAAGTATACTTTTTGTGTCTGACACATTGACTATTATTGTTCAGGAAATCGGTCCTCGTTTCCACTTTGCTCTCTCTCTCTCTGCCACTTTATTCACATCAATTACCTCTTTTTTGATTGATTTCTTAGCGTCCGCATCTAAAAAGGATTCGGCGGTTTTCAAAATATTCCTCATCCAATACAGTCCCTTATTCTCAATCTTCTTGCTTCTTATCTACCTTATTTTTGTTTAGGCACGTTTTTACCCATTTTTCTCCATTTACATCTATTGCTGTAGAATTCAGAAAGAGTATATTATTTCAATGTTTTGCTCACCATTGTATACGTCGTTTTGATCAACAAGACATCTTATTTCTCCCTCTCTCATTCAGGTTATATTTTTCACTGCTTGTGTTTTATTTTTCTCTTTTTACCTTAGCTTTTTTTTCCTTTCCCTAGCCACTTTCAAGCAAATTTACCCTTACCTGCATCTTTTCTCCCTCAAAAAATTGAAAAAAGCCCGGGTTGCTTCACTAATTAACGTTGCTAATCTTCAGTTCGATAGGAGAGTCATTCTGCAGAGTTTACGTCTGCGTACTGGCGTTTATGTATCGATTTCTAATGGGGTTTTAGTGCGATGCAACCTCAAGGGGCTAAAGACCCTTAGTCGGTTCGATTTCGCAGTAGCCAGTGAAAAGATCTCCATAGGAACTTGATTTCGAATGATTAATATATTATTCTTCCTCGTTGCTTTAGTCTTTGCGGTTGAGAGAGATTAGGACTTTGTCTACCTGAAATCTTTTCCCACAAGAAAACCAACCTCTCAGGAGAACGAACACTGGATTAAGAAAATTGATGCTACTGCACCTTCGGCTATACTACGGCCAGTTTCTTCCTTTTGGCTTCATTACATTTTTACAACTAATAATTTTACCGCTTTCCTACATTTATCTAAACATTTCTATAAATCTCCTTTTTGAGGCAAAGTAAATGCTCCCTTTTGTTGCCAGAATTTCTTACTTTCCACAATGCGGTAAATGTATCTAGCAGGAGAGAGATCCGGCTTTGATTGCTCTGGTAGGGAACGAGTCTCCCCTTGGGGCGCCAAATGAAAGGCAGAACATCGGCCTTTGTGGAATTATTAAATAGTTTCCTCAAATTAAAGTTGATCTAATGTGTTTGAAGGAATTTGATCAATATTTGTTCACTTTTGATGTTTATCATTCGGTTAAGATAAACCTCTTCAATGGAACGCTTGTAAAGGGTTTCGAACCTATTATAATGTTTTGCTTTTGTGGTTTAGGTTGGGAGAATTTGACCTTGGTTTCGACGAAGGCTTATTTATTTCAGGGTATTTTTACGTGTTTGGGGTTATTTTTCATTAAATAAAATCTAGGTGAATTTTATAAAGGACGAAGGGGGTTAATTTCTCCTGAAAAGTGGGATCTTTTTCTAACCAAGTGGTATTTTAATACTCTTATACCGCCGTTCACTTAACACAAAATACATTAATCATCCAAAAAGGGACCTTGCGAAACGGTTTGAAATTCATCCTCCCATAACATGCAAATACGGAATTTCCCGTTTGCCACAGAAAATCTCTATTGGCTCGTTTGTGACAAAACTGAGTCTTTTTAGCCCTAATTCCCTAATATTTATTAGTTAAAACCAAATGATTTTTACAGATTGAATATAACAAACAAGATAGCCCTTTCTGATGATTGCGTGAAAGAGATTCATCTTCCTACTACTTTCGGACTTTGGCGAAATACAATGCAAAGAATAGAGAACAAATGGAAAGACTACTGACAAAAAATCAGTTTGTGCAAGCAGAAATAAGAATCCTAACTGAACTCAGCGACCACCATCGGAGGGAGGTGACTGTTATTACCTGCGGCAAAGCGCTAGGTTTAGGCGTCGTTTTTTTAAGAGGAGTAAAGTTCAATTTTCAAATGGAGTAAAGTTCAATTGTACCCTTTTAAAGCCATGAAATAACCTATATGACCATGAGACATAGGGTAATTCACCCTGGAGATTTCAAATTTGAAATCAGATTTGGCGCTCGGTGGTGCTATCCAGTGGCGGAAGCTATTTAGTCATTCAAAGCTCTTTTAAGTGATTTTAAAAATGGAAAACCATCAATGCAATAATCATTTACCATCTTATCACCACACGCCGCAGGTCATTGAAGGGACTTTCCCTCTTGTTAGTCTCTCGCCTAAGGCACAAGAGCGACTGACCCAACCACAGAATTGATCCTAAAGTGTTGCCTCCCAAAACGCCAGATAGATAAATGAAAGTACTATCCATTTCACCTCGACGAGAAGGTGCCTCGCTCGTCTGACGACCTTTCCACGGCAGAAGTTTAACCATTCATTTTTCCTGCTAGATCTCGTCAGCCATCCTCAAGATCTCTCTGAGCAGACTCCGCTCAGAGAGATCTCGTCAGCCATCCTCAAGATCTCTCTGAGCAAACTTCGCTCAGAGAGATCTCGTCAGCCATCCTCAAGATCTCTCTGAGCAGACTCCGCTCAGAGGCCAAGTATTATCTATCTGGCATTGTGTGTTGACAGAGACCATCAGTTAACATAAAGGAGTGATTTTGATTTAGTAAATTCACCATGAATAAATAAATCACCTCAGACTGTTTTTTATGTTGTCTGCCTCTTTGTCAGCTGTTTTTCTCTTCATTGTTTTCAGTTTAAACAACTTTGGATCAAACAACCTGGGGAGTGGAAAAGACTTTTCGCCCTCTTTCTTTAATCCTTTCAGAAACTGGTGCAATTCTACCATTTATTAAATATATTAGTAGACATTGATTAGAAGTAAGGAGTTTAGGAAGAAATTCTTTACCTTTACAAATATATATCTTTCTGAAATGTAAAATCAGTTAATATTTTTTATTATTTGTGTAAAACGAAACAAATTTTAAACCTATATGCGAAATCTAAATGACAGGCCGGGAGCACGATCCTTTTTTTAGTAATCCATTATCTGAAACACTTTGATAAAAGTTTAAGGCATCAAATATTAATTGATATGACAAAAAATATTGGCAGAGGTACAACTTTTGGTATATTACAAATATAAGTATAAATTTAGTAGTGTCACAATTATCAGCTTTGGCGTTTCAAGTGGTATCAGTAGATAAAATAAATTAACCATATATGTATCTTTCAGATTTTTTAATTATAATTTTCAGTTTTATTGAGACACAAATATTACTCTCGCACAAGTTAATTAGCTACCAACAACTATGCCCCTATATTAATAGCTTGGTAAAAGAACTATGCTCATCAAAGCTATTGCTAAAAGCCAATCTGAAGAGAGAATAAATCTTTGGTTTCTGCTGTTGCTAACAACGCTCAAAACCAAAAAAACTGGTATACACTTCATGGCTTAACTGCTAGGTTGGAGGTCGTGAGCCTTAATCGCTGTTCTAAATAATACAGTACACTCGTAAAAAATGTCTACAGGAAAATTATGATTAATCAAGGATTTATATCGAAGTGAGCCAAGGAAAAGTTATTATCTTAGTGTGTGAAGTGTTCTAAAGCCTACGGTATTAGTATTGAACTTTATTAAGAGAGTCAGAAGATAGGTGTACCTGCATATATGCTGAATGTGAGAAAGATTTGTAGATTCTGTGAAATGGCTTTATGAAAAGTAGGGCAGTATATAAACCACCATTAACAAAGTAAAACATAAAATAGAGTTTGGGATTCTGCAAAAGGTACATTGATTATTCGCTAGGTGAATCAAACAGTTTTTCTTTCAGAAGAAGCAATATTCCACAGTTTGGGACTGCTGATAGATTGCCTCCCAGCGGAGAAAAATAGAACGATACGAAGCTTCTGCATGGTGCCAACATAGCAGCATACTAAAAATATCTGATGATAACTTGGATGCTTATTTAAGGCAATGACCATAACTTGTGTCTCCCAAAGAACCCTTATCTACAAAGAATTGTACCCTAATTTTTTGCAAGAACATTACCTACAAACGATTCAACAGAAAATTATGAACGATTAGTGCGATTTCAGCACAAAGGGTACCAAAGGGTACCAAAGTACTTCAATCGACAAAGTATTTAATTATTATGTGCTTGGCGTAGAAACTTCCTAGACCTTACGCGTCAGATGAACCTGTGGTTGATTGTCGGAAAATGGGTGACATATCCAAAGCCCACAAAATTGAATCACCTCCGCGGACTGTCAAGAAAACATTGGAATGCTACAGGTCCGAGTTCAATCACTGTATGGTATTCAGCAGACCAGAGCAAGATGAGTACACCTGCATTGGTAATTGTACTCAACTTTGAAAATTCTGTTGTCAAAGCACAGTAAAGAGAGGGAAAAATTAAATAAGCGAGAAATAAAAGAAGAAGAGTAAATAAAGAAAAAAGGAGGAAGTGTAGCACTAGAAGCTTCGTTAAGGGCGTCGCACAGGCTCCACCAAGAGAGCGAAAAATGAAAACCTTAGAGACGAGAACCACAAACCATAGATTAATGGTGTACTTACTAAGTTACATCTTAGAACCTCAACTGGTTGACAAATCTCGTGCCAACGAAGGTCAAACCATAATGACAAGAAAATATATTAAAAGCTATTCACATTTTGTGAGGCCATATCTTACTTAAGCGGATTTAAACCACCCTCGTTCATTCTCACTTCCTTCAATATCAGAAATAATACAAAAAATGAAATAAATAATAATAATGAAATAATAAAAAATGGTCCATAAATTAAAAGAAAATTAATGTTTATTTATCTTAGCTTTTTTTCTACATGTCACACAATAGTAAATTTCTTAGTTCTCGCCTCTAAGATCTTGTAAGTGTTTGTAATTCCTATTCATTTGTTTCTCTTTTTACTCTAATGTTTGGTCAGACTATTTTAAGTTCTCACACGATCGTGACGAGTATGATTATATTGACAGGTTTGCTCTGACGTTCTCCATGAGCAGACAGGAGTTTTGTTTTTTTAGGAGCTCATCTGGCGACTGTCTACTTGGGCATTAGTCGCCGTATTCAAAACTTACCTGGTACTAGGCTATTTTAAAATCAAATTAAAAAACAAAAAAACAAACCCAACAATAAAAATGAAAAAAAACGGAAAAGGCAACGAGCAGGAAGCAAGATCCTGTGTCGGGGGGAGGTACCCCCCGGCGCAGGAACGTGCGACCTACGAGCAGACAGGAAAGAAACGAGAATATCGACTTGATAATATATCAACCTGTGATCCAAGGTAGTAGTACGGCCTTGGCCAATGAGAGTGGAGGCTATGAAACCGTAATTCGGAATACTCATGGAGGTTACTTCTGCGATACTTTGATCTATTTGCTCACTCTTGGCCATTCCATCCTTTCAATAAGTTATCTATTTAGATTCTCTAATGACTATTTGAATAATGATTATTAAGCACCAAATTGTCGATTGATTTAAAACCAAATGTTATTTGAAATATGATTTAGGTATAGTAAACTCCTTCTGGTAGTAATTTATTGCTCGAGATTCCTACAATAGATTATTCTATGCATCGATATATTCCATATTGCTTTTACCATTACTCTCCTTACCTCCGGCGACGGGAAATAAGCCACATTAGAGGTAGAAGAAATTAAAATTATTATACATAATAGACTCCATTTACAAATCATTTATTAACCTTAGGAATATTTTTATAGCGATTTACGCGTATTCGATTAAAAAAAAAATTCAGCTTAATGAGAAAGCGTGCACATTTTCTGTTGCACATGAAACCAAATTACCTCTGTAAAATCGAAGCAAATTTAATGAAAAGTATTTCGTATAATTAATAATGACCCTTGATCTCGAATTGCCCTACAAGACACCCATGATACTTCACATCTGCTGATAAATCTCCAATTTTATGTTTGAATCTTTTCATCTATTATCATATATTGCGTAATTTGAATACCTTTTAGTGACATTCATTACGTTTCTTATCTTTGTGTAGGAGAACGAGTTTCCGCTCCGAGGGTCTTACGACAAGAAACAAAAGCAGAGCTAGCGATTTGTATTCCTCTGTCCTCAACCAGACATGTTTTCGAACAATTAATAATAAGGGGTGAAAAATCTATATGGCTATAAGACCATCACCATTAATTTATGTAAACCGTTTTTAAATTTTACAACTTGCAATTAATAGTAAAAACATGAGAGGTTCGTTGAAATCTCGCAAAGGCAACACCATTGTAGGAGCTTCCGCTCTTATAGATTAGATGAACCTTCCCGATGAAGGTATCGAATACTCTTCCCCCTATTTTGACATTCGAGTTTTTTTCTGTGGTTTCTTTCCAGATAAACAGGTTGAAATTATAAATTTTTATTGAATGTAAATTTTTAATTCTGAATTTGTGTCTATTGATTGCATTTTACAACATTGAAAAAATAAACTAAAATAAGAATATATTCGTAAATCACGAATATAACTTCTGTCTTTTTCTGCAACCTTTCTGTTCCTCGTAAATTACCATCTTACTTACGTTAAATACACTGATGGTTCCGTAGGGGTTGAATGCAAACAGGATTAGTTCGAATCTGAAAACTCCAAGAGTTATAATCTAGAGCAATTTTTCCATTTTGAAAACAACTTGACTTATTGTAATTCTATAAGAGGCGTATTTAATGCCCTTGAGCTGACCTATGAATCAAGCGGTTCTGTTGCACATCGGAAACACCATGCCTTCAGTTCAATTTGCTCACTCAGTCATTTTAAGAGGTACATATGAGAACCTTGCTTTTATTCTCAATCGCATAAGTTACAAAGAGCATGAGTACCTAATTTATGAGGACTTGAAATTAGTAGCCCTGCTTAATGGGCTAAAAACTGGATAAAACATGTTTATGTGCTTCCTTTGCAAGTGGGACAGTAGGGCCAGATGATAACATTATGTATACTCAGAATGGTCCTTAGGAAATTATGACGCCTGCATGCCATAATCTAATTCATGAACTTCGAGTTAAGAAGAAGAAAATTATTTTGCCACCACTGCACAAAGATTGTAGGCCTAGGGAAGCAATTTGCCAAAGCACTGCAACATAACAAGCCATGTCTCCAGGCACCTGAAAGCGATCTTTCCTAAAATAAGTGATGATAAGATTAAAGAAGACCCTCCAACTTCCATCTTTCTTGGCTTCCATTCTTTCAGGATTGGACAACCCATAAACAATTTAGCAATAACAGTTCTCCCTTTTTTTAATAACATTCACTTTGTCTCAATCCAAATGAATAAAAATAAAGTTTCTCTTAGATTATTTCATTTTCCTTACGGTGTTTTTATTCTATATTCGACAAAACTAACTTTCACGTTTTACTTCACAAAAAGTTATCTAAACATTTGAACTAAATATATAAGCAGTGTTAAGGCTATTATGTTTCAATCATATAATATTATTTGTTTCTCAGAGATTCTTGCAACTGATTTATCTAAAAGAATCTTGTTTCGTATATATTTTATTTTATTGAAGATAACTCTTCCTTTTCTTGGTCAAGACGGTTGTCATACTGAGATCGTTTGTTTATTAGAGATTTCGAATAAATTGCAACTCTCTCTATATGGAAAAATATGAAACAGTTAAAATTGAGCTCAAGCGACCAAAATAAAACTACTTCTCATTGTTTGCGAAGGTTTTCTCTTTGCACGAAGTGAGAAGACGTTCTTCAAGAACAGAAAAGAATGTGGCTGGAGGCTCTGTCGCAAAAATAAGCAGTGGTGCCTAGGTTCTGTTTCTACAGCTTGCTAACTGCAACTGCTACTACCATACCATATTTTCTACCGTTACTAGGAATTAATATCCGAATTAATGCAACGCTTACAAGGACATCCTCTCGTAATATAGATTAAATTCGTTCCAAAGGAAACGATTGATGAGGGAACTTATTCCAGACTTTAATCGTCTGATCGTGTTTGATAATATAGCAGAAAAATAACTCGTCTTAGCTTAGCTCCCATGAAGTTAGAGTTTTGAAAGAAATTTTGAGAAATGGATTTTAGTATAAACTTGCTTATTAAGGGATATCATCTGGTTAAAGGGTTTTAAGTTTTAAATTTATAAACAAGTTCAGAACGGTTTGGATGATAGTTTTGATACTTCTCATCGCGTTAGTACATAAATGTGGCCTTATTTGATAGCAACTGACCCTTCTACGTGGATTGAATTATATTTAGAGCTTTCTTCTTTTTAATGTCTAATTCTTTCCTGGGAGAAAAAATAATATTTTGGGTGCAAATCTGCACATTTTTTTCCTATTCCTAATTTAATTTTCCTATTTGCATTTTTCTACTTCGAGCGAGAATGAAAATTACCACCTGACCTAATTGTAGTAGAATTCACTTCCTTCTCCTAAACAATGCAATAACTGAATGCATAATGAGGTTTTGCTTTCACCACAACCATATTTATGTTAATGAAATATTTTAATTTTTAAACGGCATTTTTCTGTTTATGTTGCTTTCGTTCATTTCCTTTCTTTATATTTTTATTATTTTTCTCCATCTCATAACAATATTTAAAAATGACGATGGATTCATTGAAGGACAATTGACGATGGATTCCTTAAAGGACAATGTAAGATAGATTACATGAAAGATAATTCAATATGGATACTCTGAGCAGTAATGGAAGATGGATACCCTGAATCATGAAAGAATATGGGTTCTCTGTATGACCATTAACCATAGATTTTCTAAACGAAATAGAAGATAGATTCTTCAAAGTAGAATAGAACATAGATTCTTTGAATGGCAGAGGAGATAAATTCTCTAAAAGACAATGGATTGTGGACACTATGAATGATAATAGAATACAGATACTAGGAAGGAGAATGACAGATGGATTTTATGAAGGACATTGGAAGATGAAATCTCTGAATGACAATGGAAAAATGATTCTTTGATTGACAATGAAGATGTATTCTCTAAAGGATAATGAAAGATAAGTTGTATGAATGACAATGGAAAATTATTGATGGACGAAAATGGAACGAGGTTTTCCTTAATGACAATGTGAGATAAATTCTCCGTCGGACAATAGAAGATGGATTTTCTGGGGAAAAATGACATTGATTCACTAAAGCGTAATATGAAATAGATTTTCTGAAGGGCAACAAAGATGGATCCTTCAAAGGAAAAAACAAGAGAACTTCCCTGTAGAGCAATGGGACATGAATTCTCTAGAGGAAATGAAATGTCCTATTATCTAAAGAATAATGGAAGATGGTTTCTAGTTAGAACACTGAAAATGGCTTCTCTGGTGGACAATGGAAGAGGAAAACTCTTTAAGACAGTGAATGATGGTTTCTATAATGAATCCAAGTGACAATGTTACTGAAATAGTAGGCGGGGACATGGGTCCTTTTCTATAAGTGGTAAGATTAAGATGTATTTCTTTCACTTGCCAAGGTAGAAAATGGTTTGGCAAAGTGATTCTTTAGAGAAGGTAATGAAATAAGATGAATTGAAAGAATAGTGAAAGTCTAGTCCAAGGCAACTAGTAGTTGTTCCTCAGAACGTAAAGAGACATAACTCTTCCACACTTGACTCTGCTTCCCAAGAAAGGTATGTTCATTTGTGAGAATTTATTTTTAATTCAGGTTCTCTACATGTGGCTGCCAACCAGTGCATCAAACTAGGACTAAAGAGTACATAAGAAACAACAACAAAACTAAAGGTACGGAAAACAAAAGTGTTAACAAGAGGATGAATGCGCAGTTTTCGCAATCCCATTTAGATCTGTCAATCAAAAAGAGAACGTTAATTTACGTTTCGCTTCCCAATTTAACGCTTCAAAACCTCTATTCGAGGTGATGAAGCGAACAGTAACAAGGGTTGAATAATAAATTAAGAGAAAACTGTCTGATTGTTGAACTACAAAAGTGGATTAGCCTGGTTGAGGTGGATAAAGAACAAGGTGGTCGTATGTGAAAGAACCTCAGATTTTGCACGCAAAGACTCTGATGCATCAAACATTTTCATCTTTTTCCTACAGGGTGTTCCATTAAGACGGATTGCAGTTAGCAGTAAATATACATTGCAGCAAAATTTGTATTGATTTTTTCAGCTCGCCGTCCAGGAGTGGATTGAAGAGCAGTCGGGAGATTTCTGGTTGTGGGGAATTCTAAGCCTCATGGACAAGTGGCGCAAGTGCATTTAAGTCGAGGGTAGTTATATTGAAAAATAATGAAACACTTTTCCTCATATCTCGTTTCCTTATATCCAAATTGCAAAACTTATTGACCACCCCTCGTACTTTGACATAAGTCTGCATCGCCCTTCCTTTAAATATACAAAAAGGGTAAGTAGATAAATTAACCTCTGTAAGCCTTAAAAAATACAAATATTGAGAAGAAACTATATTGAATTTTTGCCTTAAGTGTTAATAATTACAACTATCTCCTGTACAGGATGTTTTTGTTTTTGATTCGGTTCATGTTACGATAAGGGTAGACTGCTCCCTCACTTACTTTTGACACTGCTATAAAGTGAAACAAGCAAAGGCAGTGATTACAAAATAAATAATCAATAATTAACCTATATAAAATAACTAGGAAAAAATAAGCTTAGAGATTAATTGAGCTAGACAAGCAAGCTCAATGATGGACATTCGTAGAGAAGTGTGGTCAAATATATTAACTTAAGAATTGAAGTTCAAGAACCGTATCTCACGAAAACGATTTTTTTTTAAATTGAAAAATGTAGAAAAAGTGAAAAAGAATGCAAATTTTAAACAGCCCTGAAGGTTGTTAAGACTTGCATGAAAGACAAGGGGTCCCTCTAATCAATTCTCTACTTAACATTTTCTTTGGCCCTTCTTTCGCGACAAGAAGCAAACCCAAGTGCGGAAGGTGTTCGCGACGAAGGAAAAATTCGGAGTCTTGTAAATAAAGAGATGGAGGAAATTGGACTTGACAAATATGGTAATATTTTTACTTCTTTATTTTAATTATGAATATATATGTATATGCACTCTGCTGCCATGGCCTGGGGTTTATTGGGTCTTTGCCCCCTCTCATATTCTACCTGAGTTCATTCAGCTTTTTTATTATTCTCTTCAAATATTCATCACTTCGGAGGAATTATATTTTGTCTTTTCGATGCCCTTAACGTTTTCTATGCATCTCGTCCATAACTTTCTGATTCCGTATTCCAGATTTAATTAATTTTAACTTTATGTTTCCACTCTTAACATCAGTGTGTATCCATTTACCATCCCAGCGCAGACCTGAATGGAAGAACTAAATGGCATTATTTTCCTTATGAGTTATAGAAAACATAGCAAATATACAGCCATAATTTTGTCCTGGACCTCTTTAAATGAAACTGCAGTTTATTATAGATCTATTCTTCAATCCCATTCTGGAATCAAAGCAAATTTAACGAAGAAATTCAGGCACGAACAACAAACAGCCTTTAGAGATTAACAATATTTACCAAATCGAAAGGGGCTGGAAAAGGAGAACGAACAAGAAAATGTACTGTTTGTCCGATCTCGAAAATACAAAGCCTCAGATAACGAGTTAGAATGACAGCTTTAACAAGACATCGTAAAAGCAAAGAACAGGTACTCAAGATAACCTCGAGTCTACCTAGAACAAGTAGCCTAAAGAAAATTTCTAGCTCTAGGGAAGGGGAGGTCAATCATTTCCCCTCTCATCTCAATAAACAGCACATCAAAAACAAGAAACAAGAACTCCCGAGAGTTCCGAACAAAGCTCTTAGCCTAATAACAAAACAGAAGAAGAGATGAAGGCTAACACTTAGAGCTCTATAAAGAGAAGCAAAGAGTAATTAGCTCAACATTGTGATCCGAAAAAGAGCGGTAAAAACCGTAGAAAAATCCAAAATCTTCCTCCGTCATTTGCACAAAATAAAACCACCAGAGTAAACACTCCTTTCAACTCCAAATTCCTAAGTGGGAGAATTCAACGGGGAATAATTCCCTTTTTTACAAATAGTGAAAAGTATTATCGAATCGAAAAGCAACCAGTTCTAACGAGGCTTAACCGACTGTGAAATACCCTAACCAATCATGACTAAAACACCCAATTTGTCCCTAAGAAAGTGACCACAAGAGCAACCAACAGAATAATATAACTAAAGAGATAAACAATCCTAAAGTATAATAAATATTAATCGAAATTGAAACTGAAATGAAATATAATATTAGTAATATACTGTTCCTACTACAGTGATAAATGCAAAATCAGTGCATTGAAAGGGCTGCTATAGTTATGCGAAATCAAGAAAGTGTCATGAAATAATACAGCAATGTAAGTCGAAGGATTAAAAGACAAAATACACTAGACACAGTGCATGAAAACAAAATATCAGTAACAACATACAATGCACAGATAACACTACAGAAGTAACTATTAACTTAACAAATATATACACATAAGGGAATAAATGCTAACAAACACATGATTGAAAGGAACATTAAATGAGTGAAGAGATTTGGCGGCTCACCAGACAAAGAAAAGGTTGTGACCAACTATCCCCAAAAAAACAACCCCCCCAAAAAAACGGAATAGAAGGGAAAACGCAAGAACTGGTCGGTGTTTTGGATTACACGTTAGTTTTTACTTACAAAACTCTAGAACCGTTTCATTTTATCTTCATATCTCCGGCTGAAAAGATCAACTGGGATCAAGTTTTTACCTCTTACTATATGTAATTTCCTTCTTAGCCCTCTTTTAACTCCTCCTACTTCCTTGTCCCTATCGTTCCTTCTTCTTCCTTCTCTCGACCGATCCTTCTCCTCCCGGCAAAGGTCACTTGGTTATTCTCCCCTCCTGTTCCACCTTAGACGAGATGGGATAGGGACGCCATACAATTATCTATCTCTTTTACACCAAAAATTTAGTAATAAGGAATTTTTTGAATTCAGATAAATACAAAATTGCTTTGCAAATAAAACTAAAAATATAAAACTATTATATAATCTCTAGAAACCAAATGGATTAGGTATACAACAGTGCAGCCATAGCAATAAAGAACTAGACTGAATATGAAGCCTTGAACATTGAAGAGATAATATAGCTATTCGCCACTGTAGCTTATAAAAAAGTAGAATTTTTCAAATGAATACAAAAGATTATGCCAAAAAAATAGTAAATGAATCTATTCAATAAGAACATCAAAAGATCAACAAGCGAAAATAATTTAAAAGTTCCCGTGACATAAATATCCGAAAAACAAAAGAAAGAGTCGGACGAAGCCATTCAACATATCGACAACCAAATAACACCAAGAGAATTTTAAAAAAATAGTAAAATGAATAGGAACTAACGAAAACAAGAAAAAATGTAGACAAAGAAGAGAGGAGAAAATATATTCGAAGATTAATGTGGAATCGAAAGGATATTCAGAGAACACTTTATAAGGATGTTAAGCTAAACGAAGAAGTAACGGAGAATTATGATAGAAAAATTGAAAATCAAATAATCGATTCATTAATCAAACATATTTAAAGAATATACGACTATAACTGTGTTGAAGAGGAAGTAGACACCAACGAGGGGGATTGTCGAATAACCACCATCGAAGAACTAAGGTATAACATCGGAAACTTAAAGCAAAAAGTACTATGAAAATCCAGGTTCACTAAGAACAAAATAGAAGAACCGAACCATATACACCAGGTACTAAGTAATTTTGTTTAATTCCTGCTTAACACAAGAGGAACTTAGCTGAACTCAGGTTGAGCATTACTCGCCAATTTCCCTTCTCGTCTTCATCGGGAATTTATATACTGAATCAGAGATTGAATCAAGAGTTGACTCAAAATAATTTATTTTAAAACAGTTTTGCTCAGGGAAAACAGAAGCAGAGATATCGCATTCAGCGTTTTATCGGGTCAAATAAGTAAGGCTAATAGGGAAAGAGTAAGCATTTCTATAGTAGGAAGGAAGGTATCTAAGGCATTCGACAGAGTATGACAAAGGAGTATACAATAAAAGATAAAGAGATTGGGATAAACCAAAAAGAAAACGGATCTTGAGCGAATAACTTATTGGAAGATACATTTATATAGACAAAGGAAATTTCCAAGGAAAGATATTTAAGCTAGAGCCTCTCCTCCCCAAAGTGGCTGGCTACACTTTAGTGATTCCTTCACCCATGAGCCTGGATTGCTTGAGCATTTTTATTCGCAGATGATGTAACCTACTTGAATTCCTGCGCCTTCAGAAACGTACTAATGCAAGCCGGAATGACGGAACCAGAAATAAAGAGCTTAAACGAACGATTACACGAATGAGTGAAAGATAAACACTAATCTAAATAAATTCAAGCTAATATCGATGTATACTAAATTTTGTCAGACATTTATGCTGTTGGCCAGCGTTACAGGTATGTACAGTAGAGAAGGCAAGATATGTTCACTCAAGAAAATATTAGTCACCTTAATTTCGGATTGAAGCTTACCTACTGGCATCGAATACCTCCGTGAGCTAGGTAACGGTTGCGAGTCAACGTTGCAAGGGCAGGATAGGGTTCAGGATCTAAAACAATCAACCTTCAGCCACTCTTCCAACAAAGGATTGGGCAATTGGGCACTGTGCCCCACATGCCATTTCTATTGAGTTCCCAAATGTCTTCTTGCAGTAATGGGTAATTTGAAGAGAAGCGATATTTATCCAAAAGCCGTAAAAGAATACAACATTCACGGTCCGTCAGTTACCTTTTTCGGCCAGAATTCTGGCAGGGATTTCTTTTAGACTGTAAATTTTGACAATATTGATAGACTGTACGACCGTAAGCTTAGATATTTTCGACCTAACTGAGTAGAAACGTCGCTTCAATCTACTTGCGACGTTAAGCCACATGCCGTGTAGCTAGTCAACATATGGGTTACTCTTCTTTTCAAAGGTTTGGCTGAGATAATGTGCATGACCGGATGCACTTAGTGAGGTCAATGTGGAAATGAGATGAGACTCCTAAACAAGAAAATTAGGACATAGATGCACTTATAAATGGAATCCGAGCCACCCCATCTGAAGATGTTAGCTATTTAGGGACATCTGAAGGAACATATTCTGACCCAGCTTTGTGCCAGTTGCAAAGGGCAGGAGTGAAATTCAAACTACCTTTTGCATCAAAGGCCAACAACGATAACTACTCTGTCAACGAAATCCTTTCATGCAAATTCACAAATGAATTGCCTGAAATTCATTTGCGACCCCCTGTAAATGAATTAATAAGCCTTGATTTCAATGGAAATTAAAGCTAAAGAATTATACATTGATATTAAAATGAACAACGGAAGATAATGGTTTACCCCTTTGTAGCGAGGCACATAATTTTATTAAGGGTAAAATTATAACTTCAGAATTAATACAAATATATTCCCGGTTTGTAACTGTTTATTCGTCTAGGCACCGTAATTGTATTTGCAATTTTATCTCAAACTCAAATGTAATTAAGGATTTTATAATACCTGAGAAAAACTCACTTCTTGAAGTCAAAAGAAAATGTACGAAGAGAGAGAATACGGGAGAGAGATTTTATTTTGCTAAGCGCCACCTGGCGACTGCCAGCAAGGACATAGATCATTCGCCGTAATTAACTTCCAGCCTAATACGAGGCTATTTATTTAAAAATATGAAACAAATCAATAAAATAGCAAAAATAAACAACATAACAAAAGCACGAAGAAGAAGGAAGCAGGTTCCGGAGTTAAGGAAAGGCCCGCCTCCCCGGACACTTTGGCACCGTGACGGCGCGCTCATTCCTTGTAATTCCCACATAACGAGTGACCCAACAGAAGATAAACTTGACATTCATCTGTGGCGTCACGGATATCGCAAACCCCAGGTTGTAGAGATTCAAATGAACAAAAGGACTCAGAGCGCTTTGTGAGTCACCAAATATTACACTTCGACTTCTACACAGGAACGGAGTGTTATATCTCGTGCTCTAAAAGGCATGGAGGAATATTTCAGGCACTGTGGAAGCTCTGGGGGCAGAAACGTGGTGAAAAATAGTTAAAGGATGTATTCTCCAGGCTGGCGTCCTGGGCAGAACCAGAAGCACCACTGGCGAGAGAACTCACTGATGTCTTGAAGTATGTAGTTTCTTAGCCCTCAACCAAGAGAATTGCTTTCGTAATCCTTGTCAATTTTGGACTTTGTTAGTAGTCCTATATTTCTCGTTCTTTCTCTTTTCTATTTAAATGTCATGGAGTATTGGTCACATTAGTTAATTTCTAAATATTTGAAACAACACCTCTGATCCTTTCTATAGTTGATATATTAAGTAAATTCACTGTTTCTGGATCCATTAGGTACAATTTCTATTTTTTCACAATTGAATTATATTTGCCACTAGAATGGCAAGGGTAAACAAATATATAGATAATTTTCTACGTTTTGAAGTAGTCTGTCAACAACTTTAGTAATAGCATAGGTTAATTTTTAAAATATTTACTCTTCGTATCGGGTACCATTGCGGCAACATTTCTCACCAATGAAATAAGATTGTCAAATAACCTTGCATCCATTGGTGATTGAAAGCTGGCAACTCAACTAGACTGGCAAACACTGACCCCGAGTAAGGATTTAACACAATGAGAAGTCATAAAGCTAATACCTCTCAATCGCGTAACCTATCTCTCTCTCTCGCTCTCTCTTTCTCTCTCTCTCTCTCTCTCTCTATCTATCTAAGTTCCACGAGTTGGTATTTATAGAAAAAGCATTCCCGTGAGAGGCACGGATTCATTGAAAAGCACCGAGATAAGAAAATTTGTAGGATAATTTAGCATCTTTTGGTACACGAGGTTTCACACGATCGCTTAGGAACAATGCCTGGGATGAACGAATATATTTGCTCATGTACGGTGCTCACTATCGCCTAATGAGGCGATATTAATTTCTTAAAATAAAATGTCCTGACACGAACGAGGGTTGCTTTGATTATCGTGTCAACTGGGCTGAACGGACTGCCGATAGGAAAGCGCGGGGACTAGTGCCTTTCCTACTGAGGAGAATACCCTCATCTCAATTTTCTCCGTGGACTATTGTTTGCTAGTTGCGTCGGCAATTTGGTTATGTTTACTATAAGGAAACCTTATTTGGAAGTCCACAATATTGGCGGAAATATGCCAACTTTAGGCGAAAAGACTTTTCTCTGGATCAGAACAGCCGTCAGGGAGTTAGTCGATCTTAACTTTGGCAGTAGCAATGGCATTTGGCGAGGTTTTAAATAAAAATGTATAGATAGAAAGATTAAGAAGTGCCGAAACCAATATTTCATTTGAGAGAGAGAGATCGCGACCGCCATAAAAATCGGGAATAGGGGTATAGAATTGATATAGTCATTTACAAAGGTCATGAACTATATAATATTTCTGAGAATGTCTCAAGTTAAAAGTAGATTAGCTTGGCAAAAGGTGACTACAAGGTTGATTAGGAGTCTTTCAGCATAGAAATCCAAAATGAGATCATCTCGCACGTAAGCCGATGTAACACCTTTGTATGCCTGCTTGAAAGAAAGTAAAAACTTGCCATATGATTCGGACCTGGATTTCGCTCGCCTTCGACAGAGTGATTACAGTATGTATCAAAATTTTACCTTTTTCTTATTCCTGGGTTAAAAGTTTTATTTTACAGTTGTTCGTAACTTATGTAAATGAAAATGTCTTGTTTGACCCCCAAACCTTTCTTTGGTAGGTTGGGCAATGAATTTCAAAATTTGTCATTTAGGATAATAATGCTAGTGTATTATTATCTGGAAAAAAGTCCGAATATATAAAAGGCTGTAGTTTAATTTCTTCAAAGCATGCTAGACAATGTTTTAGAATAATATTCGTTTAAAGAATACCATCCCAAACCTTATAGATTTAGTGAAGAATTTTTATAATTTATCAGAATTTAATGAAGTTTCAAGAATGTTCCAGATCTTGCCAGAATACTGCTCTAGAAACTTATAGAACCTTCTGGAATATTCTAAAATATTTCTTTAGAAATATATATACATTTTTCACAGGTATGATATAATTTCAGCTCTAGCTACCATAGTGAACACATCAAGGCGAAAGATGGCATCAAAGTCTGCAATGATTAGCCAGAGACATTCATTTATGTCTGCAGACAGTTCATCAAAACAAGCAAAAAATGTTTGGTTGTTTGACAGCATCTTTAAGAATGTGTGAAACTCACAAAGCCTAATTTGGCATATCAGTTAAGAAACAAGACAAACTCTGCCCACCTCATTTTGCTTGTGAATACTGAAAGAAAACTTTCAAAGGCAAGAAACTTGTTTTTTGCAAAGAATATAATATTAAAGGCACTCTTATTTAACCTATTATGTAGGTTTGTAATACAAAAGAGTAATAACGTATATATTTTTAATTTTACCGCATAATATAGAATGGTCAGTGGCGTGAACTCCACTGACCACTCAACCAACTACTACTTCTGTATGGTGAACCCTTCCAAACATCGATATTTCAAAATGCACCTACTCTTTCCGATCCCGATCTTCCATCCTCTATTGCACCAGTACCACACAGGGCTGATCTTTCTGTACCTACCCCACAAATGAAAATGCCACTCTCAGAAGATGGCAGCCATTCAGAAGCTGAAAAGATCAGAGAAGATATAGAATACAGTATCAGAGAAATGGGATTGAAAGTAATCCCTAAAACTCAGACCACTGAGACCTGAATGACCTGGTCAGAGATCTTGGCTTGTAAACTTCAAATTGTGAGCTTTTGATTTCCAGATTTAAAGGGGGGGGGAGGTTGTTAGATGAGAATGTGCAAGTGACAAACCAAAGGAAACGTCATAAACATTTCTCAAACTTCTGTACTTGTGAAGCTGTTTGATGCATTTAGAATTACATCTAATCCATATGAGTGGATGCTCATCCTTGGCCGCTCCTTAAATGCATTAAGGTTCTACGAATCTACAACAAAAGTTCACAACCATCCCTTTCCTTGGCTCATTCAGGGTATCTCTAGGGGAAAATGAAGAGTAACAAGCTCCTGCTACAAGCTTTGAATTCTATGGAGTATGGCTGGAAAGTGATGGGAGACTTCAAAATAGTGGCGATTTGGCGGGGTTCTTCAGGAAGGGTTTGCCAAGGTTCAATCTCACCTCTCTTTCCGACAGTAGGAATACCACAGCAAATTAGCAGAAGAAGCAATGGTGACAAAAGACTGAGTTCTATGTTGGCGGGCATAATGTCAAGCATGAGCAATTGATGACCGTCAAAAAGTGTTGTTAGAACTATTTACTAATTTTTGCTGTCTTTAAGGACCTTAAAAAAATCCTTTCGGTGGCGAGAAAATGAATCCAATAATGCCAAGATGATATTATTAAAAGAATAGAACCATTTACATGCACTAAGGAAAACCATATACGCCTACATCTGCACTTGAACGATGTCTTACGTTCAATAAACTGGTGTGTAAGCAAATGTGACTTTTTCTTGTCCTTGGGTTAAAAGTGTTATTTCACAAATGTATTGACTCTATTAAATAAAAAAAAAGTCAATTTCCCCAAACTTTGCTTTTGTGTCTAAGACATTGAATTTTTAAATGAGCCCATTTATGGTAAATGACATGATTTTCATTAAATAGTAAAAATATATCAAAAGTTTCAAGGGTTATATTTTTTCAGTTATGGTATAAACATGATATAATGTATTAAAAAGTTCTAGAAACACTAATATAGTAGCTATTATTTCCCTTATACTTTGTTTTTTGAGACCTGGACAGCAATGGAAGTTCTCTTACATTCCACATAGATTCAACACTAATTTGGTAAAAATAAACTATGAGGCAAAAATGGCATGTTAATCGGAGATCAAGACAAACCTTGGGCACCTCATTTCACCTGCGAGTTCTGCAAAAGAACTCTGGAAGGTAATATATATGTATATATATATATATATATTTTACAAGATGGTACAGAGAAGAAAAGAACTATTAATTTCACATTCCCATGAATTTGAAGCGAACCAAATTTTTCTTGTGCATGGTGAACCCTCCCAAACGTCGAGCGAGCAAAAATGTATGCAGACCTTCAATCATCTATATCGCCAGTGCCACACAGTTCTGAGCTCCCCGTACCCATTCCTTAAAAATGAGAGTAACAGCTTCTACATAGAAAAGAAAAGCAGCTCAGAAGCTGATGAAGATATTGATCCAGATTACAGAGGTGCAACTGAGAGAGAAACCCATGCTGCCCACCATAAGGATCTCAACGACCTTGTCAGTGATCCTGGTTTCACAAAGTACAATGCCGAGCTTTTGACTTCGAGACTCAAGCAGTGGGATTTGTTAGATTACAGTGAGCAAATAACAGGTCAGAGAAAGCGTCACAAGTATTTTTCCAGCTTTTTTTACACGTTAAGATGAGCCTTGCTTTAGTCACAATATGATCAGTCTGTAACCCCCTCTAGTGGTTCTTTTCTTTGACAGATCGTCCTGGAGCCTCAAAGCAGTGCTGCTTCATAACGGGAACATGCATCGATCTTTTCCTCCCTTGCTCAATCAGCCTAGCTCAAAGAGGAATACAGCAGTGTCAAGCTCTTGCTAGATGTATTAAAATATGAAGAATCGGTTGGGAGGTTACCTGAGACTCGAAAATGGTGGCCTTCTTGAAGGGTCTCCAAGACGGCTTTACCAAGTTTCCTTGTTATCTTTGCTTTGGGACAGCAAAGACACCGTGGTACGCTACCATAAGCGTGATAGATCACAACGGACCGAGTTAGTGTGGGGAGAAACAACGTCAAATAGGAGCCTTTGTTGGACTCGCGAAAAATACTGTTTCCTCCCTGCACTTAAAGTCTACAGCTTTCAAGTATCTCCAATATTTCTTTCATAAGCTATCTGTGGCAAAGGTGGAAGCCGGCGTCTTCGTCAGTCCACCAAGCTCAGGAGGAAGGTAAAAGCAACGTGGGAAAAGCTTTATTGCAGTGGTTCTGGGCTTTCTAGGTAATCACAAAGCCGGAAACTATGTAGATCTTGTTGATATCTTAGTGAGAAACTACGGCGAGATGGGTTGTAGGATGTCCCTGAAAGTCCATATTCTTGACTCTCATCTTCATAAATTTAAGGAGAACATGGGAGCGTACTCCAAGGAGCATGGCGAGCGCTTTTATCAGGATCTACTGGATTTTGAACGCCACTATCAAGGATCGTTTAGTAAGATTATATTTGGGGGCTGATTCAGGAAATTAATTTCCAGTATAAGCGTAAATCCCTGAAAACTACTGATTTCTAAAATTTTAATTGTCTCACTTACGTAAGTCTAGAATTGATAAATACTATTTTTGGATCATGTCGTTTTGTTTATAAATATCATTATCCTGGAGACAAAAACAATCTTTGAAATAAATAAAACGAGAAACAGATTAAAAATCGAAGGAAGAAAAAAATAAAGGTTTAAGACAGGAATGATAATGTAAAAATGATAATGGAGACATTTTGGAAAGATACATAAGAAATTTTAACATGATTTAAATATTGAAATGAAAATTAAGTTTGTGGATGCACCTATCTTGGTGTCTCTATATTTGTTTGAATGTATAAGTATTAGTTTCTTGGATTTTTAGGTTTGTTTCTTATCTGGATATTAAGCATAGATGTTAGGAATGGCAGTGTGTAAAAGCTTAAATGAGAATAGAAGGCTAATTAAATGTCTGTTTATAAGTAATTCTGAAGTAGTGGGAATTAAATATTTTCTTGGGTAGATAGATATGCAGGCTCCATGGATGATATTGAAAATATGTGAGCATAATACTGCTAAAAATGACTTGGGTGATTATTCTTGAGAATGTTAGAGTGGGGTAAAGAGAGATAAAAACATTTGGCAAAGACGAAGAGTTCAATAACGCAAGAAAGGAATTCACGATTGCACTTTTGTTGATGTGTGCCGGAGGAGTACTGCTTATTGGGACTAATAACCACTACTTTGTTTCTTTTATATGCCTATTACTATATCGCACCGGATGTTGAACTCAGATATGCCAGAAGCGGTGGCATCACGAACGGGTAAATTCCCAATAAGATTTAGCTATAACAGGTAGCAAGGTCAAACTCAGAGGCAGAAAGGGTCAAGAACAGAGCCAAAGGGGTCAAAACGATTAACGGAAAAGTAGATAGTCTAAAGAGGGAGATTAAGAGAGACACGAGCAGCAAGCAGATACGTTGGGGGACGGGGGCAAGGAGAGAGGGAGGGAAATAAAATGGTGTTAGTATAAAACCAATGAAATTATCGAATTGACAAATCGGGTACTCATAACAATGAATATTCCAAACAAACCTAACATCATAATAATAAATCAATGTAAATATATTTTAATAATTTAATTAAATTAGATAAGGGCGAATATAAAATAAAATTACTCATGAAATTAATTGATATAAGTTTGAACATGATCCATGATTGTTTACTTTCATGAAACGAATAAACGTGATACTTATGATAATTCAGATAACCCTCTGACCATATATATATATATAAATATATATATATATATAAATATATATATATATATATATATATATATATATATATATATATAAAGGCCCAAGGAAAATGGAAATTGGTAACACAACCCGGAAAAACGCCAAGGAGAATATTACATGGCGATGAGCGTCTTGTTCATATAAGCGATAAGCGCTTGATGACACAGGTTCAAATCCAACTTCTTTATTTATTTTCATTTAACGGTTAAAATAGTTTGCCCTATCTTTTCGTTTCTACAACTCCCATTTTCGTTCTTAAGCTTTCATTGGTTCATGTAATATTCTCCTTAGCGTTTTTCCGGGTTGTGTTACCAATTTCCATTTTCCTTGGGCCTTTAAATACATCCATATATCACGCGTCATGTGATTTTCAATTATTATATATATATATATATATATATATATATATATATATATATATATATATATATATATATATATATATTTCCTTCTTTAGTCAATTATTTTGGCATAGCTCTATTTATAAATAGCTCCATGCAAGTCATTGGAAAACAAATGTGATGAGTTGTAAATTTTACGAAAAACCAAAAAACTGAAAATGCTCGTCGCTATGTTGTTTTTATTATAACTAATTTCTTTCATTTACTAAGTCTCCCATTAGCTATAAATGAATAATTTTCCTAAAGTACCTTCGAAGAGTATTTAATTATTTTATACATAAATGAATACTTCCCATAAAAAATCTAGTTGTTATGACGGCTTCCGTCCAACAGAAATATAATTACTCAAAACCCTTTGTTTCGACGATCTTCGTCCATTTAGGTGGATTATTTCCAAAAGCGATATTTGCTTAAGAGTGTGAACCTAATTTTCATTATTAAAAGCAAAAATATAAATTATAAAGTACTCAGAGAGTTGGGTTATTTGTCATTTATTTTGTTTTGCTAAACTTTTAATACTCCATTGAACCTCCATACGTAGGAGCGGATACTTCTAATTTTGAGCAAAACATTTTTGTTCACTTTTTTTTGTCTGACAAACAAAGTCATTATAAATAGGTTTGCAATACGAGAAGAGTCACTCAAAATAACGAACTCATCTACACTTCCGACTTCTCATATCAGCCTTCAATATACCGTTACACAGAAGAAAGTCTGAAGATAAAACGAAAAATTTTAAAGAACGCAACCCTAAATACGAGGAAAAATGAGAGCAAACATATATAAATTACAAATTAATGAACTATGTAATTACCAACATCACGTAAGTGATGAAGTAGAGTATAATTATTTTTAAACACAATCACACAAAGAAAAACAGTTCTCGACAATTTTTACTTTGAGCGTTTAAATGTGATATGACATAAAAGTGACAACTGGCAATGTTTATGGAAGCCAAATGGGAATTTACTAAAGCTGAATTGTTGTTTTTCTGAAATTTCAAGATTAATTACATATTTCAGCTTTTTCATCTTTTAAACATATGCAAATAGATAATATATAAAGAAATAAATACCCTTTCTACACCCTGTAATTAGCGATAAAGTTCCCGAATGAGACATTTAAACGGCTCATTAAACAGAATTTAGAAAATTTTCCGAAGAAAGGTTAAGAAAAACTAATTTGCAAAGAAATGATTCTAGATCTTAAAAATGCAAAGAATTTGTCTCTTAGTTTTTGAGGAAAGGAAAAAGATTCCTCTAAGTAAATAGGGTCGCTAAGTAATCGAGAATTCTGGAGAGAGAAGAAATAAAAATAAAATTCAGAATTAACGAGATTGGCGAAAGGAACGAGGTTGGAAAGATTTGCATTGCAATCACCATACAAATCATAAATTCTGAGTAAATTCCTACAAGTGTATCTGACTCAAATACAAGATATTTATACATATGATTCAATTAAAGAATCACCAAGGTATTAACACCTTGTACCAAATTAAAACATCAGATAATAAAAAGATATTAAACAGGATATTTGCCGACCTATTTTATAAAGCATATATTGCCTTCTTCAGAGATTCGTCCAAATGTAAACATTATTAATTTGTTCCACTTTATTTGTATTTTCTTATTTACGCACAAAGTTTTTAAAAATAACATTCAACAATTTTAAAAAATCCTTGGCTATCAACGTCATTATAAATCCAAATCCTCTAAAACTAAGCCACCAAGCTAACCAAGATTCCGTACTACTTCGAGGAGATCTAAATATCAAAAAAACAAAAACAAATTAATAATGTGTACGCCATAGAAACTAGGTTGCCAATATCCTGTTTAATAATAATTTTATTACTTGATAATATTTGATGTTGAACATGATATTAATCTTGTGATGAATTATCACTGTGGAAGACGTATTTAATTGAATGATATCTGACACTTGATTGTAAGTAATTTTTGTGCGCGGAAAACGAATTTTGCCTCGTTTTGGCTCTATCAGGTCCTAATTCTTATAAACAGCCCGTGCGCCATTTTCCAGTTTTTACAAAATTAGGACTAAAAATGAAGTCATGCGTTAACCTTTATTTCCAATTTTCATGAATAAATGCAGTTCAGACTATTGTAAAATTATATTATAACGATAGAAATTACTTAAAATAAAACAAAATAAGAGATATGAAGCTATTACTCTGGTAAAACTTTCTTTTATAGGACTTTCTAAGAGTATTTGGTTGTTGACGACAGGTCTCTTTTAAAGCACCATTATTAGTATTGTCAAGTTTCCCCTTTTGATCTGAGCCTAGTAACGCTAATCAATTAATTCCATTTGAGAATCCCTCCTCATAATAATTATCAAGAGACTATTTCAATTTAAATAATTCCCTTTTGCCTATTATATTCTTATTTTGATCTTTATAAATAAAATTATATGTTTATTGTTTCATCTTTAACTAACCTTCCCTGATACTCTCGGCCTCCTAGTCGGTCGTTAATACTTGCGAACAGTCCTTCACGGTTCGCGTTGCAGTAGGTGATTAAGTTACCCCCACATATTATAAGAGTAGTGTATGCTATAGTGGTGTACCAGAACATATATTATATATATTACTTCTATATTATAAAAAACTGTTGTCAAGTGTGTGAGGTCTATTACATAGTAAATCAGTTTAGTTGATTTACATCCCCTTTGAGTTTTAGTAGTTCCCTCTCAGTATTAAATTATCTTATTTTTCTCTTTTGGCCAAAGTACGTTCAAGTTAGTTCTAGATCAGTGAAACATTAATCTATTAACTATTTAAAATTTAGATTATTAGTTGCAACCCGTTCTTTGTGTTTGTGTATTCTATTTACCGGAATATTCGAGTTAAACTCCAGCGGGATTAGAAAGATTAATTAACTCGTCCTAACCGTGTAGGAAGAGTTTTAGTGTTCCTTTAGTGGAATAATTTTTAAATATTTACTTTGAGGAAAAGTTAGAATTCACTTATATTGCCGAGAAATTACGTTACGTCATAGCCCCGTTCGCGCGTTACGTTCCCCCAAGTAAGCCAACAAGATGTCTTCTTCGTTTGAAAGTTTCAAGAGTCAAGGAGAGTTGTTGGGCCTGTCGAGCCAAGAATTATTAACAAATATTCAGGAAGAAAAGAGAAGAGATGAATGAGAAGAAAAAAGAGCGAAGGAACAAGAACAAGAAGAGATGGAAAAGAAAAGAGCAGAAATGGAAGAGCGTGAGAGAATAAGGCAGCATGAACTGGAATTAAGCCGTAATCAATTGGAGTCAATGTCAGTTAACTTCCGGACCGAAACTTTACAGTCCTCGTCGTCAGTAAGATTACCCGTCTTTAAAGAAGGAGAAGATTTTGGATCATATCTTACGCATTTCGAGAAGATTATTTAAATCAACAATTGGGACATCGAGGTAGATGGGATCGCCAAATTACTCCCCCTACTAAACTCACAATTGAGAGACATATTCATTTGCCTTCCCTCAGAGTCCTCTATCGACTACTCTACCCTCAAGTCCGTGCTCTTATCTGCCGTGAAATGACCCCGGACTTCTATCATGCCCGTTTCCGTCACGGAAATATCCGCCCCGTCAGATCTTTCGCCATTTTGGGTACACCCTCAATAAACACCTCCAATTTTGGTTACATGCATGTAAAATCCCTCAAGAGTACCAGTCCCTTCTGGACTTCGTGCTAATAGATCAATTGCTAGCTTACTGACCCAAGAAATCCCTACCTTTGTTAAAGATAAGCGCTGCGTTATGTTCAAGGCATGCCTAGGAAGAGGCTGATGTTTACGCAAGTAGCCATAATTTGTACCCCAAAGTTATAAGAAGAGCTCCCCGTCTCCTTCCACGTTTAAGATTAATTGCTCCAGGCCCCCTCCAAGAAATACCCCTAAATTCCTGAAAGTTCAAGGCCCCTCGAAACCCAGGAACCTCCCTCCTTCGGAACCAAGAGATATTCAGCCCATAATTCCCGCTCCCTCCGCGTCGTCATACCACATAGGTCATGTACGTACGAACTGCCATCAAAATTCCCAATTTAGAAGCGTGTTCTCCTACCAGGTACACCAAGTTAGTGCCACTTCTGCTCCTTCCCCGTCTCTCTAGGATACCACTATCTCTTTCTCGTTGACCACCAACTCCGGTCACCAAATAAATTTTCTCTTTAATAAGAGCTCCCCCGGTGGTTTAAAATTTGAAAATGGAGCTGTGAACGGATGCCGTCTGTCCACCCTTGTACGTGACACTGGGTACACTTGCATCATGTTATCCAAGAATATACTTCTTCCGGTGGGTCCTGACCACTAAAAGTTCGCTGTGGTCCATAATTACCTCGGCCGAGCGAATCATTTCCATATTGTAAATTGCCACATCTAATGTATTTGACTGGTTGGGTCGAAGTGGTAGCTGCCCCAATCAAATTTTTCACTCTTCTGTTTGGTCAGAGCCCCCAGGTTACAAGTAACCAGGTATCACAACTCGTGGTAAACCGTTCCCAGTTCGCCAAGGCTTCCCAAGAATCTGTTCCTTTAGAAAACCCCGTCGATCCGGAGATGGAGACCCTCCGCAACGAGGATTTTTTCTCCGACAGTAACCGATGTTCTTGCTGGCCAGATTTGTTTAGAATAATGTTCTTCCTTAGGTCTGTTGTCCCTAAAGCAAAGGAAGCAAGGATTTTTACTATACCCTGCCTGTAGCCCTAGCAGAAAATTGACCATTTTTAAGTCAATACATATGATCCACTCGTGCTCCCTATATTTGATCAGTTTTAAAACAGTTTCTATATGCTCATACTTTTCTTTTAATGTTATTGATTGCCCAATTGGTATCGAGCTGTATAGATTGACATTATACAGCAACAAATACTTAAGACTTACTTTGTAACTGCCTAAAAACAAACGCCAATCACTTTCATTGTAAGACTGAACCCCTATCTCCTTTAACAAATCTGGTATGTCGCACCTATATACTAAACTATGCTATGTCCTAAAATATTTAGGAAGTTCTTTTGCTCTGTTTCTGTGAAATGTAATGTATGTGTTTGAACTAAGCATGTTTTTCCGCAGCCTTTTTTGGTAAATTTAGATCCCTTACAAGATCATTCAACTCGGCCTGGTTAAACCTTTGCTGATCACTTTCACGTAAAACTAGGCTAGGGTCAAATTCGGTGTCTGACTCCTGAGAGTGCATAACAATATTTTCAGAAACAACTTCAACTAATTCTTGAAATGACAGACTTAAATTTTTGAATGCGAATTTCATTTGAATGTAGCACAGGTCGTATTGCGGTGTCGAAATTTAGGTATTCGATACAATATTTATTTTTGTTAGTGAATCCCGAAGTCTTGACAAAGCAGAAGTAGCAATCCGTCTCATGGTTCGTAGGCTCTCGCCACACTTGAAATGGAAAATAAATTGTGAACCATTAACAAAAGTGAATTTTATCACAAGTTTTTTATGTATCTAATTTACAATTATACTAAGTAATTTACAGTACACTTATGACTAAGTTAGGTAGTTTAATGATATCATAAACTTACCATCGGAACTACAAAAGGTATTTTTGACTACAAACCCTTCGTCCAATGTCGCAGTCTTTCAATGCATACAATGCAGGCTTTATGTGGAACCCATGATTTATCTTGATCCCCCAGTTTTATTCCAAAATAAGCTAAGTAAGCTCTTTTCACGAAGTCCGTTATATTTCCTTGTTTATGTGGAAGTGTAAAATTTCCACATACTCGTATGTAGCAAAATGAATCAGGAGAGTTTTTGCATATGAACCTAGTAGTCTTGAGAACATATTACTTGATTGTTTTGTCAATTTGTAAAGGTATTTCAATTACTTATTTTCAAAATCTTAAATATCAAAACAAACATTAGTTTAAAAAGGTACTAATAAATAATTATAATGTGCAACTGCAAAATGACTTAGCAAGTATTGAGAAATTATCCTTTTTATCGATATGATGAAAGAGGAAGTGTATTGAACAAATTCAGGACCTGATAGAGCAAAACGAAGTTAAGATTCGTGCTCAGCGAAACCAAATTACGTATAATTAATTAACTGTCAAATTTAAGTCAATAAACAAAGAGTCAGAATTTGTTCCCCAGTGAATTATCAATCGAATGATATTAATATTTTAAGTTTAGTGTTTATTTTTCGTCTAGGTTGTTGTAGGACTTTACCAAATGCCATAGAGTGAGTTGCCAAAAGCTGCTCCTGATATATTACACACAGCATTGTCAAGGATTGAGGCATTTGTGGCATAATTCACCTCAATCAAGTTATTTAAGTGATAAAGAATGAAAGGTAGATTGGTTTTATTAAAAAGATAAGCAAGAACTATCTAAGGCAGGGGTAATGTCCTTGGAAAGTTTTGGAAGCGTTGTTAAAGAAAACCGTGAAGTGAAGAGAAATGCTACAGGATCTACTGTAGTAAAACTAAATGGCTCCTGCTACAGCTGGAAGCTGGAGAAATGGCCCAACTTCTCGGGCCCACTACGTTCACTGCCATAGAGTGTGGGTTGGAGCATTGACCGAAGAATCGCAGCTAACATCTGGAGGATTGAACTCAGAGCCTAAGGTGTCAAGATGCAATAATAGGGGCAGAGGCACACGTAGACCCATAGGGGTGTACTCACAGGTGAACCCATAAGGTCATAGACATAATTGAACCCATAGGATCATAACATAGACATACGTGAACTCCTAGAGTTAAAGACACGTTAACTTAAATGGTCATAGGCACACGTTAACCAATAGTGTCTTAGTCACATGTGAACCAATAGGTTCAAGACACACCTGAACACATTAGCTCATAAGCCAATGTGAAACAATGAGGTATTAAGCACACTCTAAGCCAAATAGTCATAGGCACACGTAAACTCATATGATAAGAGGCAAAAGTTAACATTATGGTTATGGGTACACGTGAACCCATATGTTCAGAGGCAAAAGTCAACATTACGAGCATAGACATACATGAACCTATATGGTCAGAGGCAAAAGTCAACATTAGTGTCATGGGTACACGTGAACCCATATGGTCAGAGGCAAAAGTCAACATTAGGATCATGGGTACACGTGAACCCATATGGTCGGAGGCAAAAGTCAACATTAGGAGCATAGGCATACGTGAACCCATATGTTCAGAGGCAAAAGTCAACATTAGTGTCATGGGTACACGTGAACTCATATGGTCAGAGGCAAAAGTCAACATTAGGAGCATAGGAATACGTGAACCCATATGTTCAGAGGCAAAAGTCAACATTAGTGTCATGGGTACACGTGAACTCATATGGTCAGAGGCAAAAGTCAACATTAGTGTCATGGGTACACGTGAACTCATATGGTCAGAGGCAAAAGTCAACATTACGAGCATAGGCATACGTGAACTCATATGGTCAAAGGCAAAAGTCAACATTAGGGTCATAGGCACAAGAGAACCAATAGGTTCAAGAAACACGCGAACACATGAATTCATAGGTAAACGTGAAACAATAAGGTCAGCACACATCTAAACAGATTGAGTCATTGGCATACGTGAAACAATAAAGGAATAGGGGCACGTTAACCCATAGGTCATAGGCAGACGTGAAACCATAAGGTTAGTTGCAGCATAGGTAAAACAATATGGGCTTATACACACATGAACCCATGGATTTATAGACACACGTTAACAAATCGTGCTATAAACACACGTGAAACTTTTGAGCGATTTTCACATGTGAACCCAAAAGGTCATAGACACAAGTTATTGTAAAAGGTAGGCCCTCGGATTCACATGCTTTCCCTTTCTCATCATATTTTATGATGTTTACCGCAGGTCGACCCGCTTCAAGGCTACCATTTTTGGCCTAAATTTCTGCAACCTACCAGTCTAATTTGCGTAGAGGAAGCGACTCATCACCCCCCTTCCCTTCGTGCCCCCACTTCCCTTTTCCCCCTTCAGACTGAAGGATATAAATGGAGCCATGAGCACTTTTAAGTTATTCTGTTGCGAGAATTCTGCCTGATTGCTCCGCTGAATTGTTGTCCGTCACTTACCTTGACGTCATTCATTTTTGGAGACTCGTACTGGATTCCTTCGGGCAGCGAGGATTTTCTGCCATTGATTCCTAGCAGCGTTGGCGCTGCCCCTCTGTCGGCTGCATCGAATTGTGCTCTTCCAGTTACATTTTCAAGTGTTCTCCTTAGGAAGCCATTCACACTGGGCACGTGAAAGTTCTCCCCTAGTGACCTGGCCATCTCCTCTTTGGGAAATTCTGTCATCTCTAATTCCCTCTCTCGGATCGGTGGGCCTTCGGATCATGGTTGCCCGTGGTCTCGTCGCCTTTCGGCACGATATGGCCGTCTGTGGGTTTCTCCTCGCCGACGACCGCCATCGCATTCACCCCTGTCGACTTGGGTTTAACTCCCTCATCGTCGCCGAGCCTCTTTCGCCTGGGTTCCCGACGTGGGTTATTGCTTCATTGCTCTGGTATCAGGTATTTTGGAGTATCTCTTTCTTCTTACGTCCCCTATAAAATTAATTAAGTGTTATAAGTGTTATTCATGTAACTTTAGACTTTCGGGTAAGGGACGTAAGACAGGGAGGTTATTCTGGGAACACCTGTCACTAGAAGAGCGAAGCCTATTTTCATCTTCAACCGCGCGTGTCATTTCAGCTCTAAACAATTTATCCCTAGAACCCATTTTTGCATGTGCGAATATCTTTTTGCTTAAAAAGACTTGTGGCCGTTCGATGGTTTTAAGCATTTGTTACTTTTCTTATTGTTTTATGACCTCTGTCTAATTTGTTAACAGATAATTTACTTCATTTTAATTTTGTTGTAAATATTACTGTAAATAATTTTTGTGCGTCTATTTATTTAACCCCTTTTTTATTAATTCTGGTTAATTTCTGGTAGGCCTTTAGATCGTTGGTCTTCTATAAATTTTATGTATGTATTCTTTTGGAGCCGTGTGAACCGGGTTCCGCAATAGCCTTTTCTATTATGGAGCTTAAATTAAAAAAGCATAATTTGAATTAGACTACGCTTACCCTCGGTAATCTAGAAAGAAATAACTCTTGGCACTTACTAATTTATCGGATCCTCTTTAATCCTATTGGAGCACCGGATTGGGATCCGTCAACTCTCCCGTTAATTTGTCGACAGCTGAGACCCTCTCGTGCGGCTTGGGTATAAAACATCTGTCCTCCCCGGTATATTTACCTATTTTGGCCCTTATCCTATTATTATCACATCTTTTCGACATAGAATATCATATTAATCAACAAAAAGGATGTGTTAGATTAAGTTATTTTCACTGTAACCTACCACATACTGATAGCAGGATTTCTCTTCTCATTCCAGGTTTATGGAAACACATGGATTCGAAACAACATTAATTTAAACAACCCAAGGAATTAGAAAAACCCCAGGTGTTCGCAATCTTTTGGCCACGGTTATATATATATATATATATATATATATATATATATATATATATATCGATGCGGACTGCTCCTAGAGCGCACACAACGGTCCACACTGACCTCAACGGAATTGCTGGCTGCCATATGCAGTAAGACGGATGGGGGGGGGGGCGACTTCTCAAATGCCCAACGGGAACGGTAGGTTGGTCGTTGTGACGGATCTAACTTGGTGACTAGCTTGAGAGTGGTTAGGGGCATTCCCTTAAATTAGGTTCCTAAGAACAATTCAGGCGCACTTCCTTTGTTAGCCGGGTGGGATGAATCGGGTCAGTAGGCAGCGGACAAGGCAGAAGAAGGGGCAGTCGTATACGACAGTGTGCAGCAAAGGACCGGGGAAACGCACCAGCTCCCTCATGGCTGGACCAAGAAACTGAATTACATTCAGTTTCACAGGGCTTCATTGCCGGCAATATGGACGGGGAGACGTGCAGCCCATCCAGGTACCACCTATATCAAAATACAAATGGTACTCCCATGCTGGGTCCTCTTGAATGCCCCACTATCCTGTTTCCGTTCAGTCTCGTATATATATATAAATATATATATATATATATATATATATATATATATATATATATATATATATATATATATATATATATATATATATATATATATATATATATATAAATATACGAGTATATATATATATATATTTATAAACATATACTACCTCATAATTTCTCCATATTATCTAGGAATCTTGGTTTCTATTATTATTTTTAGGTAATAAACAGTACTAATAAAAATGATAATAATCTTTTCATGCGCCAAGCCAACCTTTTAAATAAAGACGAAAGTTCTAGAAAACTTCTTATCAGTTTATTGCAGGTTCTCTGCAAGACTGCCTTATTGTAATATGTCCACACTCCCTCTCCCCCCCCCCACGCACATTCATTTTTTCCACACCTCATACTCCTTATCTGTCTCTGTGTGTGAGGAAAGATAAGCCCGTTTCCAAAATAGACTCGTAGGGAGACGTGCCTCAGATAATGAATTTTTACTTTCAAACTTCATTTAGGTGAAAACTGGTTAGACCTATTTTCATAAGGTAAATTTAATGTTATTTTGATTTGTTTCAGATTTATAAGTAAATTTTCACTAATAAAAGTTCAGATTAAAATATTTTATTACTTATAACCCAATATTGTAATTAGAAATTTGTTTACAAATTTACTAGAAACATAAAATTCTGTATGATTAAAAAAATCAAGGGGAACTCGAGAAGTGACTTAATTTTCAAAAAAAACTTTGTGCAATTTAAAGCAACGATGATTTATAATAAAGTAAGGAACCATTTTAACTCTAAAAAGTCTTAAATAATTTTTTAATCTTTTGTATTAAACATAATAGAACTTTCAATTTAGTTCTCTACCTAAGTAGACATTGGGACAATGATGTATCCAAAAATTACAAATTTTATACATTGTTCCTGATTTAATTTTTTACTCTGTAAACTTATTAGTTTTGCTATTTATTAGTTTGTGATAGAACGGTCTGAGGCCGATTAAATTCATCTGCTATCACATGTTATAAACACATTCTACCCACGTGCATCTGTAAAAGGAAGCAGAGCGCGTTATCGCCCACCTTAGTAAATATTTAATCAAGGAGGTTCATTCTCCCGTTTCGCCTCCATACGTCGATCTCACCAGATTGAGTTAGGCTTATGGGCAGATAAGGTATTTTCCCAGGCGCAACCGGGGCATTCCCCCGAAGTCCCCCACTCAATTATCCCCTACGCCATGGAGACGGCTCCGGGTACTTATACAATAGCTTTCCCCAATTAGATCAGATCCCGATTATCTTCACGAGGCATCACGCCGATCCGGTCTCTCTTGTGCACCTAGGAACTCTCTACCTCGAGAACCCCCTAATTGTCCAGAAGATGAGAATATCCCTTGAGTGCCAGGGATTGTGCCTTCAAGACGCCAAGTCAACAAAGCCCCCCTGTTGTTCAGAAAGAGAACAACGTTAGAACAGCCATTGTTCTTTGAGCCCGTTTGACAAGAGACGGTTCTCAACCCCCCTGTTGTTCAGAAAGAGAACAACGTTAGAACAGCCATTTTTCTTTGAGCCCGTTTGACAAGAGACGGTTCTCACCCCCCCTGTTGTTCAGAAAGAGAACAACGTTAGAACAGCAATTGTTCTTCAAGCCCGTTCGTCAAGAAACCGTTCTCGTTCCTAAGACATCAGGTCAGGATAATTTAATTCCCCCCTTTTTAACGCTCGTCAAGAGAACGCTTGGTTTCAACAAGAACCTCCATTGTTCATCTAGAACATCCCCGATTTGCTGTCACAAAGATCGCTTGTACTTCCGAGCCCCACTTCGCTCTCACTCTTCGAAGACATTCCTTCCCCTTCGCTAAGGACAACCCCCCGAAGAACCCTTCTGCTGGAAATCGCCAGTGGACCGAAGATTCCTTCGCACACGTCTTCCTCTGCACAACAACTTTGTAATTACGTAAGCTGAGCATTACCTTTAATCATCTAACCTTTTGCCAACTCTACCCTGTGCTTTAAATGGTTTAGCGACCATTCCCCCCCTTTAATTTTTATTTGTTTACCTTTTTAAATCTCTCCAAATCTTAATCCTCGGATTAGTCAGATATTGCCACGACCCTTTCCATTCTCCGTTTATGTAAACATTTTTTTTTCTGTGTTGTTGATAGTTTAATTAATAAAACTCTTTTTATCAATGATAGCCATATTATTATCCTTGTGCTCCGTTCCACTTCTTAAGCATATTGAAGATAAATAAGCCTCTCCAGGCCTCGCCCCCCTCCTTTTGGACTAACCTCGGTCAATCAGATTACCACGCACTCGAAATATTAGAATAATTCCCTCAACTAATAGTTATTTATGGTATATCGTCGAGAGCCGATTCTACCACATATATATATATATATATATATATATATATATATATATATATATATATATATATATATATATACTATTTAAATTTGGTATCAAGTGTGTAAGGTTTAACGCTATATCTTTGCAAACACTGGTCTTAGTCGAGTGAACATAGTCTTATTCGTTATAAGAATAGAGTATAGTAGTTCCCTTTTGTTTTAACGATTGCTATCCCCTTTTTGAAACTTAAGAAGCTGAAGTAGCTCAAGGAACTGTTATAAAAATTGGTTTGTGTTTTTTTTGTGTGTTATTTTAGTCATTGGTTATCTAGGTCGAGAAACCAATTAGGAATAGGTCAGTGCCCATATTTAGGTAGGCTAATTCTCTAGAAGGCATAATTCTTATTGCTAGGAATTTAGTTGGTTGACTATTGCGCCCCCAAGTGCAAATATGATTCAGTTTGAAATCTTCAAAGCGCAAGGAGAATCCTTGGGACTTTCCGGAAGAGAATTGATTAAGTACGTTCAAGAGGAGCAACGAACGGAAAGAGAACAGTTAAGAGAAGTAAGGGAAAGAGAAAGAGAAGGAGAAATCCAACGAGAAGAAAGAGAAAGAGAAATCCAACGAGAAGAAAGAGAAAGAAAAATCCAACGAGAAGAAAGAGAAAGAGAAATCCAACGAGAAGAAAGAGAAAGAGAAATACAAAGAGAAGAAAGAGAAAGAGAAATCCAACGAGAAGAAAGAGACGAACGGAAAAGACAAGCTGAGCTTCACCATCAGCTTGAAATAGCTCGAGTACAGGTTGAAATACAATCAGTCAGTTCACGTTCAGAAGCCTCGCCCAATCTTCCACTTAAGCTCCCCAATTTCAGGGATGGAGAGGATTTCGGAGCATTTTTAGCACACTTCAAAAATATCCTCGAGATCAATAACTTGGATTTGGAGGCTAAAGGGGTATTAAGATTACTTCCCCTTTTAAATTGTAGATTGCGCGACATTTTTATATCTTTACCATCTGAATGTACAATTGACTACAGCACCTTAAAAGCTGAGTCATTGGCCGCTCATAATATGACTCCCGATTTCGACCGACAAGAATTTCGAGGAGGTCGTATTAAACCCGGACAGACGTTCCGTCAATTCGGATACATTCTTCAGAGGAATTTTAAATTCTGGTTAGAATCCTCAAAGGTTGATCCTAACTACGAGTCCTTAACAGACTTCGTGTTGCAGGATCAATTTTTGACGTCTCTCCCGACAGAGATCCGCGCGTTCGTCAAGGATCGTCGGTGCCAGACCTTTAAAGAGTGTACCGAAGAAGCGGATGTCTATGCCGCAAGCCATAATTTATTTCCCAAGGAGAATCGAACTTCTCACCAATCCCCCTTCCAGGAAAGAAGGAAGGATCAGTGCCCCTTCCCAGGAAAGCCGACGAAGTTTCCGGGCCCCGTAAAACCCCAAAACTTCTTCCCCCTAGACCAACAACGGGACACCAAACCTCCCGTTAAGATTTCTCCTCCATCACTCTTCCCGAAGCGACCAATCATATGCTTCACCTGCGGTGTAGAAAACCACATGAGCTGGAATTGCCCCCAAAATTCTAGGCTTAAAAGTGGACTACCCCACCGAGTTCACCAGATTAATGCCACCCCGGCTTCTCCGGTGGTGCAGACCCAAGCAGCAACTTCTCCCCCTCCGTCAGGCCACCAGGTAAATTTTATTTTTGATAAAAGTTTCGCGGGAACTTTGAAATTTGAGGGGGGCAGCGTGAACAGCTGCCATGTATCTACTCTCGTCAGGGACACAGGGTGCACGTGTTTCATCGTGTCCGACGAACTCCTCCCCCCAGTGGACCCTAACCATCAAAAATTTGCGGTGGTACATGACTACCTTGGGCGGGCGAACCGATTCCCCGTCGTTAGATGTTACCAGCAGTGTCAGTATTATGATGGCTGGGCTGAAGTCATTTCAGCACCCATAAAATTTTGTTCCGTACTTATAGGGCAGAGCCCTCAAGTAAGCTCCGACCCTGTGTCCCAGGCCGCCCTTACTCGAGGCCGAGCTAAGAAGGAAGCTCAGGAGTCCGTCCCCCTCAAAACCCCGATACCGTCCGAATTCTCGGAGATCCTTAACCAGGACTTTAGGTCCGCACAAAAAGGAGTGTGAAGCACTAACACCCTTATGGGATAAGGCCCAAAACAAGGACACGGAGACTGTCCGTGGACCCAAAGTAATAAGGTACCTGGAGCAAGGTGGTCTACTTTACCGATCCGACGAGG
The DNA here is from genome assembly GCA_963969495.1 of Ceratothoa steindachneri. Taxonomy (NCBI): domain Eukaryota; kingdom Metazoa; phylum Arthropoda; class Malacostraca; order Isopoda; family Cymothoidae; genus Ceratothoa; species Ceratothoa steindachneri. The sequence continues at coordinate 2,875,259 of OZ018327.1, read as the reverse complement.
ACAGTAATAACGCTGTTACAACTGTCTTATGCCTTCCACGATCCCTTGTACCTATAATGCTCAAAATAGCTCATGACAGCATCTTTTCCGGTCATTTTAGTCATACTAAAACGGTTCAGCGTATTTTTAAATATTTTTATTGGCAGGGTGCTGCAGCTGATAACTTAAAGCATTGTCGATCGTACGACGTGTGTCAGAAGACGTCCGCTAAGGGGCGGGTCAAACCTGCTCCCTTACAAAGGGGACCAGTCATAACTGAACCCTTCTCCAGAGTGGCCATCGACCTGGTTGGCCCTATCCACCCCCCTTCGAGCAAAGGGCACAGCTATATTTTTACCTTAGTTGACTTTGCTATCCGTTTTTCCGAGGATGTCCCCCTTCGCCGATCGATAGTATTTCTTCCGCCGAGGCCCTCATTTCCATCTTTTCAAGGGTAGGCGTCCCCAAGGAAATACTCTCAGACAGAGGACGACAATTCACCTCCGAGTTGATTGGGTACGTAGGGAAGCTGCTCATGGTAAAGCCTATTTTTACCACCCCCTTCCGGCCACAGACAAACGGGATGTGCGAAAAATTAAATGGAAATCTAAAATCCATTATTAAGAAGATTTGTGCCGAGCAGCCCCGCGAATGGCACCGATATCTCCCGGTCGCCCTATTCGCCTATCGAGAAATTCCTCACCGTACATTAGGCTTCGCCCCGTTCGAGCTCCTTTATGGACGTAATGTACGCGGACCACTCAGCATTTTATAGGAGTTGTTAATCAAGCCCCAACTGGATCAAGAGCTCCAGTCATCCTACCCCTATGTCTTGGATCTACGCCAGAGGCTCGAGAAATGCGCAAACATCGCCTATGAAAATGCCGATGTCAATTTGGAAAAATATAAAACCTATTTCGATGTCAGTTCCGAAGATCGGAAATTTAAGCCCGGTGATGAAGTACTCCTGCTCCTTCCCACAGCGAGTAATAAATGACTGAGCCAATGGAAAGGTCCGTACTCGGTCCGCGAGGTACGAGGACCGGTAGATTACCTCAGTGGCACCCCAGCAGGCGATAAGCTCTACCACGTCAACTTGTTGAAAAAGTACCACCGACGCGCCCAAGGAGATAGGTTCGTAGCACTGGACGAAACATCGGCGCTTGAAGAGGATTACCCTGCGGACTCCCTTAATGTCATACAGAGTGTGCATCCAACCTGATGCCGATTACCCTCTTCCTTCCCTGCCAGGCGAGTCTTTTGAACCCTCTGACCTGGATATCGACGCGCAGCTGACACCACATCAAAAAAGTCAGCTACAAGAATTATTATGTCAGTTCGACGACGTTATTTCAGAGAAGCCTGGATGCGCTACTAGTTTCGAGCATGATATTAAATTAACGACCTTAGAACCTGTCCGTTCAAAACCCTATCCCATGCCGATTCATTTACGCCAAGCTTTTAACGCCGAAGTCGATAATTTGATTAGTTTAGATATAATAGAACCTTCCACCTCTAGTCATTGTTCCCCAATCGTCATGGTCAAGAAACCTGATGGCTCTTATCACATGTGCATCGACTTCCGGAAGTTAAATTCGGTAACTGTGTTCAACGCCGAGCCCATCCCGTTGATAAATAAAAACCTCCACCTTTTTGAAGACGCCAAGTTCATCTCAGAACTTCATTTGTGCAAGGCGTATTACCAAATTCCCCTCCGGCCCCATGTGAAAGCATATACCGCCTTTGCAACTGAGAAAGGCTTAATGCAATTTAAGCGCCTTCCTTTTGGCCTCGTGACCGCTTTTAGTAACTATAACCGTCTCATGAGAAGGTTGTTAGATGGACTTCCGAATGTCTCCTTTTACTTCGATAACGTCTACGTCGCTACTCGTGAATGGAGTCATCATTTAACCACCCTATTAGCTCTCTTCGAGCGACTGGGCGAAAATGGCCTCACCATTGACCCTAGCAAATGCCATTTTGCCCACGAAACCATAAAATACTTGGGTTTTAAAATAGAACAAAGCCAGTTAGGTCCACAGGAGGACAAGATTAAGGCAATCGCCGACATGCCCCTCCCGAATACTAAGAAGCAATTAAGATCATTCCTAGGATCAGCTTCTTACTATCGGCGATTTGTCCCGAATTTCGCTGCAATTTTGGCGCCGCTCAGCACCCTTTTAAAAAAGAATTCCCCCGATCAACTACGTTGGAATGATGTCGCTGTTTCTCATTTTAATCAGCTCAAGAGTAAGCTCATTTCTGCCGCCATTTTAAAGTTGCCCAACCCGGAAAAATCCTTTGGGATTAAGACCGACGCGAGCAACGAGGGTATTGGAGGTGTACTCCTTCAATATGAGGATGACGGAACGAGACATTCAGTTGCATATGCTAGTCGCCAGTTATTACCCCGCGAAAAGAGATAAGCCACTATATAGAATGAAGCTCTAGCTATTATTTGGGTTATTGAAAAGTTTAAAATGTATTTGATAAGAAAAGAATTTCAGATAGGAACTGACCACCGCCCATTGGCCTATATTCGGAATGTACGACACTCCAACGGCCGAATTATGCGCTGGAGTCTACTCTTGCAAGAGTACCAATTTAAGGTAAATTACATAAAAGGTTCCGATAATCAGGTCGCTGACGCACTCAGTAGGAATGCGTTACCAAATAGTGTAGATTAATTTGTAATTCATAGGATTAGGATCTCCATGTATGTATATACCGTTTTGTACGACCTAAATTAGATTCTCCTGTAATATAATTAGTTAATGTATATGTCTGAATTTTGTGGGTCAATGTCTAATTTTTTTTCTCGTATGTGTATATATTTGTACCCATTAAATTACCTATAAATTTTTTTGTCACATATGTAATAATTTTATATTATTTCATTGTTCCGTGTCTCTTTTATGGTTAAGTTTGTATTAAAGGTTAGTTTCCCCTATAATCAAATGATCAACATAATCATATGTATTGAGGTAATACTAGCTAGGTGCATGAAGGTACGGTCGGTGCAAGAAAGCGAGTTCTCCACAACGGAGCTCAATAGTTGTCCCTTCTCTCTTTTTTTTCGAAGTGACAACTTCCTCTGTAATGGAGGGGTATGATAGAACGGTCTAAGGCCGCTTAAATTCAGCCGCTATCACATGTTATAAACACATGCTACCCACGTGCATCTGCGAGAGGAAGCAGAGCGCGTTATCGCTCACCTTAGCAAATATTTAATCAAGGAGGTTCATTCCCCCGTTTCGCCTCCATACGTCGATCTCGCCAGATTGAGTTAGGCTTATGGGCAGATAAGGTATTTTCCCAGGCGCGACCGGAACATTCCCACGCAGTCGCCCACTCAATTATCCCCTACTCCATGGAGACGGCTCCGGGTACTTATACAATAGCTTTCCCCAATTAGATCAGATCCCGATTATCTTCACGAGGCATCGCGCCGATCCGGTCTCCCTTATGCACCTAGGAACTCTCTACCTCGAGAACCTCCTTATTGTCCAGAAGAGGACAATATCCCTTGAGTGCCAAGGTTCGTGCCTTCAAGACGCCAAGTCAACAAAGCCCCCCTGTTGTTTAGAAAGAGAACAACGTTAGAACAGCCATTGTTCTTTGAGCCCGTTTGACAAGAGACGGTTCTCAACCCCCCTGTTGTTCAGAAAGAGAACAACGTTAGAACAGCCATTGTTCTTTAAGCCCGTTCGTCAAGAAACGGTTCTCGTTCCCAAGACATCACGTCAGGATAATTTAATTCCCCCCTTTTTAACGTTCTTCAAGAGAACGCATGGTTTCAACAATAACCTCCATTGTTCATCTAGAACATCCCCGATTTGCTGTAAAAAAGATCGCTCGTACTTCCGAGCCCCACTTCGTTCTCACTCTTCGAAGACAGTCCTTCCCCTTCACTAAGGAAAACCCCCGAAGAACCCTTCTGCTGGAAATCGCCAGTGGACCGAAGATTCCTTCGCATCGTCTTCCTCTGCACAACAACTTTGTAATTACGTAAGCTGAGCATTACCTTTAATCATCTAACCTTTTGCCAACGCTACCCTGTGCTTTAAATGGTTTAGCGAACCATTCCCCGCCTTTAATTTTTATTTGTTTACCTTTTTAAATCTATCCAAATCTTAATCCTCGGATTAGTCAGATATTCCCACGACCCTTTTCATTCTCCGTTTATGTAAAAAAAATTTTTTTCTGTGTTGTTGATAGTTTAATTAATAAAACTCTTTTTTATTAATGATAGCCATATTATTATCCTTGTGCTCCGTTCCACTTCTTAAGCATATTGAAGATAAATAAGCCTCTCCAGCCCCCCCTCCCTTTTGGACTAAACCTCGGTCAATCAGATTACCACGCACTCGAAATATTAGAATAATTCCCTCAACGAATAGTTATATATGGTATATCGTCGAGAGTTTATTCTACGACATAGTTATTTAAGGTTTCTATGCATTTAAGAAACAGTGTTTCAAGTAATTATATGATAAATATCATTATTTACAACTACGAAATAGGTGGGCAGTACAAAATTTTCTTTTCGCTCAAACTTTATTTTTACAGTAAGCAGAAAAAACGCTTTTTTTGTTTGGGTTTTTAAGTTACAAATACATTCAACAATCTGCATTTATTTTTCAGAATCGAATAAAGAAAATTTTCTGGAAGTAAAATAATTCACCGTCGATTTCCGCAGGATGCAATGGCCGAAGTTGACCAAAACGATAGTATTAACAACGCAGATATTGTTATCACAGGTAATTTTGTAATTAATTGTGTACATTTTTTCACAGTAGATTTATTGGTAATAAAATCCACTAAATGTAAAGGGTCTTTAATAATTTCAACAGATTCCACAGGTGGAGGTCAAGGTAGTGATATAGAAGTAGATGACGACAGCGACATGGAAGAGTACCATGAAATGCCTTCAAAAGTAGCTGAAGAATTAGATGTTTTTTTGTGTAATTGAAGATGAAGAAGAAATAGAAGAAAGAGTTTCAAAATGAAAAAAAACAAGCATAAAAGATTTACCAAAATAGAAAAAGGGACCTCTAGATAATGATGTAAATTAAAGTGACAACGCTTAGATTAAATCGGTTTTACTTTGAAATATGAATAGATATGATTGAATTACTGATCAAAGAGACAAATAAGTATGCAAACTGCGATAAAAATGATCCAGCATTTAGTGTCAATAATGAAGATTTATATAACTTTTTCGGGTTTGTGTTGCTGTCAGGATACAATATACGTGTGGAAGAATGAAGAGAAAAAAGGAATTTTTTTTCTCTTCCCACCTTCTCCTACCTTGGTTCTCCGTCCCCCCCTCTCCCCGACTTCTCCAGTGCACCGTTGACCGTCTGTACCAAGCAAGTCCCGCGAGGGCGAAACGTCATTGTCACAGACGAAATTAATCGGCCTCACGTGAAGTTCGTAGCATTGCATTTATCTGCCTTATATACTGCGAAAATTAGAACAATGGAAACACCATTAAGGGGGCATCGCGACTTCCCGCTATGGATAATTATAGCGACCAAAGGCAATTAAGAAAGTCTGTTGGTGATGAATCTCTCTCCCCGTCTAGATAATTTCGGAGTATATATTCGATATTTCGGAGTTCACAGGCAGATTATGTCTGAAACCACCGTCCACTACGTTAGCCGTTAACGTCTTCTTTAGTGGAGAGGGAATCATCTACATTCTCGTTCATAGAAGAATTAAGTGATTGTCGAATAGCCAAGGAAGCGCTGGTCGCCACTCAGTGTTGTTCGTTGATATAGTTTTAGGCGCACTTCTACCCTTCTCACCAAGTCTTCGGATGTTAAGGATCGGAAAAGCCATCCCCCGAAGCATCCTCCGTTTGCCTCTTCAATTTCCCGACGTTGGATTGGGCGTCTCGTGAGACGCCCACAAGTTCAAGGTCGAACTTACCTCCCTGGTCATACTCGCCACACATCAAACTAAATGGGATTTAACCCTCGCTTCGTTACCGTCCTTCCCACTTACCGCTTCTAACCTCAAAGGTCCCCTTTGCTCTAGAACTTGCATAATTGTAAGATCATTTCTCAAATAATTATCCCTCTGTTCAAACTTAATTGATAGTGTCAATCATTTTAGCCCTGAACCGTCAATATTTAATTGCATTGCCATTTAACTTGCCCTATATGTGTATGTAATCTTTAGTCCTATTAAAGTATATTTTTTAGCCTTGTTTGAATATTCCTTGGCCTAGCAACTGTGTATTTAAAGCACTCTTAGAGCCATCCCAGATGGAGCCTAAAATTTGGTCAGACAGTAGGCCAGTGTGCGTATAACAGCGTACAACTGGTCATACCACGACAATACGAAAATCAGAAAAGGACTAATTGATCAAATCGAACAATTTAGAAGGTAAAGCTTTTGTAGATACTAGGTCGAGAATCAAATTTCAAACTAAAAAAGCATCTTCATGCAGTTGACAATACAAAGTTGTCAAATAACAAAATAACAAACGTAAAACCTTTTATATGATGTCCTAAATGAAAGATTGGTCAAGTTCGGTGTTTTACATACTAACTTCTCTATTGACGAATCGATGGTGCCGTGATTTGGAAGATATTCATGTAAGGAGTTTATTAGAAAAAAGCCAATTCGATTCGGCTATAAATTATGGTTATTATATGGGTCGGATGGAACACCATAGTACATCATAATTTACGAAGGAAAAACTGAAAATGTTGAGAAGAGACCGCTAGGGTCGCGCGTTTGACTGAAACCTTTAGAAGTGATTCAAACCCAAGGAAGCATAAAATATTTATGAACAATTTCTTCAACTCGTACGACTTATTTGTTCAGCTAAAAAAGAAAAACTTTAAAGCGACCGGAACAATACGAGAAAATCGTTTGAAAAGGTCCACAATAATATCTCCAAAATCATGAAAAAAGAGGAAAGAGGCAGTTATGATTTTCGCTCGAACGGGAACGTAAAGTTTGTTAGATGGAATGATAATGCACTAGTTACACTTTGCAGTAATGTCCTTGTAGGAGATCCATTACGTAAGACTAAAATAAGAGTTAAAGGAAAAGAAGAACAGCAAGTAAACCAACCAAGAGTTATTAAGTTATAAAAAATTGGCATGGGTGGCGGGGATTTATTAGACAGAGCACTTTCAGGTTTTCGTACACACATTTGTGGAAAAAAATTGTACTTTCCATTGATTCACTGCATTGACTATTGCAGTAGTTTATACCTGGCAGTAGCTACAATATACGAGGTGCGGTCAATAAGTTTTGCAATTCGGATATAAGGAAACGAGATATGAGGAAAAGTGTTTTATTATTTTTCAATATAACTACCCTCGACTTCAATGCACTTGCGCCACTTGTCCCTGAGGCTTCGAATTCCCGACAACCAGAAATCTCCCGACTGCTGTTCAATCCACTCCTGGACGGCGAGCTGGACATCTTCATCGTCCCCAAACCGGCGTCCACGCAGTGCAGCCTTGAGCTGGCGGAATCAAAAGTAGTCGCTAGGGGCCAGATCTGGACTGTAGGGGGGATGGTTAAGCTCCTCGAATCTGCACACGCGCAGAGCTTCTTGTGCAACTCTGGCCTTGTGGACTTTGACGACGTTGAAGTCGATCATAAGGCGTGAGGTTTCGTGAGGTTTCTAGGGACCCAACGGGCAGAGACCTTGGCCATGGCCAAATTGTCGTGCATGATGTTGATAGCACTTCCATGTGATATTCCAAGTCCTCGTTCGATTTCTTCGAACTTCCACCGTCGATTTTCGAGGATGATCCTCTGCACACGGGCCACATTGTCCTCGTTGGTCACGTCTGACGGGCATCCTGGACGGGGGTCATCTTCAAGGGACTCACGACCATGGCGGAACTCCCTATTCCAGCGAGCAATGGTTGCATAGGAAGGGGTGGTGTCGGTGTACACTGCAACCATGCCTTCATGGATCTCTTTTACATTCTTGCCTTCCTTGCTAAAAATTTTTATCACTGCGCGGTGCTCAACCTTCTCCATTGTTGAAAAATTTGTGACTGACGATCTGCGATCAGCTACTGCTTCTTAAATAGAGGAGGCACGAGCGTGCGGCTGCAGGTCCTGACTTGTCATATCTTTTCCTAACACCCCCACAAACAGCCATCCCCCTTCCTCTGTTTTGCCCTACCGATTCGCAAAACCTATTGATCACCCCTCATAAGTAACGCTCGGAAGACGCCTCCAAAAGATCTTAAGCGAAACTTAGTGATTTCTATGACGAATACGTCTGTCCTTCCGCCGTCATGCCTAAGTTTGAACAGGCCTGGTCCAAGCCCAGGAATAATGACCGCGTTAGATTGGATGGCCGCAGGCATTATCCAGAGCGCATTACGCCAAGAAAATGTAATGTATGCAAAAAAATTGATAAAACACAATGCAGTAAATGTAAAATGACTTTACATTTACTTTTGTGCTTTTAAAGATTTCACGAGTAATGTATTTTAGAAAAAGTATATACGAGGGGCGGTCAATTAGTTTTGCGAATCGGTAGGGCAAAACAGAGGAAGGGGGATTGTGTAGAAGTATTTTTTCAATATCACAAGGGGTTACGGAATTACAACCTCTCAGTTTTAACGGATGCTCGGCATATCCTATCCTCAATATCACATGATTGTAAGAGTGCAAATAAATAATTGGAATAATTAGTTCCATTCGCAAAATTCTTGATGTTACTATTGACTACATTTTTTTAAAAATGATTCTATTTGAATAATGATGATAATAAACGCATTTTTAATAATAATCAAATGTATTATTTCCATTTGAAAATTACATTAGAAATTCCTTTAATAAGTAACACATGTAAATAACAAAAAAATGTTTTCCCCTATAAATTATACGAATGTTTTATCTTTGCAAGTATATATACATAAATCAGCTAAATATATCATATTTTAGTAGTTTATTGAACATGATATTTTTAAAAACATTTGGGATTCAAGCCAAAGTCGCAGTTGTCGCCCTGAAAATGACTTTTTTCTGAGCATTCCTTACAACGTCATTATTCTTTTGGAATGTAGACGATCCAATGCCCGATGTTTTCCTATCGACACAAATCTTTCGCATTATTCGAAACTCTTTTGCCTCAAACGCTTTGCACTCCATGAGTTTTCAAAAGACTGAGTGACACATTTTCAATAAACTGATATAAAGTAATTTTAGTGCCAACATTGGTCTTCAAACTACAGATATTGCTAACTGCAACTGATAACATATATGAAAAAATAGGCCACCACTACTTATTTTGTCTTATTCTAATACGAGAAGTGCCATCGATTTGGTCAAGCTGACCTACATACCCCATATATTTGTTATAATTGTCTATGCTCTCTGGTTGCAGAAAATTTATATAAATATTTTTTAACTTTATTCGAACGCTGGGTTGAACTCATTGTGTAGGTTTCAAAATTAGACAACAATATCACATCATTATTATCTTTCCACTTAACAACGACCAAATTATCAGATGACTGGGTATCTTTGGTACATTGTCTTCTGATGACCAACACTTTCTCTTATTTGGAAGAGGGCTCTGAGATAACAATAATAGTCCACCAAAAAATACCAATAATTCAGAATTGCTCATATCAAGAATTTTATTATTTTGAAGAGCATCTAAATTAGTTTGTTCAACAATCAATTTGATAAAATCTTTAGTGAAGAACAGGTTAAAAAAATCAATACGATTAGAGATCTGTTGTAGCACAATCTCTATTTATACACATTTAATGTTGCAACCTTTTAAAGGCAAAACGAGGAACTACATAAGTTCTCTCGGCTACAAAACAAGAAATAAATAGGTCCACAGGAAGGGGCTTATATATTTGTGAGGGTATAATAATACAATGAATGATTCAAATGTATTAAATGAATACAGTGCACAAAAGGGTCACTTTAGATACAAACGCATTAAATAAATACTTACCGTGCGCAACGCGTCACATCAAATTCAAACGTATCAAATGAATACAGTGCACAAACGGGTGCATTAAATATGTTACAGGATTGGCTTTCTCTGCAGTTTCTTTTAAAAATATTTAATTTTCCACTAATTTATACGATCTTTTACTCCCCAAAATTTTGAGCCAACTCTATGAGCCCAAGTTGCTCAAAAGTACCTTCAGCAAAGATTCATTTTATGTTTCATTAGAATATTTAGGCTCATTCAGTCCCTTCTTCCGCACGGAGTAATAATAAATGCCCCGCCAACCCATCGTCAATTTAAAATAACCTTACCAATAATTCTTCAATTTGGTCAATGTTCAATGTAAAAGATACGCTCCCACGGAGGCTGCAGAGCTGACTAGTATATCATTCTATTAGGCCTCGCGGTAATACTTCTAGGCCTGGAGGTAGGTAGCACCGTCCGATCTTTGGAGTCGAGAATGTATTCTCATTAAGGCATCATCGAAGGAACTGGAAGCCTCTAAAGCAAGAAAGGACCATCAGCAATCAGGAAGCGCGTCATAAAATGTAAAACCAATGTCAAGAGCGATAGTTTTAAAATTCTACCTCATTGCAACAATGTTATCTCCCTTTGAATTTTAGGATCGATTGACATATATTAAAAGGTTAAAGCCTTCTTTTAACAATGATTCCACTGCTCTTCTGCCTCTCATAATTTAACTCTCCTCCAACCAGGTTTTCTTCTTGCCTCCTCTCCGTATCTTATTTAGGTGAGTTTTCCGTCAGTGAAGCTCATAATAACTATTCGGCCGATTCTAACAAAAAATGCAACACTTACTCGTATGTTGTTTTCATTCTATTTCGAATGGTATAATTTTTAAAGTCCTCCCAAGGTTAGCCCGGGAATTATTTTGTTGAACCTTCCGAGGCATAGCCGAGTGGATAAGGGCTCACTTTAATTGAGACCAAAGTGGTTGCTCGCTGTCTCAGTGTGCATGGTTAGAATCCCACTCTAGTACGGAATTTTTTACAATTAGGAAATAACTTTTTAGGAAGAAAAATTGATTCCGTTCTTTCTTTCTTGGGTTTGCTGGATTTAATAGACTATTAAGTATATTCTTCTATTCTTTTTGGGTTACTATGGGAAAGATCCCAGGACACCTGAAAAATTACCATTCATTCTGGAATCCTAGAATGGTTATCGCTTGTTATTACAACCATAACAAACAACAGAACAACGCTCTTGGTCCTCAATTTCTTAGTGTTTCGTGCAGTCGTGTGTGGAAAATATCATCAAAGCTCTTTAGAATAGGCCTATAAGAGATCCTGTCTGCCGAGTTATGTTAATACTCCTTTTGCCTATCTTTTTATAATATTATATCCATAATTATTTGTTTTCTACTCAATAGCGATGATAAGGAAGACATATTGAACTTATATTTCCCTTACCTGTACGACATTTTGGGCAACATGAAAACTTAAGAGAGTTTTAACAAAATTATTATAGTCACATCTAAACCTCGCAAAGATTACATTAATGTTTTAACATCGTTTGCATTATGTTAATATCCATTCTGTTTGAGTCAAATAAAGTAAAATAATTATGAATATAATTTTCAAAATTATTCCTTTTCAGCCTTATTTCTTAGCACCATCGTTTTTCTATTGAAGGCTTTAAGAAGTTATAAAAATTAGGAATGCCCTAGATTAAATGACACAACAGAAAATGAGTTGATATTGACGATGTATTGGGGATAGGTCAAAAGGAATAGATGGAGTGTGATCAGATGCAATGTGAAATTTTAGGGGGCTTTTTTTTCATCTTCATTGCGATTAACCCAAAAGCTTGGTTCAGATTCCTGTCCTCTAATCTTTGTGATGAAGGGCAAAAAGCTGTTCCGGTGTCTTAGTTTGTACCAAGTGACTAGGGCAATTATGCATTTATTGAGGCGCTATTGTATACAAAACGGTCTTCTAACTAGGTACATCGAGTGATCTTCCTACCGAGCGGTATATTGCAACTGGTACACCCGTGAAGAAAAAGGCAGCAACCGGAAGATCCTTGGTGGCTTGAAATAGGAGATAAATAATGTAGAAACGAAATCCTATACGTAGTTAGACCCATTTGTGTATTCCGGTAATTCAAACATTCCAATAAAACTTTTAGTCTCGGGCAACTCTACATCTCACTATGTCGGGCGGTCCGTTGGTCCCCGTTTTGCTTTATTTTATTTTTTGCAATAATATTGTAACTATTCTACCGATTCTATCGAAGTTTAAAACCCTTATGTTATATTACATTCTCTTTCTATTAATATAATGGGCACAGTCTTCCCGAGGTTCGCTTAGAAATTATTTTGTTTTGGCAATTACATCATAACTTTTTGGCTGTTTCTAACGAAATTTGAAACCATTATATTGCTTTACATTCTTTTCCGAAAGATATAATCGACAAGTTTCTTTCAACGTTAGCCCGGGAGTTATTCTTTGGGGCAATATCATCATAACTATTCGGCCTATTCCAATGAAGTTTAGAACCCTTATGTTGTTTTACATTCTCTTTCGAAATAGAATTGCCAATGTCCTCCCGAGGTTATTCCGGGAATTATTGAAAGTTTTGTAAGACGTAAGGTCATAAATAAAAATTAGTGATAGCACGCGACTTTTTGGTCAGCATACTTTGTTCAACCTTAGATAAAGAAAGTTTAGGGCAATATATTACTCTGTCCGGCAGAGGCATTCTCAAGATTGGTCATGAACCAAATGAGTCAGGTCAAGAATAGATGAGATGCTGAAGACCTTATGTAGAAGTACATCATCAGCCGGGCACGATGGAAATTGATTGTCATCTACTCTATGCAGACATTTGATTATACATATAAAGCTCATGCGAAAGGCATTAATCGACACTCGGACACCATTGTGATAGATGGAATCCTTTATCCCTATAAAAGATCGGATTTGGAGTAAATCTTCACCGATAGTCAATTATTGAACGCTAACCGTGCAATACAGACTCCAATGATGCAAATGTTACTTCTACATATTGAAGCGTCGCTCATAAAATAAAACATGGTAATGATGTGAGTCATTCACGTCCAGGTGACCCCATTTAGAAAAAAGGTCTGAGTTGGTAGATGCCCAAGTTGATGATAGATTTACACTGCCTTGATTTTGGATACAAGCCAAAACCTATCCCTCTTCGTGTTGAGGCTCTAAGGTAAACACATAACCAGTCCCAAAAGATGTCAGAGGGTTCCGTAGACGATGATTATCATGCAAAATGAGAGATAATGATGAGGCTTCGCAGCAAGGCGCCTTACTCCCTTTTTGCTGAACTGTATCAGAACTGGAACCATTCACCACGAACCTTAAAAGATAACCACTGCTGATATCGTGTTGAAAAAAGTTAAATGAAATGCAAAGCCTCGCTTGCCCTGTTGTAGATGCTGGGGATACATGGTATAAATAAACGAGAGCTGAACGTAAGACACTCATCGAACGCCGCCTATTCAAGGTTTTCGTGTCAGTGAAGATGATGTTAGGTTCATATCTTTAATTCTGTGTGTGAACTGCTTTAAATATTAGTGTGGCAGCATCATGACAAGCTACTAGCAAGAACTTGATCGCTCAGACCGTAGATATGCAAATAGACTAATAGATTGTGGTCCTCTCTTCCTGGAAAACATTTGGGGGCTCCAAGCTCAACTTGCCCCGAAACATTACGGCGCAAGTGTACAAAAGTGCGCAAAATGTCCTACCATTACGTGAAGACGTCTGTGGTAAAAAATAAGCAGAACAAGTTTGCTTCGAAAATAAAAAGCAATTTTTCCTTCGGCTTATTCAATTTGCAGGGAGTCAAATTTCACAGATGACGCTAATAGCATTTATATTCATATATCACTTGAATCTAAGGGCCGATTTAATTTCCGTTAACTCGAAAGGATGAAATCGGCGTGCAAAGCGAACAGATGTTCCAAGAATACAAGCCAGGACCGAGGAAATATCTAAGACTGTTGGAGAATATCTACACAACGTCATTTCATGACATAAATTTATCTACTATTATAGAAATGTAGGTATTTCCTAGAATAAGAACTACCGTAGTCCGTTAAAACTCCATTCAGGTGACCTCAGCGGTAAGCACCGGCGACTGAAAAACATTTTAATGGGAAGGTTATATCTTCATAGGAGGAATCGAGCAACAAACATCTAAATTGCGCTTAGGCATCAAAATAATTCAAGAAGACTGATGCAAAAAATAGATCTTTTCTTTTCCATATTCGTGAATTTAACCTCAATAACACTCACCTTCTTTTTAACAAGAAGAGTTGTCTCCCGTTCTTTTCGTCGAAGAAGAAAAAGGGTAACGACAAATTAATTAAGACCCAGCTTAACTCAGACTCATCATGAGGTCTAAAGTTTTAAAGTACAATTAACAAGAGTATACATACACTACTGTCTGAATAAGAGGCATAAATAGAAAGCGAAAGAACGGAAACACATCTAGTATATATCATAATCTTTCCAGGCAGGCCTACATTCAGTTGTGAAGGATCGGTAAACCTTGGTCAAGGAGGGGACTAGGGAGGGAGTAAGCAAACCTATATTTGTCCTCGCAGAAGATATCTAAAGGAAAATAGGATGAAATGAGCTAGTGCGTCCAAATAGCACATCGTAATTGGCCATTCTATATAAGGAAAATGTCCGCGTTCTGCTTGTGAAACATTTTGAGGCCTAAGTTGAGAAGAAATTCGCTGGAATGGCAATATGTCGATTTAATGCAGATCCCCGTGAGCTATGTCACATTCGAGAACTTCTTGCAGACGAAGAGTATTGCCACGCGCGCATTTTCTTTGTGCCTCAATTCCTAAAGAGTAATGCGTAGCTGGTGTCTGCAAAGCTTCTTCTATTAGATGACACCTGCTACTTGTTGTGCCACTTTCAGCTTTAGGCAAAGGTTGGAGGCTTAATTCCCTTTGAATTATCAAAGAATGGGTGGAGTGCCAACTTCCTGGCATTTGTGTCTTCCTAATTTAGCCGCTATGTAGTGCAGCATAGCTAGTTAGAGGTATTAAGAACCGTTAAGTATATGCATAAAGAGGCTTCAGTATTTGCTAGACCAAAGCACGAGCCATTTTGGCTCAGCGAAACAGACCCGGCCCCATGGAGAGGAATATTTGTGTCTTTTGGCAGTACTTTTTGGCCGTGTGGACGATTCTAACCCTCACTTAACTGTACTTATCGTTGTTCCATTCACAGGGTTCTCTGTTTTCCTTGGCCAAACCTGAAGTGGTGCACTTTTGCGGGCGTTTCACGTTTCTTGCAGGAAAAGGACATGTTCATAAATGGGTGTCGGCTTGGCGTATTAAACTGACAACAAATAACTATTCTTAGGTCTCTTTTACCCACGCTATGGATATTCTACGCACTGTCACACTTTGAACATGAGGTGCTCATAAGACTATCCTTTTAATGTTCGACTTATACGTTTTTAGCCATAAATATAGTATCCACCTTGTGACCGTTGTTTTACACACGCTATCTCCACTAGATATCTTCATTGTCGAAACAATGGATATGCCAGTCTCTTTACTGGTTTAGAGTACAATATGGGCTTGTATGCGCTGTGTCAGCGTGTCTTCACTTAATTCAAAGGTTTTCTTTTCCTCGGAATATTAATCACCACGGTGCCTATGCTGATATGGGACGCCAATTATTCCCTATGTCTTTTGATTTAGAACTTGAAAACTCTCTCACAAGTTTGTTAGATCAATGCGCCGATGATTTTCCTCAGAAACTCCACCCAGAAAGATCCAATCTTTGAACGCTTATCGTTATGCCTCAATCCCCAAAGATTCTACTGCACATAGGAAATTTCCTTCATATTTCTTGGAACACACATCATGTCAGACTTTCGCGGCTCCGGTGTACAGGGATTGCTCAACATCCAAGGAGGCTTCGGTTTGCTTTCTTTCTACAAAATGTTTGAAGCCAGTTGAGTTTTTCGGGCGTTGCGTCTGTTTTCAAGCTGATATATTTGCAAAAAACGGCTCAGTAGGTTACGATTGCACTCTCGACAATGTGGTTAAAAGATTGTAAACTCCGTTTCCACTAGTTTGAAGTATCCCTGTCACCATTGCTACTGAGAGTCGAGGTGGTGTTCTATTTGGTTCCTCGATGTCAAAGAGGTTTCTAGAAATGAGTTCCTTGGCGAGGCGCCAGGTTTTCTGCACAGACTGATCGACGGACAAAAATTTTGCTCGATCCAGCTCTGAATATATGGCTGGAATCAGCTCTCCCCTCACGATTCAATGTAAAGAATATTTTAGACATAGATCGAAATTTAAATTTGCGTGTTATTACCCTAATAGTTCATTTATATCTAACCCTAATGGTTCAACGATATTAGGTTATTATTTATTGCTTCTGTTTCGGAAATACTCGACGGACGAAGCATCAACTGATGGCGCGCTCCAGTTATTCATTTAAACAGGATTGCTCGACTTCTCTCAGGAAAAATACAGTTTCCTTGAATGTCCTATTCTGGAAAACTACTGGACTGGTACTTCTCACATTACATCAAAAGGCATGGTTGCTGCCACCCCTCCTTATTCTTTCGAATGATTCTTCCACACCGGAATGATATGTGTTTGATATTTTGGAAGTAAAGAGTCTTCTCCTTATTATTCAGTCATTTAAATTGTTAAGTGCACGCTCAGGCCCCTGAGGGGTCGGGCCCTTATTTGTAATTTTTGCGGTCTCGCCTTCGATGGAGGCTGCCGTATGTGAAAGTATAACTAGAAAAAAACATGCTTTGAAACTCTGAGAGGATTCCAGCCAGCTCCGGGCTCCGATAGGAAGTGGAAGTGTTGTCTCCTATCAAATATTTCTATTCTTATTAAGCAGCTCATAACTCAGCATAGGGAGAGCAAAGAAAAGCAGTTACTACAGGCAGGAAATTATTAGGTAAAGCGGGAATTTTTAGCAAATCTTGGTCCTTGGGAGGAATCGCAACATTAGCTTTAAAATTCATTCTGCATTTCTTTGCTAAGGCATCATTGTTGGGCCTGGGGACCCTTTCCTTTCGCAGGAGGCAATGCCGCACGGGTTACCGGTTGAGCCAATGGAACTAGAAAGGGCCATTTCTTCCACCCAATCACCAAACGCTAGCTGTTGGTGGCCCACACAAAGGTGTGTCTTAAGAGGGCACAAAATGTATAAGATAAAGTGCCTCAAGTAACATTCCTCCTCCACCCCGGTTCCAGCTAGGGAGGGATGATTCGGCGAAAGCTGTTCTCGAAATGCTTGCTAATTGGCTGCGACCAAGAGGCTCATAAAGAAAATGCCAACAAAAATGGTTGAAGATAATAATGAATAAAGCATAATTTTTATAATAGCTAGAGGTGCTCTGACAGGCAAGGCCTATTTGTCCTGGGTTCACGTGTAGCAGCCAATTACGGCGTGATTGGAAAAGTCTGGTCATCGATTAACCCGCGAAATTAGAAACCTGCAAAGGAAATATGTAGGATGTTTACAATGGGGGCTTTAAGGTCGTGCCAATCCTCTAGGCTTCTAACGCAGCAGGGTCTTTACTCATCTCCTACTTTCTAAGCCTTAGTCATTTAATTCCAATTCCAATTCCAAGAAATAACAACCTCCCCAAAGAATTCCAAGTATAGAGCTGTTTATAAAGCTAAATATAAGCCAAAAGATATTGTATGTTACGAGAAGATGAGAAAGGAATCCATTAGCGTCATTACCTTTAATCATAACATCCATATACTTCCATTCCTCTCGTTATTTGTCACGAAATCCTCATTCCCTAATTTCATGGTAGCTGAATTCGATCATCCACTTACTGGCTCGAGTGGACATCCCTTTAGCATTGCAACCGGGCTCTTATCTTCCATCTATTCCACTTAATCTTCTCCAGATTTATCTGAATTGATATCTAAGAATCTATTTCCCCGTTACACCTATTACCCTTACAACCACTCATACTAAAAATAATAATAATGATAAGCTTATTACAGATATTTCTTTCGCCTCCAATCCGTACACCACGCAAACGTGACTTGGAACACTCATGTATATCAAAGAGGAAGCGAGGACGATGGAGCAGCGTTGTAACACTTGATCAAGGAATGAAGATTTCTCTACTGCGGACTCTAACCAACGCTGGTTCTTCCTCTCCACCACAACGCATGAGACATTATCGAATTGTACGAGAATTTTCACTGATTCTAAATTGGACAATTCCATCTTTTTGATCGACTATAAATGAATTATCTCTCGACTATCCCCAAATTATTCGGCTTGGAACACACGTTTTAGCTATTATGCGGAAGGAAGAAGCCAAATCTTTGACCTAATTGAAATTATTTACGCTCCAATTAAAAGAAAAGATCAATAAGTAAGTGAGGAGGTCATTGTATTCACGTGTGTATAATATTACAGTTTACGAAATTGGACTCAATCTATCATTGGTATAACGTCACAGCGTCTCGTGATCAATCCTTAAGTATATTAGTTTTCCTGTTCCATCGCTTAAGCCTCAGTAATTTTACGGACATATAATGAATATACTTAGTTGCACCTATCAAAAGTAAAGGACAAGCTTTTCATCGTATTTACAGGAAAAGGATTTTTAATTTAAGTTACGAGTAATGTATATATACCCTTTATATTATTTGAAAACCCACTTACTTCATTTAGGAATTACCTAGAGTCTGTTCTTAGTATCCCTTGATTCTATTGAGTAAACCTGAATACTGATTTGCTTAACCAGGAAATCCCATAGGAATAACCTTAAATAAGGTCAAAATTGTCCTTCCTAAACAACGGCATCACCTGGTGAAAAAATAATGCATGAAAGAGAAAGAAAGTAGACAAAGGAAACACGAAACTACTGAGGACAAGAAGCTATTAATCATACCATTGAGAAATTCGGGCCATCAGCGTAGTATTTTGATGCCATCAGTTTACATAATAGAAGGGTACACAGGAGCACCATACATATATTTTAATTGTGGTTTATGTTTATCTGGTGAAACCACTGTGGATATTTTCCAAATGTATGAAAGAGTGATGAAAAGGAGAATGAGACGAAGGAAAATATGGCTAAATAAGAAAGACCAAAGATGGAAGTCATTGCAGAACAAGCTCCTTAATCATATGGAAGATATTAAATAGATCTTTTTCAATTATTTTAAACAAAGACTAAAAACAGTCATAAGTTAAGACCTAACGAGGATCCCTCTTCCTCTTGGGGGAGGGGGATTTAAGAGTTTAATAGCATAATCAAACAAGATTTGTGCGAGATCGAAGAATAATGCTTCTTTTATTTATTTTTCTTTTAATAATTAATCAAAGTATGATGAATTGTTTTGACACTCTAATAATTAATTATGTTATTCTACTATTTTTTTTCGTTTCTATTTCCCTTTGAAAGGTCCAATCATTTTCATGATGCAGATGAGCTCACGATGTCCTTGCCTTCTCCCTTCTTCCTTCCCGACATGGAACACTTCAACTTTCTTTATTCCACGTCTTTGGTCTCTCTCTTTATGTGATTTTTAAAACTAGTAAAGAAATTTTCTTGACAAGTTAGGTTTAGAAATAACTTTATAACAATGGAACAATTGTTGGCGTTCTCAGGATTAAACATCCTTTGCGAAAATAAGATCAGAACTGACTTGGTCTATTTCTTTTCCTTAAAAAAATTAGAGGACCAATTCGGTTCTTGAATTTAATTAGCGGTTAAACACAAAGATGATAAAAAAAATAAGATAGTTGTAAAATAATCCAAACTTGGGAGAGTATAGTTGGGATTTAATGAATGTTTAGTTTTCCTTCAAAGGGTAGCCACAGGGAGATATCAGTTGTACCCTGAGCAACTATGTTGCCTCTGACATCTGAAGCATTGCAAGACCTATCACTCAGAATTGCGGACTCTTTCAACTCCAATGAAAGTTAAGGGATCTGCGGTTATATATCATCCACATATTTTCAATTCTCAATTTTAAAATAAATATTAAACTCATCCTAAGATGATACAAAAATCCTTCTTCAAAGTGTTCCGTTCGAAAAAAAGGTTTGAGGCCGCAAAATTACCAAATTTAAATACACGTAAGATAAAGAATAATTAATATTTTACACATTTCTTTCAAATTTTACAGTACTTTTTGTTCTATTTTTCCGAACCCCACATCCAGAACCTATTCTTACTCATTGGCTTACTTGGTCTGAAACAATTCTTTTAATTCTATCCAGATTTTATTTCATTTAGGTCTATTCTTTGTAATACCCATTTCACAAATTGTTTTTAGAATTACCAAAGACATGAATTGTTGTCCAATTTCGTCAAAAACTCTTTTTTCGCAATTTCCCTATGGTTGCTGATGGTAATAAAACCTTTCCTCCAAGATTGCTTACATATGTAATAATATTCTTTCCTTATTTTTAAAGTTATGTTCCTAAATTTGATCAGATAAGTAGAAAAGAATTTCATTCCCGTTTACACAATGCTTTTTCCTTCTGAATATGTGACAACGCATTGGCATCGCGTTATTGGACACAAACCATTAAGCACCTCGTTCTGAGGTTCTTCCGATTGAAAACTAAGAGCAATTTAGCTCTAAAACGAGTAGGAAGGCCCAGTTTATGGAGACAGGTTTCGAAAGTGACCGGCTTCCATCATTAATTCAAGCCATTTAGGTCCTAAACCTGTCGACTTAGTGAAAAAATATATAATGCTGTATACATAAAAGCTCAACGTCAACGGCGTCTTCTTACTCACCCAAGTAATCTTTGGAAGTTATATTATTTAGCGTTTCACAAAAATGAGATTCCTCATAACTGACTCGTTTTCATAAAGTGCGAATTTCAAATTAATAAAATATTGAAAAATGTTATAATATATATATATATATATATATATATATATATTTATATATGATAAATAACACCCACAAAAAAAATGAAAAAATGATTCGGAGCGCTTTCGTCTTTATTCTAATAGACCTCTTCATGGAATAACGTAGGTCAGGAAAGACAATGTCTTAATAAGGAAGGAGTGGGGGGTTAATGCAGTTACCTGCATCAAAACCCTAACTAGGCGGTACAAATTCTTTAAACAATTTAATTTGTGATTTAATATAATTAAATATGATAGGTTCTAGGCTAAATAATCCAGGGCTAATATTAAAATTTGGGAAAGTATTAATAGAGATACACCCCAAAATATTTCCCTAAATGTATTTTGTACATTTAATAACAGGTTTAGCTCTATTCCAATTAATGGTATGATCCTGACTATAGATATCTAAAAGTAATGCAGATTGTTGACAAAAATTATGAACATTAGTTTGGTGCTGTTTAACTCTAACATTCAATTCTTTACATGTCTGTCCATAATAATATTTTCCACAATTATTGCAACCAATAGAATATACACTGCCTGGTTTAGGGGGTGAATTTTTTACGGGAAAGTGATGGATAGTATTTTTATTTAAAAAAAACATTTATGTTCAAAGGTTTTAGTAAATGAGGTAATTCAATGAAACTTTAGTTAAAAGGTAAAACTAATACATTTTTGGCATGAAATTTAGGGATGTTACGATGAGGTTTATAAAATGAACGGTTAGCAGAATTATAACAATTTTTAAGTACGTAGAAAGGGTAACACAAATTTAGACCTATATTATATATCCTATCAACCTCTTTTTCCAAATATTCGGATGAAACAATTCTCAGGGCACGGAGAAACATGGAAGAGAAAACACCTTATTTGATACTAATATGGTGATCGGAATAGAAATGGATGTAGAGTCAATGACTGTAGGTTTTCTATAAATTTCATATTTGAAACCTTGGTCTGTTCACTGGACCAAAATATCTGAGTAAATTTAATTTAGGGGACAAACGTGTTGATTTTATCAAGAAAAGTATTGATATTAGGATCATTAGGTCACAACATAACGCATCATCAACATAACGCATCATTAAAATAGGGGCTATGTTGTTCTGGGGAAGTATTTTCGATTCAAAAAACTCCATATATAGATTGGCTAGTACCGGGGACAAACAATTGCCCCTAGCCATTCCAAAGATTTGAAGGTAATATTTCTAATCAAAGGTGAATTTACCGTTGTTAATACAGAGGTAAATAAGTTTACTAATAGTGGAAGCCGCCGGTATAGGGAGAACAACATTAAAACAAGGTACTCTTCGAGAAAATTTAGGAGAGCGGGTACGGGAACCTTTGTAAAGAGGGAACATACATCGAAACTAACCAAGCTCAAATTATCAGGGTAAGGAAGATCATTAAGTTTCCTAATGAGATCGAGATTATTAACGATGTGAGAGCTAGAAACGGTCCCCACACCAAAGGACTTAGGAGAGAAGCTAACCATTTAGATAGGGTATATGAAAAACACCCAACCTAATAATGGGACGGATAGGATTTTTCGGCTTATGGGTTTTGATGAGACCATAAAGATAGGGAAGGGAAGCATTCGAGGATTTAAACTTATTAATGAGGTGAGGATGACCTTTAAGCAGAGAGCGAAGCGTTGAATGAAATTCTCTGTTTACCTGGTCAATAGGATTCTTTCATAAAAATGAAGATTTGTCGAAAAGAACGGGGGCAGCAGATTTATCAGCCTTACACACATATATATTTTTATTATTCCTAAGAGAACGTATTGCTTTATTAACCTAAGGGGATAATTATTTCGCACATCGCTTAAGCATTTAGACACATAACCTTTAGCAATTTAAATTTCGTTACGGGGCAGATGACTTGCTTTTTCTAATTGTGCAAAAGCGTTAGCAATTTTAACACAATTTGGGGTGGATGGGATAGAAAATTTTAATCCATAACCTAATGCGTTAAACGTATTGGCATCAAACACTTGACTTAAAAGGTTGATCATGTGGTTAGGGGAACTCTTTTTTGACCATTTACTGTTTGTAATAAGGCGTTGTAACTTGGCGGAGTGTCTATTCTTTTCCTTAAGGCCATTTATCCTTAACTTGTAAAGAATTCCATCACTTAAGGGATTCAACCAACTCTAAGGGATGTTTTGAGAAAAGGTTCGGCGCCTCACAATGAGATCGGCGAAGTCTCGTTGCACCTGGACTTTTGCAATGGCAATCTGTTTCCGGAGAATTCTTTCTTCAGTTTCGTCGAAATGAAGGCCATTGATCATCTTGTATCTGCGTCCAAGTAGGGAGCGTGGTACGACCATTTCTTTGTAGCAGAAACGTAGAAATTTTAACTGATTCTTCAATGAGTTGGTTGAATCCTTTACGTGATGGAATTTTTTACAAGTTAAGGACCTACGTTATTCCATGAAGACATCTTTTAGAACAAAGACGAAAGCGCTCGGAATCGTTTTTTCATTTTCCTTGTGGGTGTTATTTATCATAATTTTGACTGACGTGCAAGTTTTGAGTTTCTTTTCATATATATATATATATATATATATATATAGTTAAGCACTACTTTGTAAAATGTATTAAATAATGTGCATTGGCGGGATGAAAGCGTAAGCTTCACTTAAATATTTATATAAATAGAATCTTTACAAAAAAATAATAAAAACTATCAGTGTTGAGTAAAAAAAACTGAACTTTACATTTTTTACGGTATTTAGAAAATAAAATATTAAATTTTTACATAATTTTACAGCTAATTAAAGAGTACTCATGATTTCTTTTAAGTTTATAATCTATATATCTCTCTGGAATCTAGAGTCTATCAGAAATCACCTAACATCGCAGCGATCTATTTTCCTAACATCAAATTTCACTCTTAGCGACGTCTCGAAGAAATCTGTAACCTTGTTCAATGCTAACTTCTGTGGCATTATCGAGAAAGAAGGTCAGATGAAATGAGGGAATTTCAATTTTAAGGACATATTTTATCCAAAATTCTTATATAAATTCATATTTTTTCCGACAAGAATTTTGTAGTTGTGAGCCTTGTTCTCTCCATGTAGCCTATTGGACACACCCTTAATACTTTGCCATGCCTCCACTCCTATCTCATTCACACTGGATTTAAATTTATTGCTTATCATGAATTAAGGAACTTGAGTGTTAACGAATATCCCTTTCTTTGCTTTCGCTTTACGAATCTTGGATAATTTTCCTTTCAGGCATCAGAAAGATGGTTAATCATGCTTAATGGTTAGCCAAAGGTTTTAAATGAGCCAAGTTTGGGTTCAATCCAAGGTGACCATTGAGAATAGTGTAAATTTCCTTTCAAGGATAAATGTCCCATTTGAATAATAACACATCAACATAGTACAATCCAACTGAAGACGTTCTATTATTGCTACTACGTTTAAGTCAGCGCATATTAATCACTGGTGATCTATGAAAAGTTTCCATTGGCTACAATCATATTTTAAGTTTAGGTCTTCATAAAATCCAGAAATGTCATTGTAAATGTGCAAATTGTTTAACAAAGAAAATGTATCGTTTATAACGTCAGAACGACCTCAAAGAATTATAGACGTAGGGCTTTAGTCATATTTTTTTCCTAACCTACGACGCTAAAAGCTGACTCTTTTTCATTTAAACCTATGTCACGGATCAGGTTTAGGAGAGGAACATATCTTTGGGTAGCTCATATGCGTTATCTGGTGCAAGTTCATCTGGAAGATATTCTGAATCATAGAGTAATATTCCGGCTATTTCCTCCAACCCTCGCCCCTGAAATTCTTTGCTATAAGATGTTTGAAATATGAATTCGATCCATAATAGAAACTCGCTTCGTTCTGTTTATGGGTTGCTTTGAAATATGGACACACACCCTATTTCTTGGTTTTCAATTATTCTTTTTATACTACCTGGGAAAAACAAACCTTTTTCCATATTTTAACTACACTGGTTTCATCACTTTCATTC
Organism: Ceratothoa steindachneri; assembly: GCA_963969495.1. Taxonomy (NCBI): domain Eukaryota; kingdom Metazoa; phylum Arthropoda; class Malacostraca; order Isopoda; family Cymothoidae; genus Ceratothoa; species Ceratothoa steindachneri. The sequence continues at coordinate 2,850,419 of OZ018327.1, read as the reverse complement.
CGCACTTTAATTGATAACGACCCATGTTGCTATGCACCCTTGAGAGTCCTCTCATTTTAAAGTAAACAAATCGAGGGGGAGTTTGAACCTATATCTGATCAAGGTGAATAAGATACAGATAGTTCTATAATGATCTAATACACCCCACCCTCTTGATGGGAGTTTGAGACTAATTAATTGAAATTATGTTCGTAAAAAGGCGCCGTCGTCGTTGGCTCCAGCTCGTGACCGAGCAACCTGTTCGTTGTCAGCTATCCGGTCTCGTCAGCTGATTTTTGTGCCGGATATGACTTAGGAGACCCATTCTTTTAGGGAGAGGGTCCAGTCCAGGAAAGTAAGAAGGTCAGAAAGCAAACAGAGCCGAATGCCAATCGCTGAGTATTTTGTTTTGAGCAATCGTGGCTGCACGACGGCTACGCGGCGCGCTTGGCCAGTAAAGAGTTTACTGCGGCTCAAAAGATTAAGACATGCGCTTTCGGCGAGCCTGGTTGCATCAAACTGCCGGGTTATTGGTCTATCAAAGCCTCTCTTTGTCGCTCCTGCCTGCTGGATCTAAATATCATCCTGAAGACAAGCGTTACACCTGATCTCACACGGGGATCTCGAAAGCTTAAGGATTGATATCTTTAGAATCCGCAGATTTCCAAGTGTTTTTTTATTGTAATAATCTGTAGTAAATAAAATGATTAAGAAAGATAAAAAGGTTTTAATAAATAACAAAAAATGCAAGTTAATTACGAAAGGTGGGTTAAAGAAAAAGATCGTTAATGAGACCAGTTTATAATAAATATGAAGGGATAGAAAACACGTTTCCCAACTTCAAAATCTTTTCGATAAGAGAGGCAGCTTTCATTGTCCAAGGTCGAAATTCCTCCCTGGCATAACATAAAACATCGATTAACGTTGCTCGCTCTGGTCACATTTTGTACACCTTGCCCGAGTAAAGATATAAAAAATAAATAATTCTTACATTGTCAATAATTTCTCGGCTGATCCTTCCATTTAAAGTAAGTCTACTTCCTAGCTGTTTCTTACTTTAATGTCTTGCCTTTCTCGGCTGCACTTCCAATCATCTCTTTCCTTCTTTATATATGTTATTGACTGTGGCTGCTCACTCTTTGTTTCTCAATTATCTACTATTTCTTTCTTCAATCTTTGTTTTTGCTTTTATTTCTTTCACGTTTTGACTTCTTTTTACTTTTATATCTGACCTTACCTGTTGTTTCCCCCTTCTGTGACTTTCATTTCTTGGCTATTCCTTCTTTCTATGTCTGTCCTTCCTTGTGGCGTCCTCATTTTGACACTTTCTTGACTGCTCGTTCTTTTCATATCTATCCTCCTATTCTGCTAATTAATTTTTATGTTAGTAATACAGTAGTAATATATTGACAGCTAGTAAGACATTTTATCTTGTCCTTCTTCTTTGTCCCTACCTTCTATATCTATTCCTCCTGTTGCCGTTTCCTCTTATGTCGTCCTTCCCTGATGCTTTCTTCTTTTTATCTTTGTCGTTTCTCCGCTGCCTATTTTCTAAGGTCTCTTTTTCCTGCCTGCTCCTACTTACTATGCATAACATTTATAGACTCTTTATGCTGTTTATCTTGGTCCTTCCCGAATGCATCTTCTCATAATGTCTGACTTTTCACGGCTGCTTATTCCCTTATGTATGTCATTTTCACTGTTTCTTCCATTTATTACTCCACTCTCTCGGCTGATGCTTACATTTTGGTTCGTCCTTCTCTGTCGTCCCTTAACTTTATGACCACCTTCCCAGAGAGTTCTACTTGATAGCTCCCACCTCGCGTGAATGAAAGAAAGATACAAAGGGACGTAACCAATGACGGAACTTGAGGTCATAGTAGCTATAATGTAGCTATAATGAAGGAGGTTGCAGGCAAATGAAAGTGAAAGGAGCATAAGGCAAAATGAATAATGAAAGAGGAAAATGATGAAAATGAATGGAAAAGTAATCTCAACAGTCCCATTGTAGATGCTGAGGGGGCGTAGTAAAAAGAAGGCACGAATTGGAATAATCTCGGTGTGACTATTCAGCCTAATATGTTTTCTTCGTTGGATTATATCTTGTTGTTTTGATATGAAAAATAAATAAAACTTAATAGACACTAATGTAAGGACGAAATTAAGGTGAGTTGTTTGCTTTCAAACTCAAACTGCCTATAATAGTCTCCTGCTTTCACTACTCAGCCTATGTAGCTTCCGCAGATCTCGACTTTCTCCAACAACCCATTTGGATGAATTTCCGCTGATCACATCTTGGGTTTTGGTTTTTATAAGCAATTACGATTTTTATTTATATACTTAATGATTTTTTTATTTTCTTTTTAAAAATACGACATTTATCAATGGCACTGACACCAGAAGTGTTTGTAATCGATATTCGAAATGGAAGTGATGAAGACATTGTAAGTTGTTCTGAAGATAATACTTGTAACCCTCGAAATCTTGTAATTCTTTGCAGCTCTCCCCACGTACCTCATTTCAGTACCGACTGCAGATCCTATTCTTTGAACACGTGGCAGAGAGTCCATATCTAAAGGTCGAGCTTCGATTTCTCATGTTTTAATCACTCAACTTCTCTCAGATTTTCTACAGGATGTTTTTTGGAATAAAGAATTTTAAAAGAAATGAGAAAATTGAATAAATTTCAGTACAAAAAGGAGGTTTTCCATCCTTTCACACCGAAAATGTATCTTTAAAAACAGATGGAACTTCTTTACTTCCGTCCAATCATCTCGTCTTAAGTGGACGCTTGCAACAGAATGACAAATGAATCCACACGATATTAAACTCTCATTTTCCATAGTCGAAATTATATTATTTTTATCTTTTCTCGCTTTTGTAGTGAATGATAAAAACAGAATCTTCCTCTCTTAGGTGTATGTGGTGGCGATTGAGTACCTCTTAATGCAAATTTAAACTACTTTGTCTTAATCCCCCATTGTTTGAATATATAGAATCGCTTTGTGTTTTATTAATATTATATATCTAAATATATTTACTTATGCTCATTTATTAGAGTAACCCTTTATCCTTTATCAAACATGAATGCGAGTCGCGTACACAAATTGTAGTCAAAAACTATGATACACTTTATTACATTTTATATTATCCAATTTAATTATATATATTAAAGTGAAAGAGAAAGTAGTGGAAAACTTCAACATTCAAATTGCAACGGTTTAAAATCTTTTCGCTAACTATGGTCGGCGAGCATAAAACCCCCTATTTATTACGTACAGCTCAAACTTGCACATACGCCACATTCAACATAAGGCCACTCATCATTTTCCATGCATGTTGTTACAAACCCTTTATGAGTGATGATGTATTGGAGTGTGATAATAAGATTTCCGATATCTATTGCGCCAAAAGTTTCGGTAAAAGATGTGGAAAAAATTCTATGGTTGTGGTAGAATCTTGTCAAGCGAAGGTTGATGCATTCTTTCAAAAGATCTGAATTACTTCACTGCATCTACCACCGCAGAAGTTTGTAAGGTCGCCGGACCAAAAATTAGTAAGGTGACGTATTTAAAACATTTTCAACTAAAAGACCTGTAGTTGGCATGATTGAAGAGAATCAAAAGGTTACAACCTGGCAAGTGTGTGGCGAGATTCATAGAGTTCGCCCAGGTAATACGGGAATGAGTGACGAAAAAGTGTGATCGTATTTAGGGAGGATGTAGCAGAATTTGCAGGTATATCTCCGCGAACGGTCATACAGTGCTACCTACAATAGCAAAAATCCCAGCTTACACTAAATTCCTGCTAGAATTGCGGCCGAAAAACGCTACAGACGATCGGGACCATTGGAGTGTTTCACGGCTTGTGTTAAAAATCACTTCGTTTCAAGGCAGAAATTGTTGAAAAAGGTCATTCTGAGTGTTATTACTAAAATAACACCCCGCAGAAATGTGGAAAGCATAGACATATGAAGCAGAGTGACAGGCAGAGGCGTTTGTGCGCTTCCTCTCACAAAGTTTCTTTGATACACTGAAAGAAAATACAGAAGGTGGACCTTAGAAGTGTGGAAACGCGTAGTCTGGTCAAAGACCAAATAGCGTGGATTCCAGTTGAACTCGTCGCTTTTAATGGCTACTTTGGTTTCCGTATCAGCCCTGGCAAAAATATATTTGGGAACTAAAGGCCAATTCTTTAGGCGTAGCGAGTTGTATTAGCGTGTCAGGATTGTTGCTAATTTAATTAGAATTTGGCATGTACTTTAGCTCGATATATTGGCTTCAACATTTAAATGGCATTGGGGCTGGCATCCCCCGTTATGGTATTTTTTTCTTGCCATAATATTCCCGTTTATTACTACGTGAGATTCTTAAAATCTATCAAATAGTCGTAAGAAATATTCTTCTTAATGGCTATTGATATGCAACCATATCTCTTAACCAAGTTGTTTTTAGTATAACTTATGGATTCTGTTATTATAATTTACGTGTGTAGTGTTTTTTTCTGGTTTGCCAATACTGAATATGATGAGGGCCTCCTGTCTAATTACATTAAAGAATTTGGCGCCGTTGATTTCGATTATTTTTATCCTGTTATTTTCTCTTTTTTTTGTTCGTGGATTGGTAGATTCGTTCTATTAATCATGCAGTTGAGGGGGTACGATCTAATTACGTGGTGGGAATCATGAGGGAGGTTGATTGAGCCCGTTATGAAGTACATTTCTCTTCCCTCCTAGGAGTTGTTCGAGTCGAGCATCCATTTGTACAACCCATTTTAAATTTGTTTTTCTACAATCTTTGGATATTTATAGACGGGAAAGTTTTTCAACGCATCGTTCTTCAACCATTGCTTCCGCGTTCTTGGGTCTTTGTTTGGTGGCTGGTTGGGCTACTTGTTGCTAGTTCTTACTTTTTTCTCCCTATGTCTAATCGTGGTTTGTGTGTTAATTGTTATTTTGGTTTGGTGCGATTCAGATGGCAGCCTCTTCCATTCGCCCAATATTTTCCCTTTCTTCGTTTTGAGGTGAAAGAGGAGTTTATTCGCTTTAATCTTAATCTCCTCATTCGTCTGAGTTTCCATTCTCTCGGTTTGTGGCTGTTCGTCTTCGAATTTTAGTTTTAGTATAGCTAGCAATGGCAGGGTTGGTGGGAGTCCCAGTTTATTGTTAAATCAATTTTTGGAAATCAACTTATTAATTTTATCCGCGAAGCTCCCGGGATTAGCCAGGTTCATGATGCGTGCGGCAATTATTAAAGTAGTAATCTTTTGCTTTCTCTCCCCAGGTGCTTTTGCTTTTTTCTGGATTATAACCGTAGCAGTGTAAGATTTTTTTCTATTTATTTCCGTATATGTTTTTCCTTTTTTCTCTTTGCTTCATTCATTTTAGGGAACTAAATTTTGGTGGTTTTCCTGTATTCTCTGAAGGAGTGATCGATTTCTGAGCATTAGAGCATAAGATGTCTAATTATTCAATCTCTTTTTACGTGTGTTTTCAATTCGTAACATTTGCAGCAGGTTAGAATGGAACTGTGTGTCTCCAGATAGATAGGTTCTGATATGATTCAACCCTAGAACCCCAGACTATCTTGTTCCTGTTCTTTGCGGAATACTATAATATCCTTCTATATTACCTTATTATGCCGAGTTTGATAACCTTTTTGAACTTAGCCCAGTTCTATTTCCTTTCAATTTTAGCTCTTCTTTCCTTTTCTGTCTTCTGAGACATGATCTCCGATCGGACACATAAAAGATAATTACTTGTTTAGTCTTCCTTTCTTTTATCTGATACCATCCGTTTTACATCTTTGATCCTGTAGCAAAGGGCTACCTAACTGGTTTGAATTTCACTAAGCCTGATTAAAGGTATTCCAAGGTTTCCACTCATATATGTCAATCCCGGAGTGTAATCTTTTTTATCTGGGGTGGGGTCATCGACTCTTGGGGTATTTTGTCTTTTCTTTCTTCATGTGTGTGTATGAGTTTTTTCCAACCTTTGCATGTGCTGATTTTATTGACTTTTTAAGAAATCCTTTTCCTTATTACCGTCTTACACAAGTCAAGCTTACACAAATACAATTGATAATCTCTGTATATTTTTGGCCTCATGACACGGGTCAATTCATCTCTGCCCCAAATTTGCAACTCTGTCCATTTCTAGGAAGCCACATACGCATGTGTTTCGCAATGGGTGGATTCTCAAACATGTCTACCCTGCCGGCTCCAATTAACCTGATTCAGAGATCTGCATGGTTGCAGCGAGGTAGTTAGTGGATTCCTCAAAAACTGGCCATCAGCAGGAAGGGGATGCAGAGAGTACGAGTATTAGGGTCTCAAATTTGATACCATCAGCTGCCTAAAAGTAATATTCCCTCTAATTTTGTCCTCTCACGGGGGGGGGGGGTGTAGGAAAGAGGATAGCGTAAAACAAGAAAAATTCGCCTCGGTATGGAAGGTTACTTGCGTAAATGAATCTGTTGTTTTTTTTGTTTCCTTCGCCAATATGCATCTCTGGAATATCTTCAACGATAATGGATCGATTATAAAAGATGATAATGCTGGCTCTAACGACAAACTGCAAGTCCATTCAAAACTGTTATGCTGCTGTAAAGTGGAAACCCCGATTGACCATCTCTTAAAATGAGTCTTAGGGAATACGTGAAGCTAGTAAAATGTCAGAGGGAATGGAAAAGAATGGTGAAAACTGTATGGGCAAAGGAAAGATATAGAGAGATAATTGGGACATGTTTATGTGTTCAATTCTCAATTGTGTGATGTTTTGATGTAAGTGGCAGCGCAGAAATTTGTAAAATGTGTCCCCGAGTATCTTCGTGTGGGGTTTATCTGTAAGTCTTGTTTAGTGTGGGTAGTTTATTTCTCATGTATTTATGTATATCTGTATGCTGTCCATGTTGTGTTCTCGCACGCCGTTTAGTGTCGTCTGTGTCTTCAAGTATCATTTGAGCCCAGTAGGCAATTCTGCATTCTCCCTGGCCCGAGATGAGAATTGTATCGTCGTCTGCGTAAGAAATTTGTGTGTGTGCAGTTTTCGTCTGGTCATGGCGTGTCATTGTATATATATATATATATATATATATATATATATATATATATATATATATATATATATATATATATATATATATATATATTTATATACATATATATATCGTGTTGACGCCAGTACGCTTCCCTGGCCAATGCCGGTGTGTGGTGTGAATGCGTGTAATATGTGTTGTTGTGTTTTATGTGAGCAACCTGTCAGTAATGTGGTAGGAGAGAAGCCTTCTGGTGCAGAGAGGATGCTCCATGTTCTTGTCTAGTTACCAACGTAAGCGCTCATGCCAAACCTTGACAAATTCTTTCTCCACATTATTGTTAATGGAGAGTGTTTTGGTCGTGATTATCGTGCTTGTTTTGTTGTGTCGTCTACGCTAGTCACAAAAAAGATGGAGGAGACTGCCCTCTCCAGAAGCCGTTGTGGCAGGAGGAGAACCAGTTACTCTTTTCCGGAAAATTCCGGTGAGGGCCGTTGCCCATACACTCAATTATTTTGCCTAGTTGCTCTAATAGTGCAAATGGTCTGTAATTGATTCACTTGGATCATACTTTGAAACACCCATCGCTTTTAACAGTCTTATCTCGTCACAACAATAAACAAAATCTTCTTCAATTATAAATAAATCTAAAAGATCTCTCTCCCTGTTCCAATAAAAAGGTACATTTTTTCTTTCCTGCAACAACTTTTCTCTTTGAGTCTAGAAGCTAACACTTCTGCTGACTCTTTGACAGGCCTAGGTCTCTAACTTAATCATTCAGTTCTAATTGGCTGAAGTTTTCAGGTTCTTGCGTCAATGTATGTACAAAGTCTGGATCACTGTTAAGTTCATTGCTCACATCAGATTCACGTACATATATCACTTACATCGTCTAGTGAAGGAAGTTCCTTGAAAACATGTACTGGAATTTCATCAGAATGAACCCTGGACGAATTGCTGAATCAAGATTCGGGTAACTTATTTTATGTCGCGTTTTCTTGCTATAACCAGAATTCTCTGTGAGACAAAAGTAGCAATCGTTTACATGTTTTTTTGGCTCCCGCCACACCATAGGAATGCCAAATCCTAGTTCTTTCAATGTGCCCTTTGTCCATTGGAGTATATTTTCGACACTTGGTTTACTAATATTGTGCGGAGCCCACGCTTTATCCTGATCGCCTAATTTAATCTTAAAGTAAACCAAGTATGCTCTTTTAACAACCAGTTAAACAACCACATATATAACAAAACGATTCAGGGGAATTCCAACATTTCCTTCGTAATGAGGCCATACTACTGAATGTTATTTCATCAAAGAAATCTGAAAAACACAAAATTATATTACACACAATTGCTTTATATATCTAGATGTGCATAAAAAGAAGTCTAATTTCATAGATAAAATAAAATAAGAAGAATATCAAACGCCTCCACTTCCGTTATCTTGGTCGTAAGATAGCCTGCTACTATGAGTGGGACCAATATGGACCAGTCCCTAAAAAAACTTGACGTGATAGAAGAAAACTATTTCCATTTAAAAAATCAATGACTCCGAATTTCTCAAGAAGAGGTCTCAAACTTACGTCAGTAGAAAAAAAGTTAAAATTTCTTGACCAGTTTTATCACACAATCGAAAACCATGAAATGAGATGCATTCGTGCATTAAGAGTTTCACTCTCTAGTGGCCAATAGGTACCACTGTCGTTTTATGGAAGTCATTCTCCACATTCTGAAAAGTATAAAGTAGCCAAAACGATTTCCGGCATCAGCTTGGGACTAGAATAAGTCCTCCTTAAAATTCTTTATGTTCATATCTCTTTTACCGCGTTTCGAATAAAGAGAACAGGAGAATGCATACTCAGCATAAATTTCCAGGCTTTAACCACGAAGGTCGAGCTCTATACACATCAAATACATATCTTCATCCTTACGGTTTTAGGTAAAAATCTTATAATCGAAATTGTTTTATCTATTCTTTTAAAAACAGGCTAAGAGTATAGTGGAAGTTGACTTTGGTCACTTTTCTACTGGAATAAAGAACTCCCCTAGTCTAGTTTCATTTCTTCTAAATATTTTGTTTGTTTGCGTCTATAACTTTGCCTCTTACGAGGAATCAAGCCAACGAGAAAGCGTTTTAAAGTTAAATTAACATTTGTAATAAGAGAACCGGTTTAAATTGACCTCCTACATTCCGCCTACATTATTGCGAATGAGGAAAGGTTGCCTACATTCACCTTCTACAAGGCAGCAACAATCCTCTCAAATCAGCGATGAATTAACTCTTTAATTTGTGTTCGTTCCTGACCTTTCACCTCTTCCACAATAACCAAATATTCATGTTAACTCTCCACCTGATAACGAATAAAACAAAGTAATATATCCAATTATATTTTTTTTATCAAGAAAAAAAAGAATGTTTTTGATCTGCTTTTAAAAAAGAAAGGTGTTGTGTTGACCCAATTGTCTATTAAAATGCAGTTTTAGTCACGTACGAGTCTATTCGCGAGCGACTCTACATCAATATATGTCAGTCGGTCGGTCGGTCCCCGTTTTGCTTTTTTAATTTTTTGTAATAACGTTGTAACTATCCGGTTGATTCTAACGAAACTTAAAACCTTTATTTTTTTTTTCATTCTCTTTCGAATGATATAATTGCCAAAGTCCTCCCAAGTTTAGCCCGGGAATTATTTTACTTTGGCAATAACATCATATCTTTTCGATCGATACTCTGCTAAACTAGACTTAGCTAAAATATGCTATACCTACTCTGCTAGGCAAGCCTATTATAGGCTATTATAGGCTAAGGTTTACTATGATAAGCTATGCTATGGTATATACTATGTTAGTTTAAGCTATAATATGCTAGGCTAGTATAACATATAGTATGTTAGGCTAATTGTCTAATCTAGGCTAGGCAATATAATGATATACCCTACTATGCTAGCTACGCTAGGGTAGGATAAGCTAGGCTATGATATACTCTACTAGGCTATCCTAGTTTAGGCTAGGATAGAATATACTAGGTTAGGCTCCAGTGAGCTAGGCTAAGCTAGGCTATACTAATATGAGCTATACTAGAATAGGATCAGCTAGACTAGTCTAAGTTTTAATATACAATTGTATGTTGCACTAAGCTAGGTTTGGTGATACTCTGCTAGGCAGACTAGGCTTAATTATACTATGCCTAGATAGGCTATACTTTGATAATCTAGGCTAGAATACAATGAGATAGGCTTAGGTATACTATACTAAGCTAGGCTAAGTTATACTACTTAGCTAAGCTAGGTTAGGCTATATATACTATGCTAGCCTATATATGCAAGTCGATACTAGGCTAGGTCCGGGTATACTATGCTCCTCTAGGGCATAGTATACTATTCTATCTCATTTTATGTTATAATATATTAGGCTGGGCTATACAAGGGTATGTTATGCTATGCAACGCTATGCTGGACTATACTACGCTAGATTAGGCTAGATTAAAGTGTAAAATGCAAAGCTAGCATCGGCTAAGGTAGGCTAGGCTAGACTATGGCTGAGTATGCTATGCCAAGATAAACCATGCTAGAATAGAATAAGATATAGTATGTTAGGCTAGGCTAAGCTATAATATGCTAGACTAGTTTGTACTATCCTAGCCTAGGTTATACTATGCTTATTCTTTAATATGGTAAGGTAGATTAGGGTAAGGTAGGCTATGGTAGAGAAGCTATACTATGCTAGGCTTCTCAAGGCTAGGCTAGCCGAGGCCATACGAGGATAGGATAGGCTATACTATGTTAAACTATTATAAACTATGCTAGGTTAGGGTATGCTATTTTATACTATTTTAGGCTAGGCTATACTATGATAAGCTATACTATGCTATATTATGGTAAGATTTACTATTATATATATGCTAGACTGTACTAGGATATGTTAGACTAGGCCTTACTATGGTTTCTAGGCTAGGATAGGCAATACTATATATACTCTGCTAGGTTTGACTAGATTAGTCTAGTCTAAGTCATACTATAGCAGACTAAGCTATACTTTTTAAGCCTAGGCTATACTATGCTAGCTACGCTAGATTATGGTATGGTAAGTTATACTATTATAGGAAATCTTAGGCTAGACTTGGCTACACTAAGCTAGGCTGGAATAGGCTAACCAATGCTAGGATCGGCTATACTATGGTAGGCAATTCTATGACATAATATACTCTCTTATACTATGTAATGATATACTATGCTATGCTATGCTAGGCAGGATTTACTATGTTAAGCAATCTAGGTTTGTCTATACTAGGCTTTATTATGCTAAGAGAGGTAATATTATGACAGGTTATCCTACGATAAGCTAGGTTTAGCCCAGCGAATATTCGAGACTATACTATGCTAGGTTGTTTTACACTATATTTCGAATGGTATAATTGCCAAAGTTTTCCCAAGTTTAGCCAGGAAATTACTTTTTTAGGGGGGAGGGGGGCAATAACCTTATAATTATTCGGCGGATTCTAATGAAATTTAAAACGCTTATTTTGTTTTACAATCTATTTAGAAATAAAAAATTGTTAAGGTCATCTTAAGATTAACCGGGTAATCAGTTTCTTGGTGGGCAATAACATCATAACTATTCAGCCGATTCTAACGAAATTTGAAACCCTTAAAGTGTTTACATTCTTTTTCGAATGATATAATTGCCATGGTCCTTCCAAGGTTAGTCTGGGAATTATTGAAAGTGTTAAGGACATAAATCATTTTAAGTGAGTGCACGCGACATTTTGGTCAGCAGATGATGTTAATATCAATTAACATTTCGTAATGAGATCAAGTTTCACATTCTTTACAAATTATCGTAAAAAAATTGTAATCAAAGACTGAAAGATTCTTTAGTCAATATTTTTGGTCGCGGGCAAATCTACATCTCATCTCGCTATGTGAATCGGTCGGTCGGTTCCCGTTGAGCTTATTTTGGTAATAACATCATAACTATTAGGCCGATTTTAACGAAATTTGACAACCTTATGTTGTTTACCTTCTCTTTCGACTGATATAATTGCAAAGGCTTGCCCAAGGTTAGTCTGGAAACTATTTAAAATAAGGTCATAAATCAGAATACGTAAGAACACGATGCCTTTGGTCGGCAGACCTTGTTCTTCGTTGGGTGGCATGAACCCCACCGAAAATATTTGCAAAAACATGATGAATATATAGTTTGACATTATGCTGGATATCATTATTCAACCACACAACTTTCTTAATTCGACAGTGCTTTTAGAAATCTCACCGCATTTTTTCCTAACTCTGTATCTAATGACTGTTGATTGTGATAAGCAACAGATGTAAACTTCATCTAGGTCAATCTCAAGCTTCTAAACAATACCTCATTGAATTCATTACTAACTTCTCCAAATTGCATTTGTTCCACTTTATGATTTCTTTTATGCTTGCCTCAACCTTTCTATCTTTCTCACACCTTAGCTCTATCTACAACTAATAGCAGACTTTGTAGCGGTGAAGATCTTATGAATCGTCCTGGCATTCCTTCAGCTGACCGTTTTCTCTCTTCTATACATAAAGTATTCTGTTTTGTTCGCTGTTTACTTTTATGTTATGAACTGTTCTTCTCTCTTGAAAAAGAAGATGAACGCCTTTCTGTTTTGTTCGCTGTCCACTTTTATGTTATGAACTGTTCTTCTCTCTTGAAAAAGAAGATAAACGCCTTTCTGTTTTGTTCGCCGTCCACTTTTATGTTATGAACTGTTCTTCTCTCTTGAAAAAAAAGATGAACGCCTATCTGTTTTGTTCGCTGTCCACTTTTATGTTATGAACTGTTCTTCTCTCTTGAAAAAGAAGACGAACGCCTTTCTGTTTTGTTCGCTAGCCACTTTTATGTTATGAACTGTTCTTCTCTCTTGAAAAAGAAGATGAACGCCTTTCTGTTTTGTTCGCTGTCCACTTTTATGTTATGAACTGTTTTTCTCTCTTGAAAAAGAAGACGAACGCCTTTCTGTTTTGTTCGCTAGCCACTTTTATGTTATGAACTGTTCTTCTCTCTTGAAAAAGAAGATGAACGCCTTTCTGTTTTGTTCGCCGTCCACTTTTATGTTATGAACTGTTCTTCTCTCTTGAAAAAGAAGATGAACGCCTTTCTGTTTTGTTCGCTGTCCACTTTTATGTTATGAACTGTTCTTCTCTCTTGAAAAAGAAGACGAACGCCTTTCTGTTTTGTTCGCTAGCCACTTTTATGTTATGAACTGTTCTTCTCTCTTGAAAAAGAAGACGAACGCCTTTCTGTTTTGTTCGCTAGCCACTTTTATGTTATGAACTGTTCTTCTCTCTTGAAAAAGAAGATGAACGCCTTTCTGTTTTGTTCGCCGTCCACTTTTATGTTATGAACTGTTCTTCTCTCTTGAAAAAGAAGATGAACGCCTTTCTGTTTTGTTCGCTGTCCACTTTTATGTTATGAACTGTTCTTCTCTCTTGAAAAAGAAGACGAACGCCTTTCTGTTTTGTTCGCTAGCCACTTTTATGTTATGAACTGTTCTTCTCTCTTGAAAAAGAAGATGAACGCCTTTCTGTTTTGTTCGCTGTCCACTTTTATGTTATGAACTGTTCTTCTCTCTTGAAAAAGAAGATGAACGCCTTTCTGTTTTGTTCGCTGTCCACTTTTATGTTATGAACTGTTCTTCTCTCTTGAAAAAAAGATGAACGCCTTTCTGTTTTGTTCGCTGTCCACTTTTATGTTATGAACTGTTCTTCTCTCTTGAAAAAGAAGATGAACGCCTTTCAATGTTCCATATTCGGACCAATAGGACAAAACAAGTCTCATAATCCTCATGTCAATCAACCAGGCTTAATATTTAGCCGAGAATAAATTATTTGAATATTTTAAGGTAACGATCTGTGTGTTTGGTGGTTAGTACCTGCGTGCGCAAATAGTTTGGAAAATAGTTGACTACTACACTTGATATAGTCCTAGATAAATTTTTCAATCAAAGCCAATTTTAGAAAACAACTGTTAAAAGTTTTTAATTTTTTGCGAGATTTCGCCGATGTTATTACCTTATCCTAACTTCTAACCCTTACAGAAATACCGCAATAAAATACATGAATTCATCCATTGGTGTCCTTTAAAGGATTGGCCCATTAATGTGTTAAATAGGTTTCGAGGCTTTTCTATTTCTCTGGTTACGAATACCTTTTCAAGAAATTGGAAACCCACGTATCTAAAAGTGAAATCCATTTAATATCTAAGTGTGGTCCATTAATCGAATGTTGTTTTCTCATTAATTTTGCATTTTTTTTCCATTTAACAGGGTTCAAAGAGAGATGGGATTAGAAAGAGGAGGAGACCCGTACATTTTTGCGTTTAAAAAGGGTCTGGAATTTTTACGCTAGTTTTGTTTGCTGTTATGTGAGAATGTATAGAGTTGGAGGAATGTGATGCAAACTGTGGAGAGGAAAGATCCCGAGAGAATGGGTGATGGTATATTTATACATGTTGCTGTACTGGTCTAGGTTTTAGGTAGAGTTATTGATGGGAAAGTGTAGCAAGATACGATAAAATATAGTTGGGTGGGAAAAAATGATGCACATAGTATTAAAAAAGATAAAATATAACTGTGGCAAGATAATAAGCGCAATTTCTAGTGCTCATAGGAGTACTCTTTACCTGGATATTCGCTGTAGTCTATTGTAGTTTGGATTTTATTGTTCCCTTCTATTGCTCTGGAACTTGTCCTCCATTGGCCAATCAAAACTTAAGTTTCTTAAGTTGAGTTAAATTTGGGGCCTTAAAAAATGTAAACACTTAAGGGACGAATCCATAAATAGAATAATACCAAGTTAGTGTGCGATGTCCTGGTTAGCCGAACTCCTAATAATTTGTTATGTGAGAATAGTATGAGAAGTAGCAGTGTGTAATAGTTGGTATAATTGAGTGAGTTATAAAAGTGTTTGGATGAAGATGTGATTTTTAAGGAGAAAACATTGTGTTTGAAGTACACTGAGATGCTAAAATTATTCTAAGAAGGAAATGTTATTGAATGCCGAGGGAAGAGGGATGGTTGAAACTCTAAAAAGTTATATTGATGGTAGGAGGAGATATGAATGACAGATCACTAACCTACATATTTAAAGCCTCCCACTAGCAGTACAAATATTATTCTCACAAAAAAGTGGAAGTCTACTTCCTTCCAAAACTATTTTCAGAAAAGTGTTTCTAATATCCTACGGTTCATATTTTATAGACACAACCTTGTGAGGACGGAAATGAACGGAAACAGTGGAGTTAATAAATGTAGTGAGAGAACCGTGTGGGCCAAAAAGTATTTAGGAGAAATATTTGTACGCAACTTCACAAAGTTTGGGTAAGTAAGAGTGTATGAAATTAACAACATTATTATTGAATGTCTCCTGTTTAAAGCAAATAAGGTAGGTGTGTGCATGTTTGGTTAACTATTCTCTATCAAGCTATGAGGCGAGTAAAATGTAAGTTTAAGGGGGGGAGTAAGATTAAACAAGAAAAATACGCAAACTATATATTTATTAAAAAAAAAAAATAATAAACTTATATCCACTATATGTCTAGTTCTAGAAAAATCGTGGAAGGTATTGTAAGGAGGCCGTGTGAAAGTCTTTAGAGTATAAAGCAAGTAACAGGTTAATGATATTTTAGTCGCGTGCAAGTCCAGTGGCGAGCGACTCTACATCTCACTATGTCGGTCGGTCGGTCTCCGTTTTGCATTTTCTTTATTTTGGAAAAACATAATAACTATTCAGCCGATTCTAACTATAGCTAAAAGACTTATGTTGTTTTACATTCTATTTTAAAGGATATAATTGGCAAAGTGTTCGCAAGGTTAGCCCGGGAATTATTTTGTTTTGGCAATAACATCATATCTATTCGGCAAATAATCTGCTTGACTAGACTAGACTATAATATGCTATAATCTGCTAGGCAAGCATAGAATAGGCTATACTATGCTAGGCTATACTATGCTAAGCAATCCAAGATATAATGTAAAGGGTGCTCCAATAACTTGGACCGATTTTAAATATGAGTTAAGTTTAAGCGTCTAATGATTTTTTTTCTTTTTTTTCAGATTTAACAACTTTAGTCTATGGCAATTTTAACTATAGAAAGATTAAGAATCGAACAACGTGTTGAAGTTATAGAAGCCTATTACGAAAATGGGCGTTCAAACAGAAACGCATTTCGGCCACTTCGCAATTTTTTTGGTCAACATAATCGACCAACCAAGAGTGCAATTGGGATAATTGTTCGTAAATTCAAACAAACGGGATCGGTGGCAAATATGAAAATGCCATTGCGTGCTCGTTTACACCGTTCAGCTGAAAACATTGCTGCGGGGTGCGAGAATGTGGCCGAAGATCCAGACACCTTTATTCGTCATCGCATGCAGGAATTGAACCTCTCCACAACAACGTTACATCGAATTTTGAAAAAAAAGATTTGTCTCTACACAATTACAAAATTCAATTGACACAAGAACTGAAGACTGCTGACCATTTGAAACGCCGTACATTCGTCAATTCGATTCACGAGCAAAGACAAGCCGATGATAATTTTTCGCAAAAAATCATCTTTAGTGATGAAGCCCATTTTCATCTTGGTGGATTCGTTAATAAGCAGAATTGTCGCATTTGGGCTGATAAAAATCCCAGGAAGATTGTTGAAAAGCCACTGGTTCCCCAAAAGGTCACTGTTTGGTGTGCATTTTTTTGCTAGCGGAATCATTGGGCCGTATTTCTTCGAAAATGATGCCGGGAATTCTGTTACGGTGACAGGCGAGCGATATCGTGCCATGATAACCAAAATTTTATGGCCTGAATTGAATTCTATGGATGTCGAAGATTTGTGGTTTTAACAGGACGGTGCCACATGCCACACAGTCAATGCAACAATGGTTTTATTGAATGAGAAGTTTTCAGGTCGCATCATCTCTCGAAAAAGCGAGGTCAATTGGCCACCACGATCGTGTGACTTCATGCCTTTAGATTTCTTCCTTTGGGGTCATCTTAAAAGTAAGGTCTATGCCAACAAGCCAACAACAATTCAACAGCGGAAGGATGAGATAATAAGGCATATTGCTGAGATCGAGGAGCAACTATGCAGAGACGTCATCAAAAAATTTGACCATCGAGTGGAGGTGTGCCGCCGAAGCCTTGACGGACATTTAGGCGATATTCTTTTTCACTGATAATTGCCATGACTCAAATAACATAATCCAATAGTGAAATCAATAAATCTTCACCAATAACACTGGTTTATTTACTACTAACTTCGATTCGTCTTAATGGAACACCCGTTATATTGGTAAGATATACTATGCTAATTTTGGCTATAAAATGCTATGCTAGGAAAGCATAGAGTATGTTAGTTTAGACAATACTAAGCTATGCTTGACTACGGTATAATAGCATAGTATAGGCTATACTTGGCTATGATAGTTAAGGCTAGGCTAGGTTATACTATGCTAGACTAGGCTAAGCTATACTAGGATAGATAGGGCTATACTATGCTATGCTATGGTAGGCTAAAGCATAATAGGCTAGGGAGGGCTATGCTCTGCAGTGCTAGGTAAAACTATGTTAGTCTACGATAGGCTAGCTAACCAAGGCTATAATAGGGTAAGCTATTCAAAGTTATTCGAGTCTAGGGTGTGGTATGCTATACTAGTCTAGATTATACTAGGATAGGCTATAATATGATACGCTTGGCTATATTATGTTAGGTGTGGTCATAAATCAGACTAAGTGAGGGCATGCGACTTTTTTTTGTCAGCAGACCTTGTTACGACACATACTTCAAAGTAGGTGTTTTTAGCAATTAAATAAGTGGGGAACAGTTTAGTTTCACTCATGTCTATCGAGGTAGTTTGAGATACATTTTCTAAAAGCAATTTTCAATTTTAATGATATATTATGCATAAGACAAAACCTTTAATAATTATCAAGGATATTCGTTTAATAAGGCGTTACTTTTCATTTATTACACTTTCTTTATGCGTTGATTTCAACGCGTTAAAAAATGAAATATGGTTTATATCTTATCGAATGTGAGGACAATTAATCGGTCATAATCGCATCTCTCATTAAACGAGAGAAATTTGAGTAAGTCTTTCTTTATAGTGTTAGTTTTGCAACAGCAAAATAAGGTTTGTTGATCATTTCAATCTATTAATATCTATTTACATATAACGAGATTGATTTGAACAATAGAACTAGTCTTTCCTGGCTTTTCTATTCATCATTTCTCGGAATAAATCTGAATGTTTTATTTTGAAAGCATTTTTAAAAATTTTCTAGCTTCTAAGTTGTGATTTCTAAGTGATGACCCCTTCAAAGTTTGCATTTAGAGTGCTGCCATATAATAGACCAATTAAATACCTTGTCTAAATCTTGCTGTATTTCTTCTCGAGATTAATGGTGTTCAACAACATGACTAAGTTTATCACTGTCCTCAAACTTGGCATCTTGATTAATATTCTTAAAACTATTTTTTTGGCTAAAATAAAAAATAATAGAGGACAAAAAATCTGACCCCTGATTCTCGCTGCTATTGAATTTGACCTAGTGAGACGATTCTTTACTTATCACCTTATTTCACTTGCAGTTTGGAATAGTAAACTAAATCATTAGCCCCCCCCCCCCGCACTGCTCCAGTGTGTACCCTGTCAGTGGCGTCAAATGAAACATGAGCCAGCATCTTGTACCTACTGGCTAGGGAATATCGAGTCTTCCCACATCCAAATCTTCAAGACATTTCACATCCTTTACCTTCATCACTTTCTTTACAGATCTCTCATTATAAATTTCTAGCGGATAAGCCCTCGTTAGTTTTAGTTTAAAATTAAAAATGTGACTATTGAAATTAAGATGTGATTGAAGTCAAATAAATTATATAAACTTTCAGTATTTTTAAATTATGTTCGAAATGTCTCAAAATGATAGGAGTTATATAAATTTGCACTTCTTTCCATGCCTAGCAGCGTGCACAACACAAATGGCCTCATAATATATTATTTCATGGAGAATTTGGTTACGCCTCATCAACCCGAGTAGGAGGAAAAGATTTCCCCAAATCTTTGATCTCAAATGTAAGTTGGCTTTGTCAGACTTGAAACAACAGGGCGAGACTTGATATAATTATAATCCCTAAGATTCCTCTTCTAAATGTTAGTAGTAGCCTCTTCAACACTGGCTTGTCTAAGATTCCGTTTCTTTCGCTTCATCGATCCAATGCAATCCACTCCCCTAACCTGATATCTTAGGCTCGCAAAAACAACTTTTGCCTTAAAACAGATAGGGTGGTCAAATATTAGGATGAAATACCCCTTAAACTACTTTTCTCTTTATCACATTCATATACTTCTTTCTCCTTTTCAGCTCACATTTCTTCTTCATCTCTCCAATACGCCGCTGCTCTCCATTTTCCTTCCTCCAACTTAGAGATGTGTATCATGGTTCTCTGTACGAAAGTTCAGGAACAGTTATTTCAAGCGTCACGGAAGCGCAGGGATGCCTCGATTTGCATATTTTGTCGCTCTCTTATCGTCAGTGGAAGTCGATTAAATTGATCGCCGTATTTATGGCTCTTCCGTTTTGCAGTTTAGCGGTGACGAGGCGAAAACAGAAGGGAAAGTGCCAAGTCTTCTAAACTCACTGAAATTCGAGCAAAGATCTTTCCTCCTTTTTCTCTTCCTATATATTCTCTACAATAAGTTTTTCCATTAAATTAAAAAGTTTAAATTAAGTCGAAAGCAGTAATACTAATGGAATTGCTTTGTGTTAACTCAGGAAACTTCCTTAAGTGTTTCAATTCCATCCCGCCAAGCAAAGTTTGCCTTGTGTACGAAAGCTAATTTTGGCTTATTTACTAAAAAAGCAATCACATCAGCCACAAATCCTCTAGAGGTTACGCAGATACACCTGAATACTCCTCTATCTGTGTGCATAAGTGTGTATACTTAGGGATACACATTCTATCAAGCGTGCTTCTTTTTCTCAAAAGAAGTAGAACTACTCTTTTAGCTTTGAAATATTATCAAATGACAACTTCATTTGGTGTGCATAAGTTTATTCCCAACCAACATGTTAGTGAGCAGCAAGAAAAACAAAATTAACTAATTCTCTGTGACAACGAATTAGCTAATGCTAAATTAGAAGATGAATTAGTGGAAAAGTATAAATGGATAAATATAACTCGCAGTCCTCCTAAATTGAAGTTCATGGACTGACAATATGAGTAGAGACCAATCAGTTAAAATGAAGATTAAAAGGATGAAACAACAGGAGCATCGCTGTTTCCGAGCACAAAATGGGAATATCAACTTGTTGATTTTAGCTCTTACTATATCAAAAGTTAAGAACATCAATCAAATATCATACAGAAATTGTTTATTTAAATATACTACAGTAACGTCAAAAAGATTAGAACGTCTGTATTTCTTTGACATCTTCCATAACTGTCCCTAAAGAAAATCCAAGGTTTGAAAAATATTGAACGATATCCTACGGCTATAAACTCTTTATGGCAAATATTCTGCACATTTAAATAAAAAATTAAATTTATCTAAAGATAAGCAATTTAGTCTAAAATTTAACTTATATTCCAATAGAAACAAAGTTGTATTGGATATAACGACTATATTAAAATGGTAAAACCTTTGTACAATTTATGAATAATTATTATTTAGTATGGATGCCTTCATTTTTTATCTTGCTTTGACATCTGCTCCAGGAACGAACTAAGTGTTGACACTTGCGCAGTTATTTTGCTCCATTTACCCCAGATAATTTTCCAGAGTTCGTGAACTGTTTTCCGATTTATCACTTTAAACCTCTCTGCGAGTGTCTCTGTGGAGGAATGAATATAACGAGGACAAACAGACGCTAGTTTGTTTATACAGCGTCAACCGCTACGTTCCACATGGGCCAAGACACCCTTCCCCATTTTCCTCGCTGCCCCAATGCCCTTCGAAGTCAATCGCAATGAAGGATTTTGGTCAGCCGATTTCGTAATTTACGAGACTGACGGTGTACTCCGTTAATATAAACATATGAGGGTATGAGACTTTTAGAATGAAAATCTTGCTGCCTAAGGCTTGATCAGCGGAAAATCTATGAACAGGATCTTTGTCCCCTCCGATTGTTGGCGTCTATTTTACTCCAAATAGACAAATCTCACCATCCCCGTGCGTAAACTTGAAAGGGCGAAGTGTCACAGCATTAAAAAAAATTATGCCCTAAGAGAGGGGCTTAACTGTGGGCTAGTGAGGGTTCGCCCCTCCTAAAATCCCTTGTCTCTTCTCCCCCAGGGGAAGATTGACGTATATAATTCGATCTTGAGAAATTTGGAGGAGAATCCGCGTAGAAATCGAGAGAAGAAGACGAATCCATGAGGCAAACAGGGAATAAAGAAGAGAATTGGAACCAAGCGGGAAATACTCTTCCGAGGATGTTTTTGGTTGCTTAGAAGAGCAGACCAGCGGTATCGAGACCAACTCTCCTATCGTTCTCGTCCAATGAAAATCACTTATCTTAGTTTGCTGACAAAGCTAAGATACCCTCACCATTGAGGAAGACCAAAGTGAATTCCCATTCAAGAAGAGTTTCACATCTCGGTTAAGTCTCATCATCAAGAAGCCAGAATTGGTAACACCAGGATCGGGATAACTTCCATTAATCCAAGATCCCCTCACTTACATCGTCAAGTCGAGAGAAATATCCTCACACGCCTCCAACTACCCCGGGAGAGGCATAAACTGTTTTCACGAAGCACCTCCCCACGCTTGCCTCACCTCAGCGAGTAAGTCTCCCGTCCAACCCGCCCCAAAACACCTCAGCTCACTTTCAAGGTCACCCAACTGTTGACACACTCTTTGTTAAAGGTAAAACGAATACAAAATTTATTCGTTTTTGTTATTTCTCATTCTGTGCGAAAGTGTATTCGTAGCAAAACTATTTCAATCTAGTAGTCGTAACCAGACTATTTCAATTTCAAATGACTTAAAAACTAGCATCAATTAAGCTTAAATCTAGTGTATTAGAAGTAGTCTTTGCGTCAACCATATTTTATTACTCATTTGTAAGGTTAATTTTTATTTGACTCTCTTCCTATAGAATTAGTGTATTTCAAGATTTAATATTTCGTTCGTTTATGTGATTAAAAGTATATTTTTTCGGAGTTGTTTAATTAGATCCTCGATTTCAGTAAATAGCAATAGATATATCATAATACTAATCCTCCCTGGTTAAAGAATTAAATTAGAGCAGTCTTAGAGAAACGTGGAAAGGATTAACTCATGTATGAATCAAACGTACATACGTTCTCGGCCGTAAACTACGACAGTCTCCCAAACAATTCTAATGAGATTCGGGTGCGGACACTTGTCAGAATATTTGATGAGATTTGTATGCTCTTACTCCAGGAACGTCTTCACCGAATTGTCCGTGGGAAAAGGAGCATTATCCTAAATAAGATTTGCAGGTTAGATTTCTCAGCTGGCAGATGGAGCAAAACATGGTGGTCCTGTAATCACAAAATTGGCCCAATACCTTCTACCGAAATCACGCTCCTAAAACAACACTTGCTCCATCAAACTTCATCATCATTTTGATGCAATTGATAAGCAATCTATGGCTTGTTCTGTGACGAACAAACCTCCTGCCCACTGAACCAAGCAAACTAATCTTGGATACGTCATTTCGAATTAGCTCCATTGAGAATCCTTTTAAGTGTTTAGTATGGAATTGAGGACAAGCGTTGTTGTTCTTTGGACTGAGGCATGGTTTGCCTGGAAGTATGCAACCGAGAAGATTGGCTTCATCCAGCAGACCTGAAACAGAATGTCTGGTGACATCTATATCAAATCTTAGTAATTTCTCAAGATACTGCTGCAGCCATTTTGAATCGGTCTATTTCAGAAGGTTTTCTCTTTCGAGGTCTTTCTTGGCCTACCGGTGGATTTACCATAATAACATAAATCTGTTTTATCATAGGTTGAAATAATTATAGCATACCGCTTTGAAGCAAATGAGAGTCCCTTCAATGGTATTAATTTAAAGACTATCTTGGTGTCAGAGCTTTAAAATCAGTTTACCTAACAGAGAGGCGTCTCCGATCCCTTGGTCATGTTATCTGAAAACAGCTTAAAAGAGAATAACCAAAGGTATATGAAATTGAATTAAATTAAATTGCAATTGATAAAATGCCATTTCTCTCTACAAGAAACCTAAGGCTTCAGATTAATTTTAATGTTTTCTGAATGGCAGGAATTAATTAAAATCTCTGCGATATGAGCACATTCTGCTTATGCAGTAAAATGTGTAGGATAATCATTCACTTATCCTTAAGAAAGGAGCCAATTTAGCAAACATTGCGTTCTAGTAGATATTTTAGGAATTGCTTTATATTATTGACTAAGATTATTGGTAAAATTAGTAATGGCAATTTTATTAATAGTGTGTTGGTGCATCTGGAGGTAAATAACTTGATCATTTATTTATATGACTGAGTTTCACATGAACACACTTTTGTTCTAAATTTAAATTATTTAGATTAAATAAATTAATATAATTTTAGTATAACACAGAAAATGAACAAAATATAAATGTGGAAAATATTTACCCCACGCCACCACATTTGTATATTTTGCCTACACCACTACTCACGGGTTAAAAATTTGCTCGTTATTTTAGAGAAGTTAAAGTTGGGCAAAGATAAGCTTTTCTTGTAATTTATCTCAATTTCAAAAGGGATTTTGCCTCTGTGCTACAAAACGACTAGTAATTAGGCCAAAAGTGAATGGAATTGGGTGAGCAAAAAGAAAATCATTGAAGATTCTATGAAAACCGAAGCAAGATAGATGATATCAAAGGAAATTGACATGAATTTATTAAATAAAATATTGAAAAATTGCTTGCTGGTAAATGGAAATTGAGTTAGAGATCAAAGATATACTGACTGAGAAAACTCTAAACAAGACTAGGAGGAGAGATTACGCAAAGGGTGGGAAAGATGACAAAAGGTTTCACTGTAGAGAAGTGTAATATATTGCTAATATATAGGTTAGATAATCTCTGAAGGGGTTGCAATATAAACGATTAAATTATAAAAAGGGTCTACAAAGGTAGAGTGCCACAATTAGTCATGTCATTTTTTAGAGACTCGATTTCTTTCAGTGAAAAATTCATATATTTTTATATATTTAAAATATACTGTAACTATGATATATTAAGCCAGAAATGAACGTGTAAGGGGCATTTTCTAATAAAATAACTAAATTTGAGTGAAACTTTGACGTTTTTGTAGTATTTCAAGCCGTACTTTCCAAACGTTTAGAAAATGTTTTGTTTCAAAACAAGGCTGCCAAAATAAAGGTTGTCCGATGTGATGCCAAAGTACCACATAATATTCTGGTATCTTTATATAAATTATGACTAGATAGTTGAGTTAGATGACATACCCTCACTAAAAATGCCCTTTTAAAAACTTGGCTCGCCACAAGGGGGAGAGCCACCTAAGCCTCTTGAAAGGGCATTATGTCCTCTCTGATAGTCTTATGATTATTTACATGAACGTGAAACAATATTAGGACGCTCCAAAATTTTATGTAAATTAATTCCAACTATTTTGTTGGTGTATCATACACCTATAATATCCATTGAGCTTTCTATATAATTTAAAAGAGGCCATAAAGACATTCACAAATGTATATGGCATGTATAACAAAACAAATGTATGGGTGGAAATAAATATGTGTACACTAGATAGAGAGAGAAACTAATATTTCATTGCACTATAAGTATTTGCTATAACTAACGCCAGACGTTTCTTATACGATATTAACAAGTGGTGGTAAAATTGTTTTGATAATCTTCTCACTCTTCTTTACAAATAGACTTGAATTGGGAGAGGTTTGTAGGTTTCCTCTTGTAGACTTATTCCTGAAATAATAAACACAAATTTACGATCGGATTTAAGTTAGGGCTTGCCTAAGACAATCTATATCATTAATACTCTTCTTCCAGCACTTCTCACGTGTTGTTTCGTCGTGTGATTTGGATCAGTCTGTTGTTGGAACATCCGATCTTCATACTTCCTCAAATTCTCCAAATTGGATGTTATGTTCTTAGCCAATATTTGCCTCTACATGGCCTATTTCATTTTTAAATCAATATTATGAAGTTCATCAATTCAATTTAAAGACAACCAGGACCATACTATAATGCTCCAGGCAACATGCTCAACTCTTTTCCTGGTGAAATAGGAAAGATGATAGCTGAGAGTTTAGAGAAAGAGGACAGAGAGTGACAGATGAGAGGTTAGAATTTAGAGGGAGAGGCGAAAGAGAGAGGTTAGAGAGAAGTGATAGAGAGAAAGGAGTGGGAGAGGTGAGAGGAAGATGTAAGTCAGAGAAACGAGCAAGAGAAGGAAGAGAGAGAGGTGAAAGAGATGTAGGTGGTGAGTGGGAGAGGTGAGAGGGAGAGTGAGAGAGAGAAAAGTTTCTCCTCGCTCTAGCTTCCCACCCTCCAAGATTGGTATCTTAATTTACAACTGAACTTGGCCTGATTTTGTCTCTTTCTCCCAGATCAGCAACTTATAACCAATGGTCGTTCTCAATAGATCTTCTTTTTGAACAAAGTCATATTTCATAAGATTCATAAAATAACGTTACTCAGCTGATCTTTTAATCCTTTTATTTAAATTTAAAATATTTCTCTTAACTGGATGAAACGATGCTCCTATGTTCCTTGCAATTTGTTTTGCGAAGCTTTTGATTAAATTGAGCAACAATTCTTTTTCTTTACTCGCTACTAAACATCATAAAGGCAAAATATCTATTAACTTCTTTCATGTTTGTATATATATTGGAAGAAGGACATTTTGCATTCTCGGCAGGTTCATAATTATAATACTAAACTTAAAGAGTTAAAAAAATTGCTACAAAAATCTTTGAACACAAATCTGTGTCCTTATCTTTACTTCTTTCATCTCTCTGTATATATATTAGAAGGATGCTATTCTGGATACATGATTTATTGCAATCAACCGCAGAATTAAATTTAGTCTTCTTTTTCCCGCGGATGCTCGAATCTTTTGCTGCGAAGAAAACTCAACAACAATAACTTGCCTGTTGCATAAAATAAATTATAATATATATATATATATATATATATATATATATATATATATATATATATATATATATATATATATATATATATATAAAATTACACTTATCAAATTAGATGATACTTGAATATCTTATTTAAATAAATGAGTTCTTTAATACAGGTAATTTAATACTGAATGCAAGCACTCAGTTTCCACTCTCACTAGTTTATAATAACTACTCTTGGTTCTAAATTGTTTTATTATCTAATATGATGAAAATAAATTCTTTCTTCTGGGACAATGAGTAATTCACTTCTCGAAATCAATTAATACACTGATGCAGTTTAACGAGAAATGGTTATCACTTCATAAGATCGTTGGATATTATTTTGCTTTCTACATGTTCATAACAGTTTTTCCTGATTCATGTCAACTTATAGCCTACTATATTGAAATATGGTAAGGAACATTTATTTTGCAATGTTATACACCCACATTTAAATTAACCTTTATGAGAAATTAAGACTGAGAAGCCAGAATTGGCGCTGCGTTGCGCAATTTACATTCGCTAGACAATTTACAAATTTTTTTATCGCAAACTAATATACGTCCCTACCTATGTTCCTTTCTATTTGCATTATTATATTAAACAAATGTCATTTTTATTTATTATTTTCATGCTTTTCAAGTTTGTATGTAAAAGTTTATATGCACGTGAATGATATGAACATTAAAAGTATATTAAAACCACACTAAATTGAGTACCCAAAGTCGGAATTAGTAACTATCATCTGTGAGACCATCTCTACCATAGAGAAAGGCAGCAGATCGACATGGTGTCGATTCTCTCCGGGGATGGATTACCTTTGGTTTGAAGATGATCCATAACTTCTTGATAACTGTTCACACTTACCTGGGATTTGGAGTTGCTTTTTATTACAGGAGAAGTGACCTGGACACAACGTTCCATAAATGAGTAATTGGGTTAATGTCTGGTTAACATGGTAGTGGCATCTTTCGTCAGAACTCATCATAATACTCTGGGAACCAATTCATGGCCACTTGGCTCCGATGGCATGGTGCATTATCGTACGGAAATTTTAAATCGTTTTTGTGGTACATGAAGTCAAAGAATTCTGTAAATGGTCAGCAAGCAGTTAAAATTTAGCGATCACTGGTCAAGGAAGTCTTTAGAAAGAAAGGCAGGCCGAATCCATACCAATTCAACACACTCCACATAATTACCAAGCGACTGCAAGCGTGATCAGCTACCTTGATACAAATGGGGTCTAATGCATCATGTATGCGCCAGATCAAACCATATCATCTGACATAACACCTAAAGCCATGACTCATCAGACCGCATGACATGTTGCTAGTCCTCCAGGGCACAATTTGCGACGTCACGAGCCTAGATACGGCGCTGTACCCAGTGTCGTGGTGTTATCAGGAGTACTCTGGTGCACCTCCGTTCTCATTTGCTAAGGAAGGTAAATGAAGACACACTAACCTGATGTATATGAGCCAACCTAGTATATCTTGCATGGAATAAGGAGGCGATTTAAGCCAGTGGTTCTTGTGAGTTAACATGTCTGCCTTGATAGTCACGATCATCAAGGCACAAAGTGGGTAATAATGCCTTCCTTGACGTTTTCTAAGTACAGATATGAAACCGTAGTTCGAGGGTTATTTAAAGTCCTCACAAGTTCACAAATATAACGTGCATTTCCTTCTGGCACCCACTAGCATACCCTGTTCAAACTCGGATGAATTATGCTAGCTTGCAATAATCAGCCTTTCAAGATGTTCATCCTGACCCACGAGATGTGAGTTCACAACCGATGCAGAGTACGGTGGCGCTGCCCATCACAACTATAAATTCTGCTACTACCCGACACTAATTATGTTAAAAGTTACCGATGAATGTGGCGCCACTGCAAATGGCACACATGATATGAAGTAAAGAGCAAATATTTATTCCCAACGTTTCTGACTTGAAATTGAGACCATCTTCCACTAGCTTGGATAAAAAGTACATAATTTCATTTTAAATAATTCACATGAAAATTTAATAGGGAAGCTAGAATTAGAAAAATCTGAATAAAGACAATAGCTAGGCACTAAAACGATATAGTAAAATTAAAATTGTACTTAAAAGAGTAAAAAGACTGAAACCCGAGGTAACAAAGAGAGTAAAAAATGAGAGCAATATAGTAAAACTAATTAAAACTAAATATATTAAAAGTAATTTAGAAGATGCTATAAAACTCTCAAAATGTAAATATGAAGGAGAGTGCTATCGTATATCGTTGGAGTTGAACGATCAACTGAGCGAAAGGGGAAAAAAAGCAATGAAATTAGGAATCTATTGGTGTCGTAAAAATCTTGGTCTTTTTTATTTATTTAGGGGCTTGATTGAGGCATGGTAGTTCGTGATTTTTGATTATTGTTTAATGTGTTTCACTTTTAGTATATTTAAATCGAAATACTAGGCTAGTGGAAGTTAAAATAGAAAGGAGACATTAGAAATGGAAAAAAAGTGAAATTCACCTTGTTTTCATATCCATGAAATCCATTTACGCAATATTTCCTCTGCTAATATTAACAAGGTCTGCTGAACAAAAGTAGCGTGCTTTCAATTGTTCTGATTTACGAACTTACGAACTTCAAAACTTTCAATAATTCCAGGATTAACCTGGAGAAGACCTTGAAAATTATATCATTCGAAAGAGAATGTAAAACAACATAAGGGTTTCAAATTTCTTTAGAATCGCCATATAGTTACAATGTTATTACCAAATAAAAAAAACTTAATCGGGGATCGGACGACTAGAATCACACGCGACTAAAAATGGTTCTGATGTCATTGACAAAGTTAGGTCAAATGCACTTAACTTTAAATTTAATAGGGTTACTGGAGATGGTGTCTCTTGTTGATTAAAGGAAACACTAATAATCAACTTGCCATGTTACCGGAAAGCTTGAACAAATTTCTTTACAAATCTCTGTTCAAATAATTAAACTTTGCATTTTATATTGGTCTTTCGATTTAATGGTGAGGTTATCTCTCACAAATTGGAATGGATATGGGAAAACCATTACCTCCCTTTGTAAGCTTTGGATAAAACAGTTTGAAACTAAATACCCCCAACTTTTCTTAAAATAATACTAGGTATCTATTTATATGTGATGAAATATTCTGCATTTGGCAGATGGGGAGAAAGTAAGGACTTTTATTAGTGACTAGAATATTTAAGTACTATCTTTTAAACTCATGCCCGAATAAGAAAGAGGCCGGTAAATAGCCATTTTTTGATAATCTCAGACATCGTACACCCAAAGATTTCAAGATTTCTACTCACGTATAATTGATGACGTCAGTCTTGACTTAATTTCAAATGCATGAAAAATCGCATCATCTCTCCAACTATTAATACATTCTTACATGTGTTACCGGTTTATATTTCAATGATTTACTATGAAA